>OX388320.1:7202063-7671063 GCA_947579605.1 Athripsodes cinereus | reverse complement strand
CATCATATTTGATAGTGCTCTGGATGGATCACTACCAAATAAGCTGAAACAAAACTGAAAATTACATGTTTCAGACAAAAATGACAACTCACTCGCTTACTATGAGTTCTTCGTAATATAAAACTATTGAAAACTCTACAAGAGTTACCTCTAGACTCATATTTTAATGAATTATGGAAGCATGTTGATAATAATAATTATTGAGTCGATGAGTGTATTTGAACCAATCCCTCTAGGCCATGTTCCAACCCCTACAAATGCACGTTGCACCCTCCCTTTAATTCAGGCAAGGATTGTTAATATTACGAAGCTCTGGTGCTTCATGAAGCACCCTGCAAGCTGCATATTGCTGCACTAAAAAGGGTTGTTTTATGACACTACAACCAATAGCAAACTAATTTCAGTAGTAGTTTTCAAAACTTTTTTGTTCGACGTACTATTATAGAACTACTCGACGCTGCTCCGTCTGAAAATAGAAATACCGCGTTAGATAAAAAATATTTATCTTTAGATATAATGAAACCTTCCACATAACTAGTGGTATTCATTTTACTTTTCACTGTACTTGCATTAAAAATGCATTACACACATAAAATAATGAAGGTACTTTTAGATGGTGAGTTTATCACAAAACAGCAAAATCTTCGAACCTTTGTACTGTTATTTATATAATTTTTACCCATATATTTTATCAAATTTCAATTTAAGGCTATCTAGCTGACGTGTCGTAGTGTGATTATCTAGCTGTGAATATAGAAAATAATAAACAAACTTTTTGATTTTAATGTCTTTTACTACAGAGAGTGGAAATGATTTCATTAAATACCTAATCGGCTGCGTAATATTCGGCAATTGACCGGAAGAACACAGATGTGAGAGCTGGTTTAAACAGCGCGGGACAGGTTAACATTCTCCAGAGTGATGGTCAACGTCGGGGGACCTGATACGGCACTGATAGAAGAAGAAATATTAAATTATTTAATTCATTAACTTGGTAACAAATATATTACACCTACAATAGAAAAGAAAAAAAAGACAATTTACAAGTCACGCGAAATCAAAAATGATTTGTCGACGTGTTCTCTTACAAGTTCAAAATATAACTACATATATAACGAAAAAAAAAATTATATCAATCTATACAACTTACAATTAAACAATTAATTACTAGTTATAAATGAATCCACACTTTATCAACCAATCCTTGACTAATTTTTTTGCAATGTTTTTACTCTTGCACTTCTTAATAGATGCCGGCATCATGTTAAGTATTTTTGGCACGTTATACTCCAATGTTCTTTTTCCGTACTTATTATTGATTTTTGGCACTACATATCCTTCATTAAATTTAAATCTAGTGTGATGCAAATGACGCGGTTTATCTTTATACTCGGTTTTCGAAAACTGGTCAAGAACAATTCTCTGCCAGAACAAGCCTTTAGCAGATAACACATTTAACTTTTTAAAGTACCTACAAAGAAATTTATCATTTCGCGCCGCGTTACAAACTTGCTCATTTACTAAAAGTCTTAAGATCGATTTCTGTGCGAACATTACTCTTTTCAAATTAGTATTAGTGCAATTGCCCCAACCACTAATACCATATCTAATCAACGATTCTGCCAAAAACTATATAATATATAATAATATATAATAAAATAATATCAACATTGCTTTACATATTATTTCGCTTGAAGCTTTAGACTTACTAACTTCATATCGTGTAAAGGAATTCAGACTAATCGCTGTTGAAAGTACTCACACGTTATGGCATGCTACTAAAAATACTTAAAAGTACTTAACATATAAAAATCTTGCTAATATTATAGAGGTATTTAATATACAGGTACAAAAGTAATCAAACCAAGTACATATCGTTTGCCAAATCTCCCACATTCACAATATGTGTGACGTGTGTGCCCGATATAAGTGTAGGTATGATGTAATACTAATACATAATAATATATGAAATGCGTGCCGCCACTTATACCGGATCACTATCAGATTTTATCTCAATTACCAAGCCATTCATTTTACTTCCATGCCACATAAAGGTTCATAAATGTGCTTAAGCTTAAAATAATGCAGCTTCCGGGAGTAACAATGAAATGAATCAATAATAATCCATGTAAAATCAATCAAAAAGATACACCATACCAATATTTCAATTAAGTGATAGGGTTTGTTATACGTTTAAAATAACGAAATCCTACAGTATCGTATATGTGCATGGTATAGCGTCTATCTATCTCGTTATGTATAATATCATGGCTAATCCTACAAGTGGGGTAGTCACTAGGCCAATCGCATGTTGTATATTCCGTGTTGTAAAAATTAAGACATTCAGGATGGATGGCACACCTTATCGCTGAACTGAAGATGTTATTATCTTTTGTTCTTGATGTTTTATGAACTCTGTACGTCCATGTTAGTCACGGATTTACATTCTTTTGATTTTCATCCCCTATCATGTCTGCTCTTGAACCGTGAGTTACATGATGTTTTTTTTTTATTGTTTCCTCTTAAAGAATATACTTAAATTATTATTATTATTATTATTATTTGGATGATTTGTAAAGCGCCGTTTTGTGAAAAAAATCCACCTCAAGGGCGCTCTTTGCTAACTAAGGTTGTGCCTGAATTATTCTATGAGATTTTTTGAATAGATAAGTTTTCAGTTGGTTCTTGAAACGAGATATGTCCTGCGTTTCTCTGATAGTTTGTGGAAGCCTGTTCCAGACTACAGGTGCAGATATTGCAAAAGCACGCTCCACGTACACTGGTTTCGATACAGTACTGGTCACCTCCAATTTAGTTGTTATATCTTGACAAGACCTAAGTGTTGTCTGTCTATGGTCATTAAATACCCAGTAGCAATCTATAAAAGCGCATTTCTTTAACAAAACATATTTGCTCAAAAAACTCTTCTTATGTTGAACCTTCTTCTTCTTCTTCTTCTTCTGCTTTAGTTAGGACTATGTCCTGTGATTCTCGGAGCCTGCTCCTGAGAGGCGGATGCCCAACCATCCCTCCATCGTTTAGGTGGTCTTTCTGGGGGTCTGTTTCCTGTCATGCGTTCGTCTGCCACTGCTATTCTAACCTCTCGATCTGAACTCGCCCTCCCCACATGATCTCTCCAGAAGCGTCTTCTAGTTCTGCCAATGTAGAACCAACTTGAATAAATAAACAGCGTAATCTAGATCTCGAAATCATCGATGATTATAAATGCAATTTATTATCGTGCTACTGACAGTTGACGATAAAAAATCTTTTTTTTTCTTTCAATGTTAAAAGACAACTAATCTTGTGAATTATCATACACAGCATTTTTCAGAGAAGCAAAATATCATATTCCCGTACTAATCTCCATAGGTTTCTCAATCATTTTTGCCTGATTTTTAATCTATTCATTTGTTGCTATTCTATACATTCATTGGAATCCATTCATTTTGTTTGATTTGTTTTAATACATTTTTATATTTATTACTTTATTTTGTTACTTACGTTGATTTTTTAGTCTTGTTTTGTTCACTTAGTCTTAATTAATTCGTTCACCTGAGTTTTATCTTATTTATGAATTTAAATGCATGTTATGGTGTTTTTGTATTTTTGTATTTTGTTCTTAACTTTGATGATTTTTTAAAACCCTTCAGGTAAATTTAGGATCTTCACTGGTCCACCTTTATATTTTGTAAATTATTATCATGTACTATAATCGACTGTCTGATCCTGTGTACATTGTAAAAATAAAAATAATGTTAATATTTTTTCTCCACAGCATATTTGACGAAATTTCCTTCGTTCTCTTTCTTCATCATAATAATACATTATTAATGCTAAGTATGCTCTCACGTAACATGGATTTATACGTATTGTTCACTCGATAAAGTAATAATAACATGTAAGTGTGTATGTGTTTTTATTTCTTTATTGTGTTAATGTAATTTGGAACTTTCCACACTTTCAACGGTATATTTTATAGATCGCTTTGTCGAAATAAAGTACTTAAGTACGTCCTCCAAATTCCCGAAATATTTTAATCCTTACGATTTCATACTTATTATTAACCAAAATGGCTACTGTTCTTTCGTCCACGAGGTTTTCGACGACTTGGATATCTGATTTATATACAATATTCCAAAATAAATACATTAGAGGGGAAGGAATGTCCTGAAAAGAGGTGACCCAATTGGTGCTCTGAGTGGAGGAGGCTTATTCTTTTCTGTGTACCATGGAGGAACGTTGAAAAAGAATGAATGAATAAATTAATTGTTGAAATGTTTTGAACCTGTGGAGTGCATAAAAAAGAGAATGTTTTGTATCAGGAATTTAAAATGCGCGGGCATATAAGAATCACATCGCTTAACCAGATGAGTCAATTATTCAAGTACAGCCACGCGATGTGAAGAAACTGACGTATGTAATTTTTAAAGGAATGGTATGAACGTGGAAGAAGCGAAATGAAGTTTTAAAAGGTTGGGGTGACATTCCGTCCTTTCTGCCTACCTCGCAGTAGATACATGGATAGAAAGTTATATATTTTATAATTTATTTATCAAATTATAGATAGATATGAATTGAAATAAATCATGTCTACCAAATTATTCTGTATTATGTAACTTTATTATTGATATCGTTGGAACGCGAACAAGTGGAAGAAAAATTAAGAAAAATATAAACCTGAAATATGCTAACTCCTGAAATCGTGATTGGTGAGTTCATAGCGTAATGTCTTACTTAATATCAGATATCGGATAATGTGCCGCACACACAACATGTACACACAATAGAACATTTCAACAATGTCTAATAATGATTGAGAAATAATATAAAGGTCGTAATATAATTTTATCGGTTCCATTATAATCAAAAGATTGTATTGCCCATATATTCATTTTCACAATACAGAAAACTCAACCACCACTTTTTTGTCATTGGGTAAAATATAAATTGGCAAAGTTTGTATCATTGTACATCTTTCAACAGATGTCGTCTTATAAATCATAAATGAAAATATCAACAGCACGTTATATTATAACCATCAGGTAGAATGTTCGATTTTTATTTTACTAAAGTTTTTCTTAATTTCAAGCTCTCAGATTTAAAAAAAAACATCTTTTTTGATGGATTAACTTTTCAACAGTTTGGAGACATTTTGAATATTTTTAAAAGAGTGTCCTACAATACTCTTCTGTTACTTGATTGTTTTTAAATCGCAAGTTTCGCTTGTTAATGGCAACGGTTTGCTAAAATCGATCGTGATTTATATGCAACCAATTATAAGAAAAATATTGAAAGATACTTTAAAAACATTCAAAATGTGTCAGATTTTATCCTAACTATAATATACACCAATCGTTTAAGATTTTTGTATCCTTCTAAGAAATTAATTCATAATCAAATCACTTATTTTATAAACATATTTGATATCAACAATATTATCTTATAAATTTAATTTTAATTAAATTTTGCAATAAATAGTGTGTGAATACGTCATTTTAAAATTTGAAATTAAGAATGATATATGCATAAGGTTCGTTACAAAAAATAAATAGGTTCACATTGATATTTGCTACTAAACAGAAAATATTAAATAAGTTTTTTTTATGTTTTGCAATAACTGTTTTTTTTTGTAGTCCATTTTTCATTTACTGAAAAATCATACACGAGCTCAATTCCTTGTATTCAGAACGCAAAATAGTAACTCACAATTCAAATTGGTAACTAAATCATATGTAGCAATATTCCGTGACTTTCTGATATAAATAATATAATGATCAATAAAAATAAAATTTTACCACACTTAATGTTAAATTCAAATTGCTCAACTTTCTATTCATTACTGATTAGCTACTTTATGAACGTGCCTACGTAATACCTACATATTCATAAAATTACCAGCTAATTTTGTTTACACATAATAATGTATTTCTGCTTTTATTTTCTAATCTAGTTTATATTTTATTTTCCTTTAATACGGTAATAAGCATTTAACTAGTATTGTATGAAATCCAACAATGGTCGAATACTTTACAATGCTATTCACAATATTGATTAATTTTCAGCGCGAATTACGAAAAAAAAATGTTTTATTAGTTTTTCGCTACAATTGTACATATCGTGCTAAAATCATTAAACATGCAGTAAATAATAATATTGTGTATTACCATCTTTGTATACAAGTTTTGAGTGGTGGCACTAAACTTTTTATACATGTTCATTTACCTCGTTATGCCAATCTCGTATTAAATTGTAACAGGGTGGTAGTGCTGGTCCGAATTCCATTTTCCAGCTTAATCCAAAAAAATTATATCACGCATGCAATTATTAAGTTACACCAACTGTCCAGAGGCCTGAGTCAATAACACATTTTCACGTTAAGTTTTCGTTCCGTTAGCGTTCAAATGCAAACGACGTTGCGCCAAAGTGTCAATTTTCGTAACTATTGTGTATCTAGCAACGAAATTGACACTTGCTTGCAACTTCGTCTATACTCGAACGTTAACGGAACGAAAACGTAACGTGAAAATGTGTTATTGACTCAGGCCTCATAACTCAACAAGTCTCAAATTTCGAAAATATTGATTTGAATGGCACATAACATTTCTAATTGTTAAATTATGAAACTGGACGGTCGAAATACTGAAACCTCTATTACATTTATAAATTACTGTTGGTATTTAAATAACATCAATCAACTAAACATTGTCATTTGAATTTCGTGGAATTCATGCAACTCCCTGAATCCCACTCAGGGTAGATCTATTTTAGTTCATATACCTCAAGTTTTAATAGCTGTGTAAAAAATTGTAAAATACGTTATCACATGAACTAGACAATCTTGATAATAAGAACAATTTTATGTCCCGAAGTCACAGGAAATAGACCTAAAGTAGAATTCAAACCAATGTTCTGATCATGTGAGAAAGACTGCAGGAGTCACTCTGCGTGGGCTTACAGACAAGCAGAAGACAGGACATGATGTTGTCAGTTGTCACAGCAATCGGAAAAATATGTCATTTAACATCTTAATTTTTTTATTTTTAATAAATTCCCACGAGGCAGTTTTCGCAGACCTGATAATTTTTCGTAAGTGCATTTAAATAATAAATTAGCATGTTGAGTATTTATTGTAAATTATTGTTGAGTATTTATTGTGTTTTAATGTAAAAGGCTTAGGCAGTATGTTAAAAAAAATAAATTACTAGGAGTCCTTGACTCCTGAGATATCCAAGTGAATCGATGCTTTTCAGTATCTTATGTCTAGTAATTATTCTATCTATAGAGAAAAGTATTATATCATGCAAAGTTTGTGAAACTGTACATATTTTTAATATTTTCATTCTTTGCATCAGAGATTTGTATCATTCTTTGATGTCTCAATAAGTCTCGGAGATAACCATTTATTTCTCATTCTCTTACAAATCATAAAATAAATAACTTAGAGCATGTTAAGTATGTTATTCATATTCCATCATATTGAACACTGTCAGCACATCAAACAATACTATGTAATTCTACTAGATCCTTATCTGAGATACTATCCGGCTCTTTTCTTTTTATGCACAATCACAAAATGCTTAGCGTCATTTTCACCAAACAATCCATTCACAGAAGTAACTCAATTCTAGTCAAATATTTATATAACTATTTCTTTTTTTATTAAATAACTGCTGGAACTACTACTATTACTATACCATCACGACATATCCCATAAGTGGAGGGGCCAGCAGTAGAAAACATGCAAACTGTCGTCTTCGTGCTGATAAAAAAATGTTAGGTGACGAACCTCATCGCTGAATTTCAAATAAAAAATGGGTGTATTTTTTGAACACCTGCCTTTTAGAAGATACTCGAAAACTTATGTTAAAGAAGGGGGAGCTATTCCTTGCCAGATACTCCACGAAACTGCTAGTACCTTTCACAAAATATTATAATTTGAAAAATATTGTTGCTTAATTACTTACTTATAAAACTGAATTTTGTATTTGTGAAGCAAGAAAATAATATAAACACAAATCTTGAAAGTTCCTTTTGTATTTAATATGAAGTAAAAATTGATATTTTTTTATAATCGTGTATATCCAGCCTAAAAACTTATCTTATTAAAAAAACAGTCTTCTCCCCATCCCGCAAGGGATGTCGTGTGATGGGATGTACGTATGAAACAGTGAAATAGAATTGTTTGAATGAATCTATTATAAAATACATAGGTATCTCTATAATACATAATTATGTTGCTATTACTAAGAACGTATTCATACAGTCCTTATAAAATGGATAATAAAAATACGGTATGAGTAGAGTACTTAGGTATGCATAAATTAAAACAAAGGATCTGAAAACAGGCAAAGATAGATGTACAGTACTAAAAGGAAACGATGACAAAGACACTGTACTCATCTTTCAAGGATCAGGACTACGACATATTATTATGAACAAAGGTACTCTTAAAATATAAAAGTATATCATCAAAATAATTAAAAATGTTACCAAAGTGCATATGAAGAACATATTAATACTCGTACATTGAAATTTGTCTGTTGCAGGTTTTTTATAACATTTAAAAACTTAATTAAATTTTCGTGTGGCTTGTTGTGTATGTAAATCTTCACCCGTACGGACTACGTCGAATCCTCTCGTCTTGGATCCAGTGCTGACAACCAATCCACCACCACAGAAAAAAGCATAAGATGAACCAACACATTTGAGGGGGTCGAATGTTGAAAGGACTCTCGACCAAACCGGTGAAAAAATGTCCTATTGAGGGCCAAAACGACGAACACATTTTAAACATTTTCACAAAAACCATTTGATGTGTTTTTTTTAATTGATGAAAGCAGCAAACTTGAATAAAAATTACTAATCTTAATTTCAGTGACAGGTCTATTCTAAAATACATTAAATAGATTTCTATTCTATTTCGTAGCATACATAAGATAATATTCCTAATCTGTATCCTAAGTTTTGAGTTTTTATTGTGTTACAAAATAGTAAGTTGTATATATTAGTTTTATTTAACAATCATCGCTCAGCAGTGGCGAGAAATATTTGGATTATTCCAAACTCTATATAAACATGTCAAAACTAAAAGTGTGAAATGAAAAGAATTCAAGTCACGAAAAACCGTTTGTTGCAAAGAAAAAATTTACTGGCTACCCCATCATTAGGTGATACCGTAAAAGCTTAGAAAGATTGAACCAAAAATATGTTTTTTGCAAAATTATTAACTAAATCAAACAACGACATATTATATGTATGTAAGTATTTTAATATTACTCATAATTATACTGATGTAGACACGCCATCAAAGATGGATTCCATAATACCTCTTTGAAGAAGAACCGTATAAAAAAAATCACTCATTTTTAGAGATTTAGTATTCTTCAGGCACGTAGGAAGGTACCCCTCCTTAGCCCATCCTTCTCTCATGACGTGAGAGCAAGATAGGAAAAAAAAATCTTTCATTCTCCTCATGAGACAAACAATATTTTGCATATTATGATGAAAGTATTTTTTAAAAGCCCTTATACGAATACGTTTTAGTGGAAATATTTTTCTGTCTTTTGTTATAAATTGTGAATTAACGGTGTAACAAATAGAGTTTCAAAACTTTGTTTTAATTCTTTTTTGATTTACAAAATCAACATGTAATTGTTAGGCATGAAAATTTATTTCATAATATAAAACGTTCAAGCGTTTAATTTAAAAACTTTAAAGCTAAAATTTCAATACAACAGTGTATAAAATACAAATAAATTATATTATAAAGTAAGAATATAAGATAACCCCGAAATCTGAGAATATTGTGGCCCCACCACACGCATGCAGTGAGAAAACGGCATTTTTACATCCAGGACATTGTAAAAGTGTGAAGGAAGTTAATTTTTTTTTTGCAATGAATGGAAAGCTGATATTAAGGTAAATATTTTAAATATTTTCCTCTTTGTAAAAAGTGGTAACGTATCTATAATCGAATACGTTATTTTCCTTTTGCAATTCAGAACTTAAATCGTTTGAAGAATCAGCAGAGGTACTTGTAATCTATTGATAGATTCCTAGATACATGCATAGATAGATAGGTATTGGAACGAAGAACAATAGATTGATGTACAAATTTCCACATCCAACAACCAACACTTGAGCCGTCTCACGGAGATTGGGAGAGACTTTGGAAGTAGTGATGGGTTCAGGTATAGTATTAGGGATGTAAAACTATTCTAATCGAATTGAAAATACGGTTTTTGGTAAGTTAACTTATTACCGATTTAATTCAATTTTAATAATGGTACAATAATAAAAGAAACTCGTATTCATCATTATCTTTTAGAGGGCCGTTTACTCATAACTTGACCTCAAGGGAGCGATATTGTGTGTCTATTGTTCAGACCTCGTTCTGAACTGAACACTCGTTTCATCTCGTAAGCTAAGAGGGCGCTTGTTCTAGCATCTAATAAGATAGGATATTTCCAATAAGACGTAAGAGAAAACAAAATTATAAATAATCTTCGAAAAAATAAAACAGGTGTTTTATTCTACTAAAGATTATATTTTGTGAGAGAGACGTCTTTCGTCTTATGAGGACATTGTCAATCGATTGACAATGTCCTCATAAGACGAAAGACGTCTCTCTCACAAAATATAATCTTTAGTAGAATAAAACACCTGTTTTATTTTTTCGATATGGAATTCTACTACCTTAACACCGACACAGTGAATAAATAATCTTCTTCTTCTTCGTGATGAACACATCGATCTGTTAGTTCAGAAGTTGATGCCTCTTGTGATGCTGAGGACCAGCTGTCTTTCCATCTTTTTGGTGGTCTTCCTCGGTGACGTGAACTGACTGGCGTTTCCTTAGCAGCTATATGTACGATTCTGTTTTCAGCCATCCGATCTACATGGTCTCTCCAGAATCGTCTCCTTTTCCTACTCCATCTAACGATGTCCTCCGTGTTGCGTATGTTCCTCATCTCAGTATTTCTTATTCTGTCTCTGAGAGTTTTGCCCGCAATATCATGTAACGTTTTCATTTCTGATGTTCTTAGTAGGTTTTTATAAAAAATCAAAAAGTAATACTCAACAAGTAATTAATAAATTATCAATTATTTCATTAACTTAAAGAAGCATCTATGTACTAAGTGATTTTAATGAAAATCCTGAATATTTTATCCGTAACCGGTTTGTACATTCCATGTTTGGTATATCTCTAGTTGTGAATGTGGGTGTAGGTGCACCGTACACATAATATATTTGCATAGGTAATGGGACAACGTGGGACGGGGTAGGTATACTGAGTTGGTATGTAAGGTGAAGGGATTTTGGGTGGTATAGGGAGACACTCAACGGTCATATATACCTACCAAGTGCTGTAATAGTGAAACCTCTTTGTCTTGAAACTAAAACAGTGATTAGAACCTGAATATAATTTTTATTTTATTTTCATTTCCCGTAGGTTTAAGGAGGTCCAAAACAACCAACTAACATCCAGTTACTTTTTTTTTTAAATATACTCGAATAAAGAAAAAATACTTTATAATAAGTTTTTGAATTATTAGTCTAAAATTAACCCTTGTAAATCCAAATTTTATCAGCTGTACGTATTAAATTGAAAAAACACCAACAAAATTAGGTCTGTAAACTTCTAGTTAGGTACCTACTTAATTTATTACCAAGATTGACTATTTGTCTCTAAAAGATTGAAAATTCCCACGACGGCGGTTTTGGCCGGCCGGCCCTTCAGGCCTCCCCGCCCGTGAGGACAATTTTGGTTTGAATAAGTAGGAGTTAACGACTCCTAAGATATCTGGATGTGAGGTGGATCTCTCTTCAATATTAGTCTCGAAAATAACATGATGTTTGTATTTGCAAAATTCTATTCTATTCTTACTCAAGGTTATCCACTCGACTGCGAGTGATTTAGAAAGTGAAACTCAACTCTTGTTTTTTACTATTCATCCCATTTACAACAAAATAATATAATATGTCAATGGTATTTTATAAAAAAAAATGTTACACTGTAAAACTTTGCAATCGCTTCAAATTATAATAGGTATCTACAGACTTAAGCTAGAAGTTGGTATATGCAGTAAATATCCACGTAAATTACTCAAACTTCTCAGTTTTAAAACTCTTACGTGTAAATATACCAAACAGTGGAGGTCTCTTTTGTCTCAGCTATGTAAAGAGTATAGTGTGCATAGCTAGACTATTCTAAAAGACGACTTTTATCCTTGTACCTAATACTTTCTTTATTTTTATCCTACTATACGAAAGTAATGGCCACATTGAAGTAGAGACTGGTGCTGGTGTACTGATGCTACATTATCAACAGTCTTTAGTTTGAATGCACTCTAGCGAATATGAATATATTTTTATTAAAATTTATAAAACAATTGCATACCAAACTTCACCTGAGAGTGAAGATAAATAATTGAACAAAAGTAAATTGAAAATCGGTGGTCAAAACCTACATTACATATTAAAATTAATAATTTAGAATGTATTCACTGTGTCGGTGTTTAGGTAGTAGAATTTCATAGCGAAATAAATAAATATAATATTTGGATAGTAGAATAAAACATTTGTTTTATTTATTTCGTTCTCAATTAAGAATGTGTTTAAACGCAGGCAGTTACAGTAAACAATAATCAAAGTGCATTGAAGACATTATCACATTATGAGCAAACTTATCGGCTACAGAAGAATATGAGATTGAGTCACGTGAGCTTAAAAAAGTTTAATCCGTTAGAAGGCCTTTGTTGGAGTTGTAGAAGGGGGACTTGATTTTGTCTTACTTTATTTTTTAGTTTACTTCGTCTGCATAGACCACCCACGACATGCCACCCTGTACCCTCTTAAATAACCGTCTCAAAAATAAAGAAATGCGAATAACGAAACACGGAAATAATTAGAAAGCACCATTGAGACATTGCATTGCAAATTTTGCATACTGCTACCATTATTATTTATTCTTATTGCAAAACATGTAATTCCGAGGAATATTTCTATTCATCTTATTCAATGCTGTAGACGCTATAATAATATATGGTATATTATGTATTTCATATTGGTATTTTGAATAATTTATGCCGAATTTTTATTCAAAAAGATTATTTAAAAGCTAACAATTTCAATACAGCAAGTCACATGTTTTCTAGTGTCTAAGTAAAAGTTTCAAAAATATACTTTTTGAAGTAAAGTAGTATCCTTTAAGTACGAGGGCATTCCAAACAATACCAAAGTTTTCTTTAAAGCACTTAGCTTAGTAATGTTATGATTATTTATTATTTCATTTTTATCTTTACAATTCACTGGTTATAAAAACAATCAGAGTTCGTCGATAGCCTGGAGGTAGAGTCTCGGGCTCGTCCCCTTTCACGACACAAGCTTTAAGCTTACTGTGAAAGGTGCATGAGGTTGTATTTGGGTTTATAATAAAAACCCAGATATATCTTTTTGTAAGAAAAAAAGTTATACAACTCAATGCATAGAAGGCAAGTTTAACACTAGATTGCGATGTCTTCCAACTTACTCGGGTAATATTATTGATATATCTATTACCGGATACGATAACAATATATTTGTAGTCAAGTTTGTCTTCCATCAAGAATAATATCAATTGACACATTTATGATCGAGAGTTCATCGGTGACCTCGAATTGCACTCGCCACACAAAGCTATTTGCCTATGATTACAAACTATAAGTATTTTTATTAATCGGTTACGGCAATCCACCTGATTCGAGTGATTTGTGACAAACTACATATTAGTAGATAAACTGATTTTGTATGAATTATTTTTGGATATAAAAATATTCTTCATTAGACATAGAGTTATCTTTCTTCAAAGAATATACAATTCTTTCTTATGTAAAATTTTACTGAGCCCACCTATTCCTAAGTAATCAAAATACACTTAGTATATATGATAGTTGTATATAACTCAGAAGACTAAACTTTTGACCTTAAAGGCTTTCATGGGCCCACTGTAGACCACAATACTCTCAACTTAGCAGAGACTGCCGCAATTGGGTATTTTCGAAAAAAGTTACATTAGCAATATAATTTTAATACATCCCTTTCTGCAAACTTCCGGTGTGGAATATGCTACGCATTAAATAATCGCTGTAAGAAGTTCATACTGGCTAATGTTCCTACATTCATTTGTTGTCCACGGGGTCACTCGTAATAATAATTAGACGTTATGGAAATCATATCCTTAACACGTGTTCCTTTAACCTTGTACGCCAAACGTATGATTTTGTCGATGCGCCAAAATGACGGTTGAAAAAAACGGTCAACACGGCGGAGGTCCACGCGTCGCTCGCAAGCAAGTTCAGTTCGCCTGACGCATTGGAGAAATCAACATCCCTCCACGGAGCTTGTCTCCGTGGATAACCGCGAACTCAATAAGACAGTATTTCATTCGTAATAATAATAAATATAATATAACTAGTTATTGCAGAGATTGTCTAAATATTATGTACAAAATAATATAGTGCCTTTGTTAGTGTATGACCAAAATAGTGAGGTTAATATGGAGTTCATATAACCAAGTAACTTGTTCCCGCCATATGTAAATTTCTTATTAATAAAAGTTCGCGTCTCAAAATAATGTAGTTTCTTAAATACCGTAAAGTATGGATTTTATATTTCTGATCCTGATATGGTGAAAATAGTTCTCCACCTACGTGATAATGATAATTAATCGATAAAATAACTCTCGCCAGTCGACTTTGTTTCCCACCAAAAGTGTAACGTATCATGTGAATAGAAATGGAGTATGTGTATAGTAAAAGTAAATAAACTGTTCTTAAATAACCGCGTATTGGAGTAAGGCATAATGTCTGATCTGTATAATGCCAACGTTGTGTGATGTAATAATAAATATACATCTTAGTAGATCGTAACAGGAAATACGCGACGTTATACTTAATATCGAATAAATAGAGACATTCGTCAACATATACAGAGGAACATGTAGTTGTCTTTAAGAAATCCCTTCCTGAACGAATGTACCGTAGGCTGAACCAGCGTGTGACACCAGGCCATTTGTAATTGTCTGTTGGTAATAGACAAGACCTGCTTAGAGGATCCACCCACTGTCTGCATAGATGGTATAGCAGAACAACATAGGAAGTCATCTACGCGTATGTCCACGTATATATCTGAATCGCCCGATAATCAGGAACCAAGCGTAATTAACGTGTAATTTAATCTGTAAGTACCCGCCAAGCTATGAGTTTAATTATAATCAGAGAACCATTGTAAATGCCACTTTATGTATTGAATATATGAGTATCTAAGTACATGCCACTTTGTTTAAATGTCTGTATTGAATTAAGGGTATAACCATTGCTTTCATAATTTTATGTATAATCCACTATATATGTTGTCTGTGTAATGTTCTAATAATTGAGTTAGATATCTATGAACCATTGTTGTGTATCATCCCTGTTTTTATTCAATACATACTGTCTTGTTTTATCTCCATTTACGAATTTTATTGCTTTTACATAATCACCTTTCCTTTATTAATAAAATGTACCTTCCGTACAAACAGATACCAAAAGTGTAAAATATAAAAAGAGATATTGTACCAAACTTGTAACTGCTATTGGATATGTATTAATGTACTCGAAAAAGGAGTTATTCCAGGTTCAATTCCGGAATAAGCTGTGCATATAATAATTTAATAATATATTATGATACCCTTGGGTTTGAATCCTGAGTGAAACTGTATGTAACGAACTTCTATATGAGTATCTAAAGAGGACATGAGTACAAGAATATAATATGGAAATGAATATCAATCTGTAATAATGTGTAGCTGGTGAGTTAACTTATGTTGCTAAGCCTGGATTAGCTAAACCACTGAGATATATTATATGTTAACAGAGGGAACATAATTGGAATTTAAAATATCTATATAATATGTAGAATACTCTGATGACCATATGAATATAATGATGAAGAACACCATGGATCGAGAGACTCTGAACCTTATGTAAGTATAAATATATAATTGAAGTATGTACACACCCACACAATGCATTTCTCTCTATATACTAAGTAAGAATCATACCCTAGACATGAACTCGAGCCAATAAATAAATCTGTTTTACTTACAAATAAATATAATTGTAACTTTCTTTATATACTTTCTCTATATAATATAATTTCTATTCTATGTGTCCTCTATGTGCTTTGTACATAGAAGACTGGGGGTTACGAGCCAATTTATGTACTTACCTTATGTATAATTCATGTAAATTCATTTCTTTAAATTTCTCTTGTGATAATAGATTTCATTTTGATAATATTTTTGATAATTTGTATGATGAATATATTGCGAGCGTCCCGATGGGACGAAACGTAGTATTTTGTGGGCATCGTTTCGGGATATTATGAATTGTATATTCATAGACCCTGGAATTTTAAATGTATTGTGTGGTGAATACATATGATTTTAAGGTTCAGAGTTCTCACCTATAATGTGTAATAATGTGTATTGATATTAATTGAAAATGTAATGATTTTAATGTGTGTATGTATATGAAAACAATTTTAAAAATGAAACAGGAATCGTAAAATAAATAATTTAAATGTTCGTATTTAAAATAAAAGTGTTTCTGTATATCGCGAATATGTTTGTAACGACGATAGTAGTAACTTGTAGTTAGAAATACTGTGCGCGAGATGAAGTAATGTGTCGATAAATTTTGCGCCAGACGATGTCGTTGTATCAGGGTAATGTACTTTTGTTCGAAATACATCGCGCGCTAAGAAAAAACTGTTACCAGTAGAGACCGATAATATTATTATACCGCAGTATACATACCTACCTATACAATATGTAGTATGTACCATCGAGAGCGCGTATGCAGAACACAATTGGGTGCAGTCAGTTTTTGAAATAGTGTAAATTATTCCATGCGTAGGGAGAAGTCCGTTATTAAGAAATAAAACACAGCATAGTATGTACGTACCTATACGTCACGAGAGAAAAGGACAGCATTCAAACCTACCTCAACATCGTAATAGTAGTATGAACACGCGAATTGGGAACTCCGCTTTACTGGTAAAATGTATAGTTGAAATATTATTTGAATGAAACAAAATAATATGTACCCATAGTGTTATATGTATAGTAAACCAAAGTGTACAAAGAACTTTGCCGGTAAACAGAATTTTGTTGTAATGTTATTTTAATAGTAAATTCATTTTCGAACTAAGAATAAAAATCGATATTAAATTGAATTAAATTTTCTGAAACAGTTAAATGTTGCAATTGGAATAAATATTTTTATTGAACTCTTGGAGAAATAATATTAAATGAGCGTTGTTGTGTAAAATTATGCGTAGTAGAATTTTGATAAGAATATATATGTGCGTACGTAGTGATGTGACGAAATAATAATGATGAATAATATTAAATAAATATTTTTGTTTTAAGAAAATTAAAGTTAAAAATAAATCGAAACAAATAATGTTAAACCTTCACGACCGTTCACGAAATTTGAAAAATAAATACACTTAACCCTTAGTGAAACATGACCGAATTTGTCAACCCTTTGTGAATAATAATTGAATTTTTTTAATGTCAATTAGTGAACTGTAACTGAATCTCGGAATTTAGTTAAGAAACAGTTAACCCTTTGATGACCATCGTTGAAAATTTTGACATTAACGTAAATAGTAAGATGATGTTTTGTAAAAGTTTTTTTAGAAATTAAAGAAGTAACCATGTAACGATGTAGAATTTTTGCTGTTGAATATTAACCCTTCGTGTACGGAATTTGTTATCTTTTGTGGAGTAATTAAATTTTCTTGAAATGTAATAATGTGACTTTTGCGGCTTATTATCAGCATGATATATTGAAGTAACCTATGCCTTGTTTATTTGAGAATTGAGTCCGTTTAGTGAATTGTTCCGTTAAGGTAAACTAGCGAACGCTCTTTGATAAAAAATGAGTTATGTTTATGTAATATGTAAAGCCGTGGTAGGAGAGATGTGTTAAATACTTTTTTTTGTGACTTTTGTGTAATCAATATAGAGACGATGTTATCTAGATGTGTGAAAGATAAATCGTAATGCTCTTTTTGATGAATGTAGACAATGTGATTGCTAATCGTTCATGCCTATTATTTTGAAGTTTGAGTTTATATGACGTTTAATTCCGCGTAGGACACGTAGTAATCTCTTATGAATTGTAATTGGAAATGTTTGGATGTAGTATATCCTTGTTGAATTAAATACTTTTGTGACTTTGTGTAAAAAATTGTTATGTTGCTTGAATACATTGGAAAATGTGATAGAACATTTTGACATTGAACGGGAATGGCTTATGAAAGACACAGAATAAAACCTGTAGTGGAATGTTGGCTGCAGATATTCAATGGGATAATTTTGATTAATTGTATGTTAGTAAATAAATATGATGTATGAATCTGTTTATGAAAGGTGGGCCTTGAATGAAGAAGTTAATGTTGAATTTGAATAATGATGTATGTAAAGAATTTATTGAACTTGTAACTTGTATATTGTGTAGCAAAGATCGAAAGTTGTTCAATGTATTTGTCATGTATTAAGCCTGTGTGAGGGTAGCTCCCTCTGAGATTATCTCTGTGTGAGAAATCTGTCTCTGTGTGAGAATTGTGACTATGTGATATGCGTGGAAGGATTTGACGCCAATAATGAATATCGGTTACTGTAAATGTGATTGCAGTCTTCGTGATTTACCATTATGTCATGTCTGCGTGTAAATTGTTTTTCTAATATGTATATGTCCTTATTATGTCTATGATTTCTTTCTGTGCTTTGCCAATATCTTTGTATGGTACATGGTACATGAAATCGCTTGTATATGAGTGCTATTAAGCTTAATGGGTTAAATGAAGCGTAATGTAGTATCTCTAATTCCATCTATACAAAATTGTTTATAATTATTTAGATCCCTTTATGTTACTTTTCCCTTGCCGGATACATGTAACGGGAATCGAAAATGATGTAAACCAACTTCTTAAGTATGTAACTTTTGTTTTATATGTTTGTCATGTTTAAAATGTTAACTTGTCGTCGATCGTAGTAAATGAATCCATCAATGAAACGTACGTATATTGATAGATTGAAAGGAAAAATTTTATCACTTGCGTAGAACGAACCGTATATTGTAACGTAATCACGATCCTGAGTTTCTTATAAAATTGTATTGTAAAATGTTTGAAGTTGTTGTTTTCATAACCTGTGTTTTTCGTATACATACACATATGCACATGTCTATATATATGTATATATGTACTCATCTCTGTATACTATTGTATTGTTATGATTGTAGCTATCAAACTTGTGATAGGAGCCCCGTACTAAAACAACCAAAGTGAATTTTGTGTTATTATTAAAAAGTGTAAGTCAAAATATGAAAACAGTTCGCATCAATTTTGACTATGGGCAATTTACCGCGAGTGTTAATAATAATAATTGAATGGGCTATAGGTGTAAGAAACAATTGTAATAGTATATAAGCCACCATTTTGAATTGTCTGTCTGTAATTGTTTGTGTACCTATGTAATTGCTCATGTAAACAGTGGCTCTCAACTTCTTTTAACCAGTGGTACTCAACTTTTTCATGTAACCAGTGGTTCTCAACTGTTTTTTTGTAGTGGTTCTCAACTTTTTTTTGTATAATTGAGGAACTTGAAAATTTGTCGCTTCTCTTCAAATTTTCAAGAGGGGCCGAAAGGGAGAATGCTACGCATTAAATAATCGCTGTAAGAAGTTCATACTGGCTAATGTTCCTACATTCATTTGTTGTCCACGGGGTCACTCGTAATAATAATTAGACGTTATGGAAATCATATCCTTAACACGTGTTCCTTTAACCTTGTACGCCAAACGTATGATTTTGTCGATGCGCCAAAATGACGGTTGAAAAAAACGGTCAACACGGCGGAGGTCCACGCGTCGCTCGCAAGCAAGTTCAGTTCGCCTGACGCATTGGAGAAATCAACATCCCTCCACGGAGCTTGTCTCCGTGGATAACCGCGAACTCAATAAGACAGTATTTCATTCGTAATAATAATAAATATAATATAACTAGTTATTGCAGAGATTGTCTAAATATTATGTACAAAATAATATAGTGCCTTTGTTAGTGTATGACCAAAATAGTGAGGTTAATATGGAGTTCATATAACCAAGTAACTTGTTCCCGCCATATGTAAATTTCTTATTAATAAAAGTTCGCGTCTCAAAATAATGTAGTTTCTTAAATACCGTAAAGTATGGATTTTATATTTCTGATCCTGATATGGTGAAAATAGTTCTCCACCTACGTGATAATGATAATTAATCGATAAAATAACTCTCGCCAGTCGACTTTGTTTCCCACCAAAAGTGTAACGCATCATGTGAATAGAAATGGAGTATGTGTATAGTAAAAGTAAATAAACTGTTCTTAAATAACCGCGTATTGGAGTAAGGCATAATGTCTGATCTGTATAATGCCAACGTTGTGTGATGTAATAATAAATATACATCTTAGTAGATCGTAACAGGAAATACGCGACGTTATACTTAATATCGAATAAATAGAGACATTCGTCAACATATACAGAGGAACATGTAGTTGTCTTTAAGAAATCCCTTCCTGAACGAATGTACCGTAGGCTGGACCAGCGTGTGACACCAGGCCATTTGTAATTGTCTGTTGGTAATAGACAAGACCTGCTTAGAGGATCCACCCACTGTCTGCATAGATGGTATAGCAGAACAACATAGGAAGTCATCTACGCGTATGTCCACGTATATATCTGAATCGCCCGATAATCAGGAACCAAGCGTAATTAACGTGTAATTTAATCTGTAAGTACCCGCCAAGCTATGAGTTTAATTATAATCAGAGAACCATTGTAAATGCCACTTTATGTATTGAATATATGAGTATCTAAGTACATGCCACTTTGTTTAAATGTCTGTATTGAATTAAGGGTATAACCATTGCTTTCATAATTTTATGTATAATCCACTATATATGTTGTCTGTGTAATGTTCTAATAATTGAGTTAGATATCTATGAACCATTGTTGTGTATCATCCCTGTTTTTATTCAATACATACTGTCTTGTTTTATCTCCATTTACGAATTTTATTGCTTTTACATAATCACCTTTCCTTTATTAATAAAATGTACCTTCCGTACAAACAGATACCAAAAGTGTAAAATATAAAAAGAGATATTGTACCAAACTTGTAACTGCTATTGGATATGTATTAATGTACTCGAAAAAGGAGTTATTCCAGGTTCAATTCCGGAATAAGCTGTGCATATAATAATTTAATAATATATTATGATACCCTTGGGTTTGAATCCTGAGTGAAACTGTATGTAACGAACTTCTATATGAGTATCTAAAGAGGACATGAGTACAAGAATATAATATGGAAATGAATATCAATCTGTAATAATGTGTAGCTGGTGAGTTAACTTATGTTGCTAAGCCTGGATTAGCTAAACCACTGAGATATATTATATGTTAACAGAGGGAACATAATTGGAATTTAAAATATCTATATAATATGTAGAATACTCTGATGACCATATGAATATAATGATGAAGAACACCATGGATCGAGAGACTCTGAACCTTATGTAAGTATAAATATATAATTGAAGTATGTACACACCCACACAATGCATTTCTCTCTATATACTAAGTAAGAATCATACCCTAGACATGAACTCGAGCCAATAAATAAATCTGTTTTACTTACAAATAAATATAATTGTAACTTTCTTTATATACTTTCTCTATATAATATAATTTCTATTCTATGTGTCCTCTATGTGCTTTGTACATAGAAGACTGGGGGTTACGAGCCAATTTATGTACTTACCTTATGTATAATTCATGTAAATTCATTTCTTTAAATTTCTCTTGTGATAATAGATTTCATTTTGATAATATTTTTGATAATTTGTATGATGAATATATTGCGAGCGTCCCGGTGGGACGAAACGTAGTAAATATCCACAACATCTTCTCCATATAATTTCTTGCTTCCCGTTTAAAATACACTTCCCATATGTGAGATGAAAATTACAGAATAAAGAGAAAAAATATGTAATTTGCAATGTTACAATGTGTCAGTGTCATGAGGAAGTAAATGAATCTTTTCTGACCAAAAAATTACAAGATATCGATATATGTATATAAACGTATTATACAAATTGATATATAATATTGATTAATTAATATACCACTTGTGTATTTTCATTTTAATAGAAAAATGTATACGTGTATGGAGATATAATGGTTGTATCGTTGATGGTTAAAGTGTTGTTATATTGTCTAGAAAATTATTGAATAATATATTATATGAGATATAAAATTGTTAAAATTAATCGAATTTATTAAATATAAAAAAATAGCCTCGTAATCCCTGAAAACGTGAGTTTTGTTTAATTTTGAGGGTAAAAATTGAACAATAAAACGTTATGTAATTGTGTTTAATACATGTTTATATTTTTAATGTGTTTAATATTATTTCAATTAAAATAATTATATATTACGTGTTACATAATTTTGACCTTAAGTTGGACTTACTGTGGAAGGTATATATATTTTTTCCCATAGTATTCCAAATAGACATATTCCATTTTAGTTATTTGTTTTTTTTTTTACAATTTAAAAGTCTCGTGTGCATTATCGATAGCAATGATATTTTTTTTATAAGAATCCCCAATGTTTCCGTCACTTAAGGGATAGTCAAAGGCTCAGACATATAACACTACAATGTGTAGCAGTAATAGTAGTAGTATTATACATAAAATCATTAATTAACGAAACACCACACGTTTCGCCTTTAATCCTTTTGATTTAAAAGCCGTACAGCTCTGAAATTAAAGCCATATAATGTTAATGAGACCACACTATGGTCAATATTCCTATTTATGGAACAGTTCGGGCTAACCGATTACGTTCACTACCGACAAATTATTGCTAAAGTTTACACTATTGGTCTCGTACTTTGATAACATTGTTATATTGTGAAGTAAAGAACATATACGAGTATGTATGAATATATAGGAACAAATTATAATAATTTTACAACATAACAAACTTCTGTTACCGTCAATGCGGTTTTCTTATTTCTCACTTTTCAATTTGTGTCAAGGATATGTTTTTAGTTAACGAAATCTTTTTTAGAAGTTGATTAATGTAATTGAAACAATACAGGATTCAGTAATGTTCAAGTACGGAAAACCGCAATAAAAAAAATGTTAACAAAATTTTAGCAGTGGAATCACCGTAATAGAAAATATCTGGGTTTTTTTGTAAGTTATTCTGTAAATGGTGGTTATCATAAGACTTTTTTTGTAAGTTATTCTGTAAATGGTGGTTATCATAAGACTTTTTTAAAATATTCAATTCAGCGATAAGGCATGGCAACCATGTCTTATTAATATGGCGACAAGAGAACATCCTGATTGGTAGATGACATCTCATTTTATAGATTTAATTCACTGACTACCCCACTTGTAGGAACTGCCATAATGATAAGACTTAAGAATTTTAGAAACATTCGAGTTAATTTTTTTTTGTTTGTATATTTTGGCTATTGGCTAACCAATCCTTCAAGCTACCCTCTTTGGTACCTACGGAGTGGTTAAGATTTGTTGAGTGCAGATTTTCGCATAAATAGAAGTCCCTAGACTTCTGTGGTATCCGAATTGACGGTGGGGTCTCATTTAATATTTATTTATTTATTAACAAAGTGTACGCCTTTACAGTAGAATAACTTGTTTTATAAATTTACATTTTATTTTATTTATATTTATTTTTTTTATTTTTTTAACATACATAGACAACTCACATTTATTAACAAAGTATTTAATTGACGACAATGACGTCTCTTGTTTTTAATTACAACGTTGAATTCCATTACCTAAACACTGACACATGGAATTGATATTTCAATATTTATATTTATGTCATCACGAATATCAATTCATACCTATTCAAAGAAACGGGTATTATTAATACACATATATGCAAAATATGAATCAGAGTGTAAAATAAATGCTAAGCAATAAATTTAAATCCAATGCAGTCATTAAATTACCATCAATTATCATCAGCAAACAATAAATAAATATGACATAAATATTTAAATTAAATAAATAAAAGTTAAAGTGCCACAGTAAAATTTACCATAAATTCTTCGCTAATTGACAGTTTGTTGAAGCGTAGTCCTATAGTAGGACTCATAAAAATAAAACAAAACAACTGTCATGATAATAATAATAATATATCAGGGGCTATTTTAAAAATATTAAAACATTAATGTTGCACGCATGCGCATTATGATAATTTATGTGGCAGCAAATGGGCAGTGGCCTAACATTGCAGCGCTCTTAATATTAATATCTTCGCTGTATACCCAATATAGAATTTTAAACTAAGATCCTAAAACTGTCGATTGCAATTAAAATAATAATTTTTAAAAAATTACAGATAAACAGACTTATTGATCAACGATTCTTCGAGGAATCTCGGGAGGATAGATATATAAAAAATCTTTGATTTACAGTTGTTGTCGAGCTAAAATTACTTAAAAATATGTAACTATATTTAAATTTGTTTCTCAAATTTAAGGTATATCGAGGGACTGTATTCACTCCTTTATTGTTATATTATGATAGAAAATTCACTTAATTAATGCATTTCGTTGGTTACCATTAACAAAAAAAGGAATTTGTTATAATGATATTGATTAAATATTGAATCCGTAAAAACTTAGACTAACTAAGAATAAATAAAATTAAATAGTGAAAAAAAAAGTTTTTCTATTAAATGCAAGTATTCGTAAAATTGTGATCAAGACATTTTTGACATTTTGAATTCATTAATACGGTGTGCCATGTACCTACGACGTATACGCTAAATCACGAATAAATTCTCTGGTTACTCTGGTTGTAGTAGATACTGTAATTATGTAAACTGCTACAAATATATTAGTTGGAAGACATCTCGCTTCTGCGATAAACTCACCCATTGTACCAATTTTTTTGTCAAGTTTAAATTCTGCTATGTTTATTCTCTAATATTTATTTTTTTGTGCAATACAGATTTTTATTATCATCATACACATATCTCATTTATTTAACAAAATAACATTAGAATCTTCATTTTGAACTCAATATAAGATTGACAATTAAATTTGAATATAACATTAAATGATAAAAACAATTAAATATTAAAATATTTTTTTATTCAAAATGTAGAATCCCAACATTATTCGAGTTGATTCTTCCATGATTTTCTATGAAAATAGTACAATCATGGGAGATCACTTACAGAGCTACAGGGACAAAAACCTTCTTACTATCCTGGTGGATGATAGAAGAACAGCCTTATTATTAGGTATGGTTATTAAAATAGGGATATTGAATTTATTTTTAAGAAACCAGTATTGAGAATCTTAGTAAGTGAGGTAAATTATCGTATGCAATAAAATTTGAAGCATTCATCTCCGTCATAACGCTTGCATTCGGGTATTAATATATCCGTGAGGTATTGTTTATTATTTTCAATAGTAAAGATGTCAAATCATAAGAAAAACGACTCGGTAAGAGTATCTCAATCTATAGAAATGCACGCGTAATCTACTAGAATATATCTGATTAAATGACAGTATAAAAGATAGTAGGCAAATTCGTATCATAATTTACAGATTGATTTATTGCACCTAAATTCCTTCGTGGAATATATTACGCTGCAACGTGCCATATATATGCTTCAGGTTTTTTTTTATTTCCATACCTGCGCCTTTAGAGCAAAATTTAATTTATTTGATCATTTTTTCATATGTTTTTTATTGATATCGTTATTTAATGTTACACACTATATGAATTTATAATACGAGTTATATCTATATGTATGTATACATAATTGTACATCTATAACAAAAAAAATATAGTTAAATGCCATTATGGAATTTTCTGACTTGTCCAAGTGAGGAAGATCTCATATTTGGGTCACGTGCTGCGTGGAGAGAAGTCTCCTCCGCCTTATATTGAAGGGCAAGATAGAAGGAAGACGGGGAGTTGGCAGAAAGCAGATGTCCTGGCTGCGCAACATTAGAGAGTGGACCGGAATGAGGACAGTGGATGACCTGTTCAGAGCAGCACAGGACAGGGAGGTTTTCGCTGGAGTGATCGCCAACGTCGGGGGGACCTGACACGGCACAGAAAGAAGATGAAATTTTCTATGAACGGTTTAGAGCCAGTGAAGTTAGAATATACAGGTTGTCCTCTCCGTATCATAAATCGGTAAGACTTCTCTTACAAAAGAAGGAGCGAATGGGTTCACTGCATTTAATGAATTTATATAAAATATAAGGCAGTCAGGATCGCCGGCATAAAGTAGCCTTGAGCCAATTCGAAATACAAATAGATTTTGCATATTGTTACATTTTTGTAGACATGTTCGGGTGGTCGCTGGGTCCTTAAATATATTGTAGACATGTTCGGGTGGTCGCTGGGTCCTTCAATATATTGTAGACATGTTCGGGTGGTCGCTGGGTCCTTCAATATATTGTAGACATGTTGGGGTGGTCGCTGGGTCCTTCAATATATTGTAGACATATTCGGGTGGTCGCTGGGTCCTTCAATATATTGTAGACATGTTCGGGTGGTCGCTGGGTCCTTCAATATATTGTAGACATGTTCGGGTGGTCGCTGGGTCCTTCAATATATTGTAGACATGTTCGGATGGTCGCTGGGTCCTTCAATATATTGTAGACATGTTCGGGTGGTCGCTGGGTCCTTCAATATATTGTAGACATGTTCGGGTGGTCGCTGGGTCCTTCAATATATTATAGACATGTTTCTCCAATCGAGATGTCTGATTGTTTGCTCATCTGCGTGTTGTGCACAAATCTAATAAAACGATAGAAAAATGTAAATTTTCTAAACATTTCTTATACGTGATTTTTTTTTAATATCTGTCTTTTACAGGAAACTTCAAAACTTACATAAGATAGTGAAAAACCTGCTACTTTTTTTAGTAATTATGGTTATTACGCATGTAACTAATTATATTAAATTGTATTGATGTTAATTATTTAATATTAGGTAGAAGTTTCACCATAAAACCTAATACAAACCATACATTTCACTAATCCTGCAAATAATCATTGTGTTCTATTTCCGTATAATAATATATTGTATTGTACGTAGATAACAAATAATATTACTTATTATTGTTATTACGGTCCAATAAATACAATCTGATATTTCATAATGATTATGTTCATAGATCATTGATGTTTGTGTATGCAATTTTATGTTATTAATGGGAATCTAATAAGTTAGATATAATAAAAGCTATATTTATTATTATGCAACGATAATTGTATTAGATAAATCATCATCATCATCATCATCATCGAGCCGCTACTTTTCTGGGTAGGCAGAAAGGATCGGGCGCCATTTATTCCTATCCTTGAATAAATTTTTCGCTTCCGTCACTGTCATATAATATTCCTTGTGCATGCTCTCGTTTTCAATGTGCTCAACATATGTCCGGATCTGGTTTATATAGTTTTGTCATTAATTAATTCTCAGATGCCTACTTTGCTTTGCACCATTCGTCGCAGCCATATAATTATATTTTCATTGTCATTCTGTCTTCATTCAATTTTTCACGCGCCCAAAACAACCGTAGTTTGTATAATTTCATACTTATTATTTACCCCCGCACTAATTTTCTGTCTTTCAAAATTTAACCACACATTTTTTTGGATTTACAGCCCTTAAATCCTTCTTCAACCGTGTCATAGTCTCGCTTGCATACATCAGTGTTGGCACTAGGATAGCCGAGTGCGTCAATTTTTAGCTGCGATAGAAACATTTATATTCGCGACTATTAGTCGTACTGCATCGTTTACCTTCTTGCCAGCAACTTTTCTACTTTCTATATCCCATCGCATACCTTCCAACTTTCGCAAATGGACTAGACCCAAATATATACCTACATTAATTAATTTGTTCCAATATTTCTTTATCAATCCTTACCATTACCTTCCCTTAATACCTTACCATTACTTTCATTTATGTATATTTTATGAACTAAACCGTCTTCAAATCTAATATAAATCCTTATGAGACTTTTACCAAGATTTTATTAAGGTGACTTGGGCTTCGACCTGCAATATCTTCTGTTTTCTTCGTAGACAAACAAATCTTAACCAAACATATTATTCATTATTTTTTTTATTATAAACAGTAAAACGATTGTGTGACAAGTCTGTTGAATTTTTAAACGGAATACTGATCATAAGATAACACCTTAGATATAATTATTAAGACTACATCTTTTTAGTTAAACTCTGATTAATACGAAAATGTATCACATAGTAAAAAATACCTCAACACATTATATAATAATTAACTAAATGTAATCCTTTTGATTTGTAGAGAACACGATAAATTCAATTCTTCGCAATACGTTTAATGTATTGAATCTTCTTCTTCTTTCTGTGCCATGTCAGGTCCCCCCGACGTTGGCGATCACTCCGGCGAAAACCTCCCTGTCCTGTGCTGCTCTGAACAGGTCATCCACTGTCCTCATTCCGGTCCATTCTCTAATATTGCGCAGCCAGGACATCTGCTTTCTGCCAACTCCCCGTCTTCCTTCTATCTTGCCCTCCAATATAAGGCGGAGGAGATGGTACTTCTCTCCACGCAGCACGTGACCCAAATATGAGACCTTCCTCACTTTAACAATCGACAACAGCTCTCTCTTGGCTCCGGCTCTCCTAAGCACTTCGATGTTACTGACCCTTTCGGTCCAAGGTATACGAAGCATTCTTCTGTGTACCCACATGTATTGTATTGTATTTTAAATATTTTGTATTGTATTGTATTGTATTGTATTGTATTGTAAATATGAGACCTTCCTCACTTTAACAATCGACAACAGCTCTCTCTTGGCTCCGGCTCTCCTAAGCACTTCGATGTTACTGACCCTTTCGGTCCAAGGTATACGAAGCATTCTTCTGTGTACCCACATGTAATGTATTGAATAATGTATATTTATTTTGCAAACAAAGCAACATTGATTTATTTATTAATTAATTAGAGATGATGCATTAGGTCTACTGTACAGTCTATATATAATATGTATAACGTATGATACAGTGTTACAGTGAAATGTATGATTATAACAGAAACTATTACCAACTCCAATTCATTTTGTTTGGATGTATATCTTCTATGTATTTAATCATAGTGAGTATGAACAAAGACGTATCCAGGATCTAGAAAATAGTAGAAAAGTATTTTTTTTAATAATGTATGAAAAATTGCCACCAAAGTGTGAAGCCTTTCTTCCACCCTTAGAAGTCCAACTAAATATATGGGTAGTGGTTCTAAAAAAATTACAATAATGAGGAGATTATTAAATATTTCAAATTCCTTTACCAAATTTGGCGACAGGAGAAGTGTTTAGCGTGTTTACTAAATAACTAAATTGTCAAAACTAAGATTAAAAATAATGATTCACACTTTTCATAGTTGAAATTAAAAAAAATAACTGTTGTCCCTTTCCCACCCCCCTCTAGAGTAAACCCCTAAGTATTTGAGTACGAAGGTTCTATAATGTTTATAAAATAGGTATTTGATCCATACCTGTAAACATTTCGAAAATTATTATAATGAAAAACGCTATATTTGTGTAATACTATACGCGTGTTTATTGCTATAATGTTATTATATGCGATCGATTTTATGAATCAATTTTATGAATTCTCATCCTTACTTAAAATGTAAGAATTCTTTTATGGTAGTCTGAGACTCAATCATCATGTTGCTATTGTAGAATCAGAAAACTTCATGCAATTCAGTAGGAGCATACAAGAGTTAGCTAGTTCGTCTTTGTATCCGGTCAAAATCTTTTCACTCCAATGTACAAGAGTGATTATCTTATAAATTATTGCCACTCATTTCTACTGTTCCGTGGAGCACCCGGTAAAGAATTGGTCTCCCACTCTTCTGCGTAAATTTTCGAGTGTCCTGTAAAAGGCAGGTGTTCGAAAAAATTGAGACATTTTACATCTTAAATTCAGCGATGAGGTTTGCCACCCATCCTGAATGTCTTGATTTTATATTGGCACGGAGAGGACAGTTTGCACGTTTCTTACATGCAGCTGATCTGCTGGCTACCCCACTTGTGGGATGTGCCGTGATGGTATAATAATAATAATAAAACACTCATTTCTAATTTAAATATCGATTACATTCTAAAATTTGATGTATACTTGTTACTGTTTGTTTCGCCAAATTAATGATTTTAATCAAAATAAAATATCAAAATTTACGAGAGCGTGTGCACGTGCCATTTTGTTGGTGTAGGAAATAATTTTCTGTAAAAATTCACTCATAACACATAACGTCTATTTTCTCAAAGAAGCCAGTTTATATGTGAAATTTTCTTATTTCAATCTTTAGAAAACATTATAAAACGTTTTCTCCGACCATTACGGCAACCCGCCCGTAAACGAGTGATTTGTGAAAATGCTCGTTCACTCATAAATAAAATTTCTTCTGTGAAAATATCTCATATTTAATCCCGGCAGATATTAGGAGAGCATGAAAAGGCTGGGGTGAAAAGATATACGTATACGTTCCTTAAATACCTCACCTGTCTCTTTGTGGAACCTCGTTTCACCTTTTGAATTTGCTCCGAATAATATCTACGTACACGGCATGAGTAAGATCTGCGACAGGAAATGTGCCCTCACTTCCGCAGACTTACATATACCAGATATGTGACATTACATTTTATACGGAGCTACAATAATCCTGCATTTTATGACACCCTGACACTTTAGACAATTTATTTGGGTGTCGACTACTTACATACATACATAATATGCACGTGAAACCATTAAAATAAAACGGTTTTTTTTATTTATGGAAAGTCTTTTTTTAGAATACTCAAATGCGATAAGAAATTCTACTAATAATGCTTTGTCACTTAGAATGTTCCCATATTTTGTAATTGCTGACTGTTATACCAATTTATTGTTTTAAACACTAGTTTATTAAGTGAAATTTCACGGGTTCAATCCTGTTATTTTATATCCATTTATAGACTAAACTCTTGAAGCAAATATAAAGAAACTTAGATAATTACATAAGTTCGTACATTGCGCTCAGTTTTTTTCAAAAAATGTATCATCCAGTTGTCATAGAAAATATTATTTATTGATTTGGCGGTAACTTTGTGGTAGTTTCTAAACATAATTACGAATGTTTGGAGTCAAAAACTTTACTAACACCACTATTACCTGTTGAAACCTTGGTCGTGCGTAAAATAATTTTAGTGGTATTTGGAGTGATATTTGTCTGAGAGGAATGGTGCTCGGAGACGTGGACGTCCGAGGATTAAATGGCAAGATCATTTAAATCAAATCCTACAGGACGGTCACGTGTTGAGCACATTGAACAGGAGAGCATGCATGAGGAATTGTATGACAGTGACGGAAGCGAAAGATGTATGCAAAGATAGAAGGAAGTGGCGCTCGATCCTTTCTGCCTACCCCGCGAGGGAAGCGGCGTGATGGTATGTATGTATGTATGTATGTATTTGAAATTTTTTTGACTCCAAACATTCGTAATTATGTCATAGAAAATGATTGTATATCATGTTTATTACATTATTATTTTGGATATATTTGGACCGGTTTTGTGAAAAACAACTTAAATAAATTGGACATCTTCAACTTATATTTTTATAAGAGGCCACATTAAATATTCCCTATTCCTTTTAATAATATTCCTTTTGAGAGCCATCCTTGGGGTTCTAGATCCGGTATCTCTGCATTGATTCAAACTTCACATACACATACCGACGCGAGTGAAATTTGCATAGAAATGAAAATTCTTTCTCATATAGGAAACAATTATCTGAGGAAAGGGAATTTTCTGAAAGAATATGTATAATAACTTAGTTGAGAAAATCGCTAGAGATAGGTACCACGGAGGCTTATATTATGGAGGAGCTGAATAAAAAAATATTTATATCCTAATTATAACAATATCGTGGTTCTATTTTTTGTAAATTATAACTTTGAATAGAATTTGCAATGCGTCGGGAAATATCCGAGTATTCATAAATAATAAGGACCTACTCGTACACACTACAAAATTGCTAGAAATATCATAGATGGTTATATAGTCACCAAAGTCAACATTTTCTTATAGCTCGCACTTGTGGGAGTTAACTAGGAGTTCTAGAAGATATTGCAAATCACCAAGCTATGTTTTTCTTAGTTTTCATAATATGAGTATTGATGAAATTAATACGATTAAATGAAGATATTAAGTTGACAATGATAGTTCGATTTGAGCTCACATTTCAAAAACTGTTTACTTTCAATATGCACATAGGTAACTACATACATACCTTTTTGCGAGTTTGCGTTAAATATTTTTATCAATTGCTTGTAAAATGAAATGAATATTTTCGATATCCGGACAACTAGTGAAACTCAATATTTCTATTGTAATCAACTCCATCATTTGGACAGTTAGTTCATTTAATTCACCGACTACATAATCGCATCATATTTTTTCAACATGCCGACTTTTATAATTGGGATAGTACTACTACTACACCATCACGGCATATCCCACAAGTGGGGTAGCCAGCAGATCAGCTACATGTAATAAACATGCAAGCCGTCATCTCTATGCCAATAAAAAATTAAGACATTCAGGACGGGTGGAAAACATCGCTGAATTTGAGATGTAAAATGTCTTTATATTTTCGAACAACTTTTTAATTTTTTTTTTCAAAGATATATCTGGGTTTTGTTATAAACCCAAATACAACCTTATACGCCTTTCACACTAAGCTAAAAGCTTGTGCCGTGAAAGGGGAGTTTGCCGGCACCTGCACTGTGAAAAATACTCAAAACGAATCATTTGTACAGTACTATCAGATTACGACCAGAGATCGTACAAACGATTCATTGGTATAAATCTATAATATTAACTCTTCGCAAACAAATCATTGGTAAATTTACCAACAACTTGTTTGCGAGGAGTTGATATCATAGTTTCGTAATGAATCGTGTGTACGATCTCTGGTCGTAATCTGATAGTACGTACCAATGATTCGTTGTGAAATTTCGTTAATATTTTTCTCAGTGTGGGATCGAACCACGGACCCCTTGTTCTGAAGGCCGAGGACTCTACCTCCAGACTACCGACGAACTCAATTGGGATAGTAAATGAGTATAATTTTTAAAGAAGCTGTTAAAATATACATATTTTTTGAGCAATTATTTATTGTGGAAAATTCAAAACAGCTGCTTTAGAGCATATAAGTTTCTAAATTAAAGGATATCTAAATCTTTTGTTCCTGTACAATGGATTGACAGTTTTTTCTACTATTGAGGTATTATATAAATATTATTTTATCCATCTAAAACTCCTATTAATTAATACTTAATAGTAGGATTAAATTCATGAAGCATTTTATAGATAAATTAAATGTTTTACTTGGTTCACAGTATAATCTATATTCTGCCTTATCTGCACACGGGGAAAGAACTGATTGCAATTTTCTATCGGTAAATTTTTGATGAAACCATTTTCAAACAGTTCATTACTGGATATATATAGAGAATGGTGAACATTGCAATTTCCTGAATCACAGACAAAATGATATTAAATAATTCTAAAGAGATCTATATACTTATGTACCATCACAGATATTTTATAATAATATTATGTATGTTACTGTTGGGAAATACTGGATGCTTCTCTTTCTTCGTGATCAATTATTTATTCCTTACTTGATATTGATTACAAACAATTACATAAAAGGTAAACATTCGCGCGATCTCTTCCAACTAACCCAAAGGTGTAAAAACAAAATAAAAGCCAAATTTCAATTGTATTTTTTGTGTACAAAATGTATTGTTATATTTTGAATGGATTCATATTCAGACGACTCATTAAAAATTCAATCTATGAAAGGTAAGCACTGTATAAAATATTATTCCAATTGTTTGAGGTAAATTGAAACAAGTGTTTCTTTCTACTTTAAATTTTTGATCACGACAGAGATGTCTTTCGATTTATCAAGTCTTATTTACTGTAGTATTTTAATGATCCATAATTTCATAGAAAAAAATTAGAACTAACCCAGGTAGGTGGTTTTAATAAGAACGATTTGGTTTCTATTAATCAGAACGATTATATTTGTCCGCTTGTTGGAGTGCTTGGAGCAGAAGTATTTTTTCGTCTTGGCCTTCTAAGGATTCTTTACCAAAACCTTCCATCTTAAGATACGGTTCAGTAATAATAATTGAGATAAAAATCAATTCATATTAACACCGTCTACGGTAAGTTTATTTTTATTCTATTTCAAAATCAAATTTAAAAACAGAACATATTTTGTAAACGAATAAGATAGTCGATATTGCTTGGATATTTTTTCAATAACAAAATCACTTTTCAACACAGAATTAATAACAAATCTGCCTTTCAGTCAGTCAGTCAGTCACAAACAGTTGAGCACTTGTTCATAGGTTTACGCTAATATCGTGGTAGTACCGTGTGATTGACATATAAGACGTATGCGGAATGTATATTGGTTAAATCACAAACAGAATCAATATACCCATCATCTGTATGGTAAATTTGGTTCATGATTATATTACAAATTAATGTTTGGGACAGATATAAGTTTCCTCTCCGGCACAGAATAAATAACCTTTCAGAATGGTTGGCATGCCTCATTCCTGATATTTTGTAGATGTTTATTGTCTAACACCTGAGGTTTTGAAAACACCCGCCTTTTACATGACGCTCTTACTAGCTTACAGAAATGAGTATGAAAACTCTTCTTTACCGGGGACTCCACGAGATAAATCGATTTTAATGAATAGAATAAAATGACATCATATGTTTTTATCATGAAATAGAGTACATAAGTTACCCGTAGAATTATAAATTTAATAGAAAAAGCAGGCACATCAATTTTTTACCTATCTACTCTTCATGAAAAGTATAATTTTTAAAACTGACGTGTGGGACAACCAGTGAACGAACTTGTTATAATCGTGTAAATAATAATAATAAAAATCTTTATTGCACAAAATTTGTATAAGTACAAAGAATTAACAAAAAACATGACAACATTACCACTGAATACATAATTTAGCGCAATGGGCGAGTTTATCGCAATATCTTCCAACTTACCCATTAAACAAAAGAAAAACAATTAATAAAATAATAATAATATATAAATAAATAAAATAAAATAATTTAAGATATATAGATGAATAAATAAATACATAGGTATACCAAAATAAATTTACACAGAATAAGCCACTTAAAAATACAAACAAAAGGAACAACATCGTAAATCGTCTTCTCCATATCAGCAAAATAAGGATACTTAGAATGAGTGACACACCACATTGCTGTTCAAGTACTCGTTTGTTTCCAAAATAAATGTAAATTGTAAAAAAAGAAAATACAGTTACACAAAGCACAGATTTTAAAATATAGTGAATGAAAAACTAATGAAATATGCTTATCAAACCAATCAGCTCTAACCAACAAACGTAGGTACATGCACGCAGTTTTCGATAATATTCTTTAGGGATGTCAAATAAAACTATCTATCAAACTAGATACAATACAATATATAGAACTATAGGTACGCAGATACATAGAAGGTATTTTATACATATAATATATGCTATACTTAGAAATCCCTTTCATACTGTGTCAGTACCTAGAGATTGGCAGATGGCATTTAAATTGCACCTTTTTCAAGTATTGCAGTGATACAGATCTATTAATTGTTTGTTTCAGCTATTATATCTGCATACAAAATTGTTACATTTGTTTCTATATTAATTCATTTAATTTTTTTAGAGGTTTTCGAGTGTCCTGTAAAAACCAGGTGTTCGAAAATGTGAATACATTTTACAGTTCAAATTCAGGTTTGCCATCCATGCTAAATGCCTTAATTTTTATTGGCACAGTGAAGGCTTGATTGTACATTAGGTACATGTAGCTGGTAGCTAGCTACCCACTTGTGGGATATCCCGTGATGGTGTAGTAATAGTACTTTTTTTTAATTGCCAACTAAAAATGAGGATTTTTGATCTTAGAATAGATATTCTTATTTCACATTCTATGGTCCTGACTGCTTCATGTTTTGAGAAAATCCAATAATAGTTGGCTAAATGCGCACTATTTTTTCATTCTCAATAGTTCTAATAGCCCGGATGTTCTTCTTTTACAATACATTGTTCGTATTACAACGACATCATAAAGCTAGGAATGTTAAAAAAATAGATAACTATAGTGGCGCAAAGACGTTCTGATTAGGGGGGTGCTGATTCCTGTCCCGTGCTTCCAATAAGAATGTTAAAGGGAGAATAATGATCATGATAATATTTATTAAATTAATTCAAAACTTATATATGGAATACGCAATACGTGATTGTATAAATAAGACATTTCCTTTTTTATCGTACGCAGCGTATTTTATGAAGGGTGGACCACTATGAATTTAAAAGTATTAAGTAAAAACTATAAAATATATGAAATATTTCAAATGGGGTGTGCGGTAATAATTTCCATGTGCAGTTTTCCACCGTTGTTAGTTGATATTGCCTAGGGTGAAAAGTTTATTCAATTTATTGGAGGAGAATCGTCAAATTGAGCGAAATAATCTATGAATTATGTGAATGAAATACTCAAGATATTAAGTATGAGGAAAACTATAATATGTACATAGCTTGATGCTATGCATTTGAAGCTGTGAATCGTGAATTTTATATTTTTGATTTAGTCACAAAATTTATATTATAATTATAAAAATTGTAAATTCAGTTCATACATTCATCTTAATATAAATAAATACTAAACGACTGGCTCCTTCTCACTTCTTAGTTTTAAAAACACAGAAGAAATATGTATTTTACAAATGCAAGAATCAATTATGTATTCTTTTTCCTCATCATTTCTATATATATAATGAGTTACAATCCATTGGATTGGTCTGCAACGAGTTTGGTTTTTCTTCTCCATTCGTCTCTATTCTCAGCCAGTCTTTTCAGCTCTACGTATGAGCCACAGTTCATATCACTCTTCAGTTGGTCCATATATGCGTCTCTTGGTCGGCCTCTGCCATTTGTCCCCTCGGTCTTTCCCTCCGCGATGGCTATGAGTAGTCCTGGGTGCCTGATGTTGTGGCCAATCCAGTTAGCTCGTTGTTGGCTGATTCTCTTAAGGAGTTGCCTTTTTTCGCCTACCCTGGTTAATACTTCTTCGTTTTCGACGTGCTCCGACCAATGGATCTTAAGCATGCGTCTGTAGCACCACATTTCAAAGGCCGCCAACCGTCCGCTTTCACTCTTGCTGATGGTCCATGTCTCACAACCATAAAGCAGAATGCTCCATACAAAGGCTTTAGTAAGGTTCTTCCTTACGCAATGCTCTAATAATATTGTGATATACAAAAAGTTAGCATGAAAGACTATATTTCAGTTACAACTACTTATCTGTACTATCACGGCATGACCTAAAAATGGAGTAGCCAGCAGTCCAGCTGCATGTTATAAACATACAATCCATTCTCTTCATGCCAACAAAAAATTAAGACATTCAGCATGGGGGGCAAATTTCATCGCTGAATTTAAGATGTGAAATTTCCTTATTCATTCGAATATCTTCCTTTTGCAGGACACGAAAACTAACGGAAAAGAGTTGGAGACCATCGAAAAAGACATTGACTTTTTCCACCAATATAAGGTGTCCTTTAATGAAAGATCTAAAAGTAAAATTAACCAAAGCTACAATTTATTTATTTATTTATTTATTTATTAACATAATATACGGCTAAATAGCCTTTAAAGTACAATAACTTACAAAAACAAACTTGAAACAAACACAATTAACACATAAGTGACAATGAATACAAAAACATGACAGTAGTAACTACAGGGGATTCTCAACGGAAAGCATGTACCCTCGCATAAACCTGCTCACAGCACATCTCCTCACAGTGTACTCCGAATCGTTGAAAATATCGATCTCACTGTAATTATTCCCTATTACATGGAGTCGATTCATCGATGAGTAATAGATATAATTGGATGATGATCCCCCAGCATAGAACAATGCCTGACTTCTGGTGTTACGACTCGGGACACGCAAGTTTACTAAGCTAAGCAACTCTGGGCAATTCAGAGAGCCAGTCACTATTCTCTTCAGTGTAAGGAGATCGAACAACAATCTGCGATCATGTAGGCTAACGAGCCTCATCTCCATCAACAAAAAATCATAGTTCAGCCCATCAATGGGAATACCCAGGCGGTAGTTCACGTGTCGTAAGAATCTATGTTGAATTGCTTCAATAGTATTGATGTGCACAGCGTAATTTGGGGACCAGACAGTGGTCGCATACTCTAGTTGGCTCCTAACATAAGCACAATATACTATTTTTAATGTTTCAATTCTTTTGAAATTTTTTGACATTCTAAATATGAAACCTAGTAGTCTATTTGCATTATCCCTTATGCTCTGTATGTGCTTTATGAAATTCAGCCCATCATCGAAAATGATACCGAGGTCCCTTACTTCTGAGAGAGCATTTAGAACAACCGTTCCAAGTTTGTAATCAAAAACCAGTCTCTCCCTTGATCTAGTAAAGCGCATAACATTACATTTTTTTTCATTTAGTAATAGACCGTTTTCATCACACCAGCCTGATAGAATATCAATATTGTGTTGCAATATAGCACAATCTTCTATATTATGAACTACTCTAAATATTTTAAGGTCGTCAGCATACAGCAAAGCCTCCACTCCATGCAACCTATCAACTATGTCATTCACGAAAAGAACAAAAAGGATCGGTCCCAGATGGGAGCCCTGCGGGACTCCACTAGTCGCCAAAAACTCCTGTGATTTAGGTAAAATTGTTAGGCTGTGAAAGTTTACACAACATAAAACGTTTTCAGTGCAATCACGGAATGAAAATTGGTTTCAATCGTACAAAACAAAGCAAATGTATTCCACTAATAATACTTTATATGAGAATATTACACCCCACAATCAATTAGCAAAGTGCACTGGAAAATAATTAGATTAAAGCTATAACATAAATTTTACACCTGAATTATGTTGGCTAGTCAAAAGCACATTACATGTACAAGTAATTACATACTACAGATTTTATACTGAAGTGTAATATGTTTATGGAAGACTGGTAGACAGTTGCGATCAACAGGGAACTATGGTAGTCTAATAGGGGAGACCTTTATCCTATAATAGATACAAGAAAAAGTCTGAAGGTAAAATAAGTTAAGGCACTTTTTCTGTTCTTCCATCCGCAAGAGTCCGTCGGACCGGGCGTCTCTCTTTCACAATACACCCTTCCAATGACATCGACATTAGAGCGCAGGGAATGTCTTGGAAAGAAGTGACGCAATTGGCACAGAGTCGTTCTGAATGGAGGAGGCTGGTTTCTACCCTGTGCTGTCGAGAGAAGTGTTGAGGGCAATGATGATGATTTTTTCAATGTTTTCTTCTAATACAGAAATTTTATTACAGTTGATAAAGAAATTCGTGAAATTCTATCTAGAGATCAAATAGAAAATATTATACCTGTGATAGTAATGCTTGCAGTTAAAACGATTTAATTTAATATCCCCCCCCCCCCCAAAAGCACCGTCTACTGACTTTAACTACTCAGATAAAATTTTACACATTCCAATTTTTAACGTGAAAATTGTTTTTGAATATCCGAAAGCAGTTAAATTTTATATACTTACCTGTTACCACCACACGAATTATAATACAGGTATGGACTTTACTATGTATTTATTCTACATCAGCCATTGTATGGAAGTTGCATTTGAAAACAAATTTATATTCATTTCTGATCGTAACGTTTTATTGTTAATTATTGCGACAAGGGAACATTGAATATTTGCTATACATATATCGGGGGTGTGATTTTACACAATATTCCTACATACATCGATAGATAATAACTGGATAAATAACAGTTACATTTAAATCGCAAATTTATGACACTGTTAATATTTTGAAATTTATAATATTATAATATTTTTAAATGCTGGTTATTGATTTTCATAATTTGTTATCATTTTGGAAACTCATAAAAATACAGCTGCTTATAAAACACAAATGTGAGAATTAATATCACGGACATGTTTTTTGTTCATTTTATCAATTTGATCAAATTTGTCCTGAATCTCAAAAAATCTGAAAGGATCATAAATTTCTGAAATATTATCAAATTATAGTTGAAATATATTATTATCATCTAATAAATAAGGAAATCTTTAAATAAAAACCTATGATGGGACTGCTTTTTATGTAATTCGTTGTTATTTTCCTTATTTTTTTCTTTCGGTCTATATTTTAATAATATTGTAGTCTAACATACGTCACACATTTTATTTTTATACCTATACTTCTTCTTCTTCTGCTTGAAGTAGCTACATCATTGATCTGTTTATTCGAAATATGTTTCCTCTTGCAACGCTGAAGACCAACTACCCTTCCATATTTTAGGTGGCCTTCCAGGCAATCTTCGTCCTAGTGGAGTCTCGTTCGCCGCGATGTGGGCTATTCTGTCACTACTCATGGGGTTACATAGTCCCTCCAGAACCGTCTTCTCTTTCTGCTCCAGTGAACGATATCTTCAGTTTTACATATTTTCTTATTTCGGTGTTCCTCTGAAGGTTTTGCGAGTCTTCATTTCAGTTTTCTTTATTTCAAATATCATTCAATACACTCGCCATGTCTATCTAGTATGTAATATTGAATCAAAAATGTCCTTTATAGTATGAACAGACAAATACTTGAACAGATTGTAATGAAAATTTGATTAACTCTCTTGTATTCGTAATTTTGATCCAATGCCCTATTTTCTGTGCATGTGTTTTAAGGTAAACGCTTTATTACATATACAATAAAATAATAATTATACAATAAAACACTTTAAAACTAATAAACTAAAACATTTCGTTTGTAACATTTTAGATTTGTTATATGCAGTAATGTTAATTTTTTATTACAGCTGTAGTTCTTTGAAGCCTTTATTCCAAACAATAAATTAAAACAAATTACCTTAAATTGGATTTCCGTGACCAAAAGTCATGAATTATTATCAAAGTGGCATTATATTTCTTTCTTTTACGGTAGGTATTTCGTTTCTGCTTGACTTTAGTTTCACCTGAATGAAGTTTGCCGCAATATAAAAAATAAATGCAGTTATTTCAATTGTAAAAATTTGCAAATATCGTGGTACGAGCAGGAAATTAACACAAAATTTAAAATTTGTTTTGAAATTTGTCGCAGTTTTTTTTGAAGTAACTAGTAGGTACCTACCTAATCTCATAGACATGGAGTTGATTCAACAAAACTAGACCTAATGTATGCGTTGCTATGGTAACAGAACGAACCTATTTGTCTTTTGTTTTAGATATACCTATCATAAAACGTCAGTGAATATTAGTCACAAATATTTTATGAAATTTATTTATAAAGTAATATTGTTTTCTCATATTGTATATACAATAAAAAGGAAAATATTCTGTCATGAATAGCTTTAATGAATATGTAAATATAATTTTAAGTATAAGCTAATTTATGTTCTTTAGTTTTTGAGTGTTGAGTGTACAATTGAGTTTCGTGATAGGGCACCTATAGATTTTTTTTTTAAATATATATCTAGGTTTTGTTATAAACCCAAATACAACCTTGTACACTTTTCACAGTAAGCTAAAAGCTTGTGTCGTGAAAGTGGAGTTTGCCGGTACCGGTAATTTGTCAGATATATGTCAGATATATGCCGGTAATATGTCAAAAATATTCATAATAGTGGAATGCCATAATTGGATAAAATGAAACAAGTGTTTCGTTCTACTATAGATAACATGAAAAAGACGTCTTTTGACTTCTCATATCATTATCAATCAATCTAAGATTAATCTAAACTAAATCATTGTTCAATCTACAGCAGAACGAAACGCTTGTTCAATTTATCTAATATGTAAACATACATATATATTGAATATGATTTCTTATTTTAGTTTACTGACTCAGGTGGTGGAGCTTGTTCGTATTTACCGTACTCCTAAGAGAATCGTTTTAGGGGGAAGGAAGAAGATAAATTATTTTATAGACAATTTAAAAAATGCCTGTATAATATAGTATCAATGAGTATATAATATTTTAAATAGCTGAGGTCATAAGTATTTGATTTTTAAAATATTAAATAACAAAACGAATAATTCATTTTTATTATTAAACAATATAATTTTTGCATGAAAGCTTAATTGGTAGATTTTTTCATATCAAATAATAGGTAATTAGACAAACAAGTGAAATCTACCAAATTGCCCATCAAACAATATTATTTTTACGCCTCAGCAAACATGTTTGTCAAATCAATTCACAATAATTTTTAATATTAAATTATTATTCTTTTTTTTTATTGAAATACGAATAGGTGGAAAATAAAATACAATTAAAATGGATCTGTTAACGAGGATATAAATGCGATGACGCCATTTCATATCGTACTGAGAGTGAATACCTTTTTATATTTATTTTTATTATTTTTATTTTATTATTTCTGATCGCAGGTTATATACAGGTATTTTGTATTCTATATTACTGAGATGATTGTTGAGGGGCCAGTCAATGAAACAAATATGGAATAATATGTAAGTCTCGCAAGATTTATAACATCTTGAGAGACTTACATTTTTTTATTATTTTTATTTTATTATTTCTGATCGCAGGTTATATACAGATATTTTGTATTCTATATTACTGAGATGATTGTTGAGGGGCCAGTCAATGAAACAAATATGGAATAATATGTAAGTCTCGCAAGATTTATAACATCTTGAGAGACTTACATATTTTTATTATTTTTATTTTATTATTTCTGATCGCAGGTTATATACAGATATTTTGTATTCTATATTACTGAGATGATTGTTGAGGGGCCAGACAATGAAACAAATATGGAATAATATGTAAGTCTCGCAAGATTTATAACATCTTGAGAGACTTACATATTATTATTATTTCTGATCGCAGGTTATATACAGATATTTTGTATTCTATATTACTGAGATGATTGTTGAGGGGCCAGTCAATGAAACAAATATGGAATAATATGTAAGTCTCGTAAGATTTATAACGTCTTGAGAGATATTGAAACAGACGTCTTTCAAGCGAACTGTTAAAGAAAAAAATGATTTCCTTAAACATAACCTCTGAAACCTTAAACCATATATTTTCCCCTTCCTTTTTTTTATAATTTGTTCAATAGCTTCTTTTTTATGATTATTGTTTTTCAATGCCTCTGTGTGTATGAATGAATATGTACCTTCTTCTTCTTCTTTCTGTGCCATGTCAGGTCCCCCCGACGTTGGCGATCACTCCGGCGAAAAACTCCCTGTCCTGTGCTGCTCTGAACAGGTTATCCACTGTCCGAATTCCGGTCCACTCCCTAATGTTGCGTTGTTGTATACATATAGGTACATACCTACGTAAATCATTGTATGTTTATTTTAAAATTCCTTTTTTTTTTTCAATTTTTCTAGTTTGTTCTTTTATCTTATCTCTTAGTTGGATGAGATCACGTCTTTGCATAGAGAACTTGCCCTCTGTAAATTGATTGTATTCTTCTATGGAATGCTATGTCATCAAAAAACTTCATGTACTGTAAAAAATAAATAAATATACCCGTTTTTCCTATATGTGTTTCGTTCTGATGCTCTTAAAGGCTTCCTCTTGTTTTGAATAAGCTATGTTTGTAATATATTTATTAAATACTCCTTCGAATCTTTTAGTTATCAATGCACTTGTGTCATGAAAGCAAAAAAATGGATACAAGAAACTTAAGATGAAAATTCCTATACATAACTACATATCGATGTTCCACCGGGTTATTGGAAGAAAATAAATTTTTAACAAATATATTTATGGATAATTAAAAAAAAAAACAGCGGAAATAAAATATATAATAACATAAATTGAATTGTTGATTTTAGATCAAAATATTTTAGTGTTTTTTCCGTGAAATTTCTTATACCATATATTTTATTTAGGTAGGTATCAGTAATTTTTTTGGGCGAAATATTGTTGAAATAAAACTCGAAATAAAATGAAAAATATAAAGACCATGTTGCCTTAATGCGAGTTTGTCGATAAAACTGGCGAATGTTGATCGAATTACACTAACAAAAGTGTCAGAACAAAAAGTAAAACAAAACATCGTTATGTGTAAAATATTCTGCAAATAATATTAAAAAAAAAAAACATGCATTAGGCTCGGGACACCAGAAGCGGTAAATCGCTACGATTTAAAATTAATATTTTATTGCAATTAATTGAAAGGCTTTATATATAATATTAACACATGAAGCCTGTCTATACTACAATGCTTTTTTATCTAACGTTTTTTTGCAAGTGTGTTGTCAACAGCTCCACTACATGATATATGATAACAATAAATATTTACAATTTTATAAATTATAAAAGATATTTTCAAAATTCCTAACTAACACAGTCTATGGAAATTAAGGTTTGTGTACTTTGGTTGAAACATTTCTTGTGACGCAAATAATATGTAATACGTATTAAATAAAATCAATATATCTGGTCTTAACTAATGAGTATTAACAAATATTATAATTATAAATCAACACCTGACGATGCGAACTCGGAGTCTGCGAAACCGGTCGTGCGTTATTATGAACTCATTAGTAACACAACACAATCAATTATATTTTATCAAATTATTTAAAACAAAAAGTGATAAAGTCAATGCCCATACTATCAAAGAAATTTATAGGTGATACAATCATTTCTTTTGAAGCACAAGATAAAACACTTAATATTATTACCTACCGCTTTTCTGTATTTTAATAAAGTGCGACTAATAGAAAATCGCTTTGTTAAATGCGTCGCGTCGTTTGCGCTCATCCCAACCTTATTACTATCGATGCAATTTATTCAAAACACAATTTTTGTACAAAGTCGATAAAATTGTAATTTTATTGGCTTATAAAAATACGCACCTACCTGCACATTGTATTAAAAAGTATTGCGTTATACAATCACTGACGGGGAATCAAATTACATAACTTTATGTCGCATTTTTTATTTTATTTCATTTCTGTTGACACGCTCTCCTACATAGTATTGAGAACTAACCTACTTTATGCAATAAATATTATAGGTATAGCATTTTATTTTTAAATTCCTATTCTAATAATATTTTGCTGTAGAAAATAATTGATTTTTGATAACTATTTATTTATTTATTCTTTACTGTACGTTGACGGTCCTGGCTGGGACATGTTCTGAGAATGCCCAATGATAGTTGGCCAAAAAGAGCGCTGTTCTTCCGTCCACAAGGGTTTCGTCAACCTGGGCGTCCCTCTTTCACAATACACCGTTCCTATGACAACGACATCAGATCGCAAGGAATGTCATGGAAAGAGGTGACGCAATTGGCGCAGAGTGGCTCTGAATGGAGGAAGCTGGTTTCTACCCTGTGCTCCCGAGAGGAGCGTTGAGGGCGATGATGATGATGATGATGTACATTGATTACAAACAATTACATGAAAGGTAAACATTCAAGTTAGATACAATCAATATAGAGAGAGCGAGTTTAAACTATTTTTTTGTAAACTTTAAATATCGGTAGATAGTAATACCTTGTTTTCCAACTCTGTCTCGTAAGTTTTCGAGTGTTTGTAAAAGGCAGTTGTTCGAAAAATTAAGACACTATACAAATTTAGTTCAGGGATGAGGTTTGGAACCCAACCCGACTGTCTTCATTTTTTGTTGGAATGGAGAAGATAGCTTGCATGTTTATTGCATGCGGCTGGTCTGCTGGCTGGATATGTTGTAATGGGATAGTAGTAGTAATAGTATATACCTATTAAATACTCATGTGTATTTTCATGAAGAGTTTAAACCGGGTTTCAAACTATATATACAAATAAACATCTTAACTTAGCAAAAGCTTGTGGTATATTATGTGTAAACGGTCAGCAACAGTTTCGAAACATAGACCTTCTTTTGGATATTTTGAGACCACCATCAAACTACATGTTTCTAAAAGTTGAACATAAAAAACTATTGAGCATTTGCATAATATGCATACTCTTCCAACACATATATTGTGGTTTCCCACCGCTTACTCCTGAATGTTTCGGAAATATCGATTCCATATTGCGCCTTCATATTTATTTTGGACAATAAACGGTATTTGCTTGTTACAATACATGATAATTTAACAATATTACATAGTCTTCACATTACATATTACATTAAGAAATGTATGGATTTCGGTAAAAAAAACAATACAAATCACATTAATAAACAAAATAAAACCAATAACAGTTTAACACAAATACAGTTCAATTTTATATTCATATTTACATTTTTAGCCCTTTAATATCTTTATAGAATACTCTGGTGTCCTTTACAATAAAATTTGCAGTGGATCATACAACAGAAGCCGTTGCAAAGCTCTCCGATAATAATTTGTTTTGTCTCCTTGAATTTTCCCCTCAATAAAATAATAAAATTATGATTTTATTCAGAAAATAGCAATACAGGACATAAAAATAATAATAATATGTATGTATATATTAGTTGTACCTCCCTGGTATCTGCACTAACCATCCACCCTTCGCGGAGAAGTAAAGCAGTGAAACCTCTAAAGGCAATACAAAGATATACAAACATTAATGGATTCGACACTTTATCATTTGGAAACACCCATTATTTTTACTGCATTACTTGGCAAACATAACGATGTCTTCTACTTCCTTTTCTGAATCATAATATGAATTTTTCCGAAATTCCATTTCAGACTGTTGACACTTTGTGATTGCGCTCTTCATTTCTATAATCACGGTTGTGCATTTGGGATAATACATAAAAAATATTTTAACCAATCACTTCTTTACTTATTCTTTATTTACTTGACTATTAATATTGTTAGATTTTAACAAATTTAAGTTCATTTTACCAATGGTACGATCACCATACCGTCAAAGTTTATTTGAAATGAATGATTTTTGAAAAATCCAGTCAATTCTAAAATATCTATCAAGATTTGTCTGCAATATTTTGACACCACGACATATATTCAACGATCACTCTATTTGTGCATGTATCTGTGTTGTTATAAGTCCTATTCCTTTTTCCTGTTGATGCTGGTTTCCCTTGAACAAATATGATTTGTCTGTTTAAACAGTTGGATACGACAGGTTATATCTCATCATATTATATCCCCTTTCCTTCCAGAAACCTATCCCAGGAATTATGTATTATCATTCCTCCTTTTCATTTTTTATTTTTACTCCTGAAAATTTACTGTTTCTTATTACGTATAGCCAGCTATGCTAATAAATACAAAACATAAAATAAAAACGTATCGTAATGTTTCTGTTTTATCCCTTTCTGTTGCTACACCTTTTTATGTCATAAATAATATATTTTTACTACTGCCTTCAATTACATAAGGCCTGCTGAAAACTTTACCAGAACCCATTATACATTTTACTTAAAATATAAACTTTTCCTTTTATTAAAAATATTTATAGCTGAAGTAACAACTTGTCTTAAATCATTGGATAAAGGTTTTTTTTTAATTTTTCACTATCTGAAAATATTAATTCACATTAACATAAACGGTTGATTCCTTTTACGATAAGTTCAAGAAAATAAAAAATAATAAACTTTATTGTACAAAATATTTGGATACAAATAATAAGGTTACTACATGGTATAAACGAATAATTTTGCACAATGGCCGAGTTTATCGCAGGGACGCGATATCTTCCAACTAACCCAATAGAATCATAATAGAATCACTAATCATAGTTTTCTTAGAACATCGAATATTTTATGTAAGAAGATATTTGAAATATCTTCATAATTTGTTATTCAGTCAAAGATACTTAAAACACAGGGTGAAAACAAGGTTCAACAATTCATAGCAATTTTGTTTACCATAAGCTCTTGATGCATATTTGGATGTCATTATCACTATACAAAAATAAAAATAAGTTCTTTAAAAACTTTTTTACAATAATATGTACTTTGTATTATTTGAGTTTCCATTTTTTTCTAAGAATCTATAAGATTTATATTAAAATCTCTTGATGCCAGGAGAGCAGAAGGCGATGGATAAAAGTGTATTAGTATATAACTCACTACCATAGTAGGTATGTACGGTATATGGTAACGTGGAAGAGTACGTGAATATTCTCCGGGAACATATTGATATGACATTTAGGAAAAATTGCCAAAGTTTTGGACAAGACGCGGAGCTTTATCACTCTCACACCCTTCGACAAACTCTTTGTACTTTGTACACTAGATATATTCTTCCTTGGAAATAGTATTATTATTATATTAGAAAGTCCATGAACAGAATATTGAATCGGTGATAGTTCAAAAGAAGAGTTTCCATACGTGAATGAAATATTACTTGTCGTTCTGAAACTAATTACGTGTGTATCTATATATAGAACATTATTGTTAAATATTATCAATATTTAATTTTCATTATGTACATGGTTAGGTAACTGAAGAAACAGAGGGCCAAAATCTAATCCTACCTACACCCTGGGTCCCATGATATCATTCCGATTATTGTTACATTTTTTCATTACCTATCCCATGGTACCTACATAACATCAGTATACATACGGTCGCAACACGGTTCACAACAACTACATCTATTTACGGCGGAATAAAACAAATAGAATATTATTCATTCATATTCGATTTTTCATCCATTTTCATTTTTTCATAAGTTAATAATTCAACAAAGCAAAAATAAGTGAAAGTGACTCTCCAAAATCAATCACAGCAACTACGGAATACAGTTCACACATTGGCGATCACAGGACGGGGTAAGTACCATTCCATCTTCACATTCCTCAAATCCTGTGTATCTTATTCCGGATGTTCTACATCTAACATACTTGATGTAACATCCACTCCATTTTTTGGCCTTCGAACCGGATAGATTGGGGTTTGGGGGGTTATAGTAGCATATTTTTGTTTGGGTATACTCACATTCGGGAATAAATACAAGCTAACTTAAATACGGGTATTTTTTCATAAGGGGCACTTATCATTGCAACAATTTCATATAATATATTGGGTACACAGTACATATCGGGTACATAGTACAAATATACCTACAACATTCTATTTCTTGAATTTGTTTCAATTTCAATTCGGTTAAAAAACATTCTTTACAACTTCGGTGTGGTGAAAGATGTCTCAGGCAATTAAATATAGGTTAGCAAAGATTTCGATAGACAATCTTTTGGAAACGGGAAAGGCTGTGTCTTTGCAAAATGAAACTGCGATAAACTCATTTCTCGTTCGATGCGATAACTTGAATGTGTTGTGGGAAAACTTTTTGGAAAGTTACGTTTCAATTGAAGTAGCGAAAAAGGTCGGTTTTGACAAAGATGTACATCTTCAGGAGTACATAGAATATGAATCCAAATTGTATGAGGTAAAATATTTGTTTAAACAATACGGTAAAATCAAAAATGAAATGAAGGATGTACCTGAAGGTAAAGCGGTTTCAAACAATTTATCTATACCTACTTTAAATCAGTTGCCAGAGTTTCTAGAGAACGAATGCAAGGCTATGGATGCAGTGAATGTTTCTTCTTCTTCATCAAGATTTGACGGGGCGAATCTGCGAGAACATAAGTGTTTTTCTGCTATATCTGCTGTGTGTGTATGTTGCGAGGGGGATCATCCCATACATGCTTGCGAACGATTTATTAACATGAATATTAAACAAAGAAGACAATTTGTAAACGATAAAAGGCTATGTTGGAATTGTTTGAGGGCTCATTTTGTTAATAAATGTCAGTCTAAGAATAAATGTAGGACATGTGGAAAGAATCATCACACTTTGCTGCATCAGACTGAGTCAAATTTATCTTTTTCTTCACGTAACGAAGAAACCGTCAATACAGTTTCATGCAGTGCATCACATGTTAAATCGGATAGATGTTCAAATACGGTATTTCTTGCTACAGCTATGATTCATGTACAGGATATTGCAGTATCAGGAGTGGAACAAAATACTCAACAAACAAGAGGACAGGTCATATGTTGTGTAAAACCCGTGTATACGGAGGGACTTTTACTCAACGTAAATGCATACGTACTTAATTCGGTTACTGGCAATCTACATACTCATACGGTTTCATCAGATATTCTAAAGGAGTTTACTAATATCACATTAGCGGATCCAGAGTTTTATTCATCGCGGACAATCGATATGATTCTCGGGGCAGACATATACAATGAAATATTGGACGGTAAACGAATCAATTTCGACCAAGGACTGCCATATGCATACTCAACGATATTTGGATGGGTCATTATGGGAAAAACTGCATTATATGATAATATCAGCAGTGAAAACTCAACATGTTTTTCCCATAGTATTACGATTAATGTTATGATGGAAAAGTTTTGGAAAATCAAGGCACTACCTTTGGAAAATACGGAAAATTTTGAAGATCAAAAGTGTGAGGAAAACTTTGTAAATACATTGAACAGAACGGAGGACGGAAAATTCATTGTCAGATTACCTTTCCGGGAAAATTGTAATGAACTTGGAATGACGAAATCTTTTGCCTTGAGAAGATTTTATGCATTAGAGGGAAAGTTATTGCGCAACCTGTCTATGAAGGCGGAATATACAGAAGTTATTCAAGAGTATATTATAAACCTAAAACATATGGAAGAAGTTCCGATTACAGATATAAAATATTTTCTGGCTCATCATGGGGTAGTCAAGGAGAGCTCATCCACCACGCGATTGAGGGTTGTATTCGATGCATCGATGAAGTCAGATAGCGGAATATCTCTTGATGATGTACTCTATTGCGGAACGAAATTACAGAATAACATAGCGGATATCATTTTCAAGTTTCGATTGCATAATGTTGTTTTCGCGGCAGATATACAGCGGATGTACGGACAAATTATTGTTCATCCAGATGACAGAAATTATCAGGGGCTTTTTTGGAGGAATTCACCTGAAGAGGAACTCAAGGTTTATCGTCTTTCTACAGTCACATTTGGAGTAGCATCATCGCCATTTTTAGCAATTCGGTGTTTGTTAGAATTGGCAAAAATCGGTCTCAATACTCATCCACACGCTAGTGGGATTCTTCAAGATGATATATACGTGGACGATGAAGTCAGCGGGGCTTCATCGGTTAATGAAGCCTTGGAATTCGAAACGGAACTTTTAGAAAGCGCGGGCTTTCACTTACGGAAATGGTGTAGTAATAGTGAAGAATTTCTATCAAACATATCACCGGTGTGTTGTGGAGAACCTCAGTCTTTTTGCAATGATGATTCATACGGATTTGGAGTGTTGGGTATTCAATGGATTCCTCAAGGAGATTATTTTGAGTATCGAATGCAGGAATTCAACACAACATACACTATACGAGCTATTCTGTCTCATATAGCTCGGATCTATGATCCTTGCGGATGGTTGACACCAGTTACTTTCGCTGTTAAAGTTATTATACAAGAATTATGGTTATTGAAATTTGAATGGGATGACATATTACCACAGGATCTCATACGCAAATGGCAAAACTACGTATGTCAATTTTCGGAACTTAGAAAAATTAGAATTGATCGTAGAATGTTACCTTCGGATAAGGTTGTACATTGTGAACTTCATGGATTCTCTGACGCATCACAACTTGGATATGGCATTGCAGTTTACCTCAGATCGGAAGATGCCAATGGAAATGTTACAATACGGCTGCTCATGGGAAAGTCAAAGGTTGCTCCAATCAAACAAAAACTTACTATTCCTCGCTTGGAATTATGTGGAGCTCTTCTATTAGCACGGGCATTGAATCGCATTCAAAATACTTTAGAAAAATTCATACAGTTTGACGTTGCAGCATGGTGTGACTCTCAAGTGGTACTGGCATGGCTTAAGACTCCAGTTCATCAGCTGAAGATGTTTGAGGGAAATCGGGTATCGCAAATTCACTCATTGTGTAATACAAACATATGGAAATATGTACCTTCAAACCGTAATCCTGCAGATGCTTCTTCTCGGGGTTTACTACCTAAGGAACTTGTCAATCATTCTCTCTGGTGGGGTCCAGAGTGGTTGAAGAAGCCAAAATCGGAATGGCCTCAATCTGAACCACGTTCCTTAAATGTGGAATCACAACAGGTAGTCAGTCATATGGAAACTTCACTTCATATTTCACATCAAATCGACGAGTGGGATATCTTCAATAGATATTATTCATTTTCCAAGCTCTTGCGAGTAATTGCATTGTATAAACGTTTTATACATAATGTTCGAAATAAAGGAAATAAATATTCAGGTTTCATCTCTACATCGGAACGCAATATGGCGTTATATGCATTAGTCAAAAATGTGCAAGCTACTGTTTTTCATCGAGATATTGCTCTCATTCAAGAGGATAAGTCGCACAATACAAGTATTCGACGTCTCAGTCTTGAGTGGAAGATGGCAAGGATAATCAATTTACACCCGGGATTAGATGAAGTGACTCGGGTGGTAACTATCAAGACATCCACGGGGATTCTCACCCGACCTGTGGTGAAAATCTGTCCTTTGCCTTTGTAATAACTACATAGTATAGATTCCTACAAAATTCGGTCAATTTTTCATATATGTACGAGTCTACAATCTTGTGGATTTTAAACACATATTCGGATTAACACATTTTTTCACGGGTTAATACATTCTCGGACAATCAACAAAAATCGGTTTTACGGTTACGGTATATTCATGTAAGCTCATCTATGGTTCGGTACTAACGTTACATGAATGCATTCCTACTATTATTAGGGGCCACTCTCACGGTTCGGTCAACAGCGCCCCTAGTATAATTTTCGGTTAAATTCGGTCAACGGAACACTCAAAGGAAAAATACATTCTCGGAAAATCAACAAATTCGGTTTTACGGTTACAGTGCATTCATGTAAGCTCATCTATGGTTCGGTGCTAAAGTTACATGAATGCATTCCTACTTATATTAGGGGCCACTCTCACGGTTCGGTCAACAGCGCCCCTAGTATAATTTTCGGTTAAATTCGGTCAATTATACACTCAACGAGTTAATACATTCTCGGAAAATCAACACTTCGGTTTTACGGTTACGGTACATTCATGTTAACTCATCTATGGTTCGGTGCTAACATTACATGAATGCTTTGCTACTTATATTAGGGGCCACACTCACGGTTCGGTCAACAGCGCCCCTAGTATAATTTTCTGGCGAATTCGTACAATTACAACACGGACGGAATACAGCTTCTGTACGAATAATACCATCTGGATAAAAAAATTTCATTTCAATCATACTTACGGTCGGTAACAAGATATCAAGATATCGGTACAATTTCGGAAATTTATGGATATCGAAATATCATTTCTTCTTAACCACTTCGGAAGCATTACCACATCCAACGGATTGTCAATTTTTCTTATGTATTTTATGATATTTTGTATCATATTCGGAGACATCTTTCACAGCTGAGGATGTTCAGATCGGTTCAGCACGGCTCGGATAACCGTCTCATTGTTTCTTTTCTTTTCTTTTGGGGTGGGGAATATGTTAAATATTATCAATATTTAATTTTCATTATGTACATGGTTAGGTAACTGAAGAAACAGAGGGCCAAAATCTAATCCTACCTACACCCTGGGTCCCATGATATCATTCCGATTATTGTTACATTTTTTCATTACCTATCCCATGGTACCTACATAACATCAGTATACATACGGTCGCAACACGGTTCACAACAACTACATCTATTTACGGCGGAATAAAACAAATAGAATATTATTCATTCATATTCGATTTTTCATCCATTTTCATTTTTTCATAAGTTAATAATTCAACAAAGCAAAAATAAGTGAAAGTGACTCTCCAAAATCAATCACAGCAACTACGGAATACAGTTCACACATTGGCGATCACAGGACGGGGTAAGTACCATTCCATCTTCACATTCCTCAAATCCTGTGTATCTTATTCCGGATGTTCTACATCTAACATACTTGATGTAACATCCACTCCAATTATAATGATAATTTTGTACTTAGTTAATGTAATAAAATGAATCAAAGATAACTTCCAATCAATCTTAAATAACTGAAACTTATTTAGACTCATTTTACAATAGATTGCATAAATTCTTCCCTAAAAAATGGCAAAATATAACGAAATTATTTATGAACTGGCAACACCTGATTCAAATACTCTTGACAGTTGAATCAATGTTCTGTCATAATAAAGGGTTTTTCAACAAGGACTTTGTTTTTTAAAACAAAATAAAACAAAAAAATTTGATGAAGATGATTAAAATTTTTATTGAATTACAAAGAGAAAAGTTTGGCAATTATGCATGAAAAATGATATCTGACAAATGTCCACCACGAGCACGCTGACAGATGTCGATTCTTTCATCAAAGTTTTTAATCACTTTTTGGCAAAATGGCGGGACTATTTCGCTAATCACATCACGGATTTTGAGTTTTAAGGCTGCAATCGATTCGATTGGCTCCGTATAGACTCTGTCCTTAACATAGCCCCACAAAAAATAATCCAGTGGCGTTAAATCACACGATCTGGCTGGCCACTTAACAGCTGAGTTTCGTGAAATCATGCGATCGGGAAATTTGGTTTGCAATAAATTGATTGTTTCATTGGCTGTGTGACATGTGGCACCGTCCTGTTGAAACCACATGTCAGTGATATCCACGTCATCAATAATAGGCCAAAATTGAGTTGTCAACATCTTGCGATAGCGTGATCCATTGACCGTTACCGCATTTCCAGTCTCATCTTCGAAAAAAAACGGCCCAATCACGCCTCCAGACCACATAGCGCACCATACAGTGACACGCTGAGCATGCAACGGCTTCTCAATAATTGCTCTAGGATTTTCAGAAGCCCAAATGCGGCAATTTTGCTTGTTGACGTACCCTGACAAGTGAAAATGGGCTTCGTCTGAAAAAATGATTTTTTCAGAAAAACCAGCGGGTTGTTCCTGAATGAATTGAGCGAATCTACGGCGATTTGAATGGTCGTTCGGCTTCAATTCCTGCACTAGTTGAACCTTGTAAGGCTTCAAAGCCAAATCCTTACGCAAAATTCGCCATGTGGTGGTTTTGGATAACCCCAATTGTCGAGAACGTCGAGGAATTGACAAATTTGGATCTGCTTCAACACTGTGGCTCACGGCTGCGATGTTTTCAGTTGAACGACCCGGTCGTACACGCGTTGGTGTTAACACATTTTGTATCGAGCCTGTCGACTCAAATTTAGCGACCAAATTCTTAATAGCGGTCTCAGAAGGACGATTATGTTGTCCGAAAATATCACGAATTTGACGAAATGTCACTTTAGCAGAACCACCATTTTCATAATGGATTTTAATTATTTTAATGCGATTTTCAAGCGAAATTGAATTCATTGCAACAATTGCCAATGCATCCACTACGAATACGTCAAAAAATTAAATGTCAAAACTATCATGTTGCTGGTGTTGCCACAATTAAAAAACAAAGTTCTTGTTGAACAACCCTTTATAAACAATTAATTATTCAATTTCCATTCACATCTGATAACAGTTATATCCGTGTCAATATATACGATCTTTATACAATTTTCAAAAACACAAAAAACGCTGTTTACTTTAACTATTCATTTTGTTAATTGGGGGTGACCTTTCGGAATTAGCCCAACGTCAGTGCCTATTTCTTATAAAAAGTTTATAAGAATTAAGTACTAACGATGGACTAGCACTGAGAAGCCCCTACCAATTAACAAAATAATAAGTCAAAGTAAAAACTGTTCTTTTTATTTTACATGTTTTTATCACTTTGTAAAAATTAACTTTCACAGTGTACCATCGGCAAAATCAAATTTTTCATGTTTTTAGCCTAAATCTTGCCTAAAAGATAAGACCTCGTATAGAGAGTATTAATTATTCAGTATTGTATAATTACGGTGTCTATTGAGGACATAATATAAAAATATAAACGAACAGACACGAATATTTATTAGATTATGTAATTAAATTGATCTATGATATTTTACCTTTTTCTGAGAGAAAAATCAATAAATTTGAGGAATTAAGGATAATCAATAAAATATAAGATGTTATTTTTCAGTTTCGTAACAGTATTCTGTTTCAAATCCAAAAAATCAAATAGCAAGTATCAAAAAGATTTTTCCAATACAAATTTTGATTACGTATTATGTTTAAATAGTAAAATCTATACGTTCTCTGAAAATTACTTCAAAGAGTCTCAAGTTAAGAATAGATCTCCCACTCAACTCTAACTCCGAGCTTTCAAGTAGTCTTCAAAAACTTGCTAATAAAACCTCACATATAACACAATTATTAACATCTACAATTCAGCGATAAAGCATACCACCCATCCTGAAAACATTATTTTTTGTTGGCATGGAGAGGATTATCTGCATGTTTACAACATGCAATTTGTTTTTCGCTAGCTAACCTGCTGTTATAAAATTCTGTGATTATATGTATGTATTTTTGAATTTGAGTCAACTTTATTACACTTACATTTATAATAAAATTAAAGAGTGTTCTTTAAAACTAAATTAATTAATTCTCTCACTGGATAAACAAATTGAACTTTAAAATTTGTCACAAGGAAATAAAAAAACATCCAACACAGAGAGAAACACACACATGTACATTTATATCTATATTAACATGCAGAGGACATATTACCGAGATTATGAATTCCCATGCTCTTTTAGAATTATTTGTTGTTAGAGAACTTCCATTAGAGTTTTTCCCATTCATTTAGAACAAAGTGAAATGTTTACGAGTGTTGGGAACACTTTATTATGAATAATTTTAAAAGATTACGGATAAGCAACGCACACTTTGTTTGTTTATAAACCTGCTTACTACAAGTAGTCGGTTTATTATAACAAAGTTTTTATTTGTTTAGTATGCTATTATTACCAGCGTACTATGAATAACCTACTTCGTGATATGAGTGAGAACTTTACTAGATCTATAACATAAACCCATTTCCAGCTGTATACGTATTTGTTGTTGTATGAATATTTTCACGAAGCTGTCACAAAAATCTTTGTTACAATTTTTAATACTCACTGGAAAATCCATTGCGAAAAGCTTAGACCTATAATTAAAATTAGTGGTATCTAATGGTTTTTTTCTAATGACGATCAAGCGATATATTTTAGTTAGATTTTTTTTATTAATTATAATGTAGACAAATTATAGAAAAATATATGTAAGTGTTCGTTAATTAATTTGGTTTTATAGCGAAATAAATTAAACTGTCCTAACAAGACGAAAGACGTCTCTCTCGTCAAATAAACAAATGGTAGAATAAAACATTTGTTTTATTTATTTCGCTATGGAATTGTCATACCTAAACACCGACACAGTAAATAAATTTGGTTTTAATGAGTTTATTAGATTGACAGTAAAATTTACGATTAGAATATAAAATTAACTTAATTTCCATATTGTTTACGTACTTTTTGCTTGAACTTTATTATGAAGAATTGAATAAATGAACTAAGAAGGTTTATAGAATATAGAATCCCAAAATTGATTTAAAAGTAAATTAAAAAATTAAAAAAATTAATCTTTGTAAGCTTTTATTTCATTACATTGAAGGAGACCCACCAACCACCCGGATAGCGCAGAAGTCTGAGGACTTCCATTTATCCGAATTCTACACTAATCAAATCTTGTCCACACCGAAGGCGCCAAAATTTCAATACAATAAATAACAATTAAATAACTAATAAATTAACAATTTTGTAGTCTCGCTATGCTAACACCTGTATTGAGACTACGGGTAAGGCAGAATTGGTATACTTTAGATATTGCAATATAAGCAAAAAAAACTTTAAAAAAGAAACATTTATTAAATTTAATTAAACAAATGCGTGGTCCTGGTAGAAGGCAAACGTCTTGGCTGCGCAATATAAGAGACTGGACCGGGATGAGACATGTGGGAGAACTGTTCCGGGTCGCGCAGGATAGGGAAGCCTTCGCCAGAGTGATTGCCAACGTCGGGGGGACCTGATACGGCACGAGAAGAAGAAGAAGAAACAAATTTGTCCTTTTTTATAACTACATATATCACTTGCTATCCCACTACCGCTGGTTATCCCACAAGTGTGATAGTCAGCGTACCAACTGTATTTTATAAACATGCTGATTATCTTCTCCATACCATTAAAAACAAGACATCCAGGATGGGTGGTATGCCTCGTCGATGAATTGTATTGTATGTTAACTGTCTTATACTTGAGATTTTACACGAACTTCTACCTTTTACAGAACACTCGAAACTTACAGAAAAGAGTGGGAGACATATTGTTCAGCGGGGACTCCACGGGGTAAAATATAAATATTTCTCCTAATATCTCTCCTTTTATTCTCCTAATTCTCCTAAATAAGAATAATCTCTAGATATATTTGTGATTATATGTATACATTTTAGAAAATGTCAAGCAATAAAATTTAGGTTGTAGATTCCACATGAACGCCTATAATTATAATTCATTCTGCCATTCTATTTCACGCGAGCGCTTGAAAACTTCTTTCAATAAATCTATTGTTGAATAATAATCTTAAAACAATTACAGCAACGTAATGTTCCAAAATTTATTATTTACATACAAACGTACACATGTACATGTGAAGCTTTCTGATTTCATTTGATTTAATTTAAGGCTTTAGTTAAACGCAGGCGTCAGTGAAATAAAACAATAATGTATTTTAATTTAACTTTACTCGTACAATTCACTACGAACAATGGCCATGTAATTATTATTAATATTGTTTTACAAGTAATTATTATTCGCGTTCAATATGAGAAGTGTTTCTGAGGTTAAAAAACAAATAACAAGTCTTAGTACACGTAGCAATATTTTGTTGTATAGATTTGTACTTATCAAATGTCTAAGATTAAAGTTTTGTTTTCAATTACGAAATTTTACTTCTGTTCATTCTCTTTTCAATTTACTCCCAAAAAAGACCTTCCCCATTTGTAATTTCTTTTAATTAAATAAAAAAAAAATTGGTATGCAATAGTCTTGAAAACATAAAGAACACAAATACTTACGTAACTGCATATCATATACTTCACACGCAGAGAGATTTACTTGAGTGAAATTTACACAGCACTTGTCCAATGAGACGATATTTTTTGTAAAAATACCTAAGTCCAATTAATGGAGAATTACCCAAACAATCAAAACCATATTCAAAATAATATTTTCTTTGGTTTATTTAATGTCGTTAATTAAAAATGTCTTTCGGGCGTTGGTGATATGAGCAAAGGAAAAGGGAAATTAATGGAAAATTTAATAGTACCTACCTTATATATAAATTTCGCCAAATGACTTTACAACTATTTAGAGCGTAAAATCATTGATGAAAATTCCCCGTTACTTACTTTGTATTAGTGTATGTGATCTGTCTTAGAAAATACAATTTCCAAAGATCTCAAAAGGAAATGAGTTAAGATTTTAAATGAGAAGGGATGATGAGAAGGTGGAGGGGGTCGGAGGAAAGTAAGTAAACACTTTATTAAAATAACTCATGTGTTTTTCTCACAAATTTGTTATGGAATTTCTTACCCATACCATTATAAAGCGACATACCAGGAGTACAGAAACGTGAAGGGATGATGGTAGTAGGTACGAAATTATTCTCGCATGAAGATTTTCCTTAAAGGGGTATAAATCATGGAACATGCCGCGTTGTGCTTCGACGTTCTTCTACTCCTATACCCACGAGTAGCGAGCAGTATAGGTATTGGATATAAGTACCGAAGTAACAGGAGAACATGTCATGATATTATTATGTAGGTAGGTATAATATTATTATTGTTATGTTACATGAAGATGTGATGAAAAACTTTATTCATGGAAGTTATAACAAGTAGATGGGACTTTTCCGAACATGACTCCATTCTTATATTACATGTGTTGTACGTACTTACACGTGTGTTGAAGAAAATTTAAAAAATTCCACCTCCTGATTCTTATGTTACCCAAATGACAGTTTAAAAGAACGTTACACAACAATATCATCCACGTCAAATACGTCCATTATACAGTACAAAAATTGTGATTGAATGAAGGTATAATTAGGATGGTTCGGGCTTTGATTAGAAAAGCACAAAGATTTGTTTTCAACTTATCCCAGCCTTTATGATCTTAGTACATTGTAAATTTAAAACACAAAAATCGTAATTTGGTAAGATAAACCCTACTTTATATTAAGTCAATAAAATGTTTGTGAGTATGTCGCACATAAAGCAAGCTGTGATTATAAGATTCCTTTATGGATAGAACAATATTCAAAATTTTGCTAATAAACCACATTTTGAACTCCCATCACAGCAATAATAATATACAATACTGTAAAAGTCATGCACACAATAAACACGAACATCAAGTTGGCAGTATTAGTAGCGATATTCACAGAATAATGTTTGTGCCATTATTTGTTTAATTGCTAGCATCAGGTAGGTCTCATAATAATAATAATACATACTAATGTTGAATTATCGTATTGACTAAATTCTAATAACCTCAAATTTATGGTAACACTATAGTTGCTTAATTAATATAATAATAATAACAACAGCTAATACACACGTAATGTGCATTATCGTTAAAATAATGATAGCAACAACATATGTATACATATTATGATTATGTTATAAAGCAGTTAAACCAATGTGTGCGAGCATGTAGCACTAGTATATATTAAATAGACTAGGATACGTACAATTCCTATAGCAGTTATATTTAAATATTACTGCGGACAAAAAACTAAGCTAATTATTGTTGTAAAGTAATTTCTACGAATTATTGCCATAATAACCAGTAGTTTCAGAGCACTTAGAAGTTTTGTACTTAACCATATTGTATTGTAAGATATTTATTGTACTTAACTAATGCAATATAATTTCTAAGAATTGAATTATCTATTGTATGTATCTATTGCAAGGCTTTTGCCGTATATTGTGTAATTAATTAAATAAAAAGTATTGTAGGTAATACAAGACACCTATATGGGCCAAGTAAGGAAAGACACGAATTGTGGCACCTACGTAGAATTAAAGAGACTGGTGGAAATAGGGAGGAATGGAGAAGAAAATCGAAACTCGTTGCAGACCAATCCAATGGATTATAAACTTTATTTACAAACAAATTATTTATTTAGTAATAGATTTCAAAGTTAATAAAAAGTGAATGAATAGTAAGATAAATTGAAAAAAAAACACAGTATGTAGTTAACTTCCAAATGATTTTTATTAACTTCGCGTACTAGTATTCGGAGACTCTCAACTCCATCATCATGCGATTAGTAAAATGTGAAATAAGATACGGGGACAAACAGTATTTATAGGGTTTGAACAAAAGAATGTTGGGAGAAGCCCGTGTTGATAAGAAAGTAATTACATATAATTCATTGATAAAAAACTATTGGAAAGTGATCCCCTGTGGACGGATTCAAAAGAGAAGAATTTAAAGAAAAATATTTAATAAATTGTGGTTATTACTACAAATGTGTACTTTTGCAAATGAAAATTAGCAACAAATAAACACAGTACAAATAAAAATCAAAAATGTTATTTATTTTACTTTTTGTACTGTACCTATGTCTATCTCATACACACCTCATCACCAGTGGCGGGACTAGACTTTTGGTATAGGGCATGCGGTTTGTGTAGGTGCAGTAGGTAGAATTTATTATAATATGTACCTACCTATGTTAGAAACCAATTGTTGGCCAAAACCTACTTTCTGTCCACAATCATCCAGATAGTTTGGATGACCCTCTTTTACAATATACCGTTTTAATGACACCAACATTTGAACAATATAAATATCATTATATGAAAAAAAAGTTACTCAATTTGCGCAGAATCACGTTGAACGGGGGAGGCTTATTTCTACCCTATACCTACTCCAAAGAAGAGCTATAAAGGGTGAAAGACCATTTGTTAAGAAACTCTTATTGTAAAAAAAATCAAATAACAAATATAAATATTGAATATAATCAAAAGCATCTCTAAATTTACCTAATCTTTTGAAACTGAATACCTTCTTTCCATAAGGCAAGGCACCCGCAATCGAGTTAATTGTGGTACTCAATACTATTTTTCATTATAAATTTTAAACTTCTACTATCCGAAACACATACAATTTTACAAATGTTTGGATTAGAGAAAAATATCTAAAGATAGTTACAGTATTTCTAAGCAATAAAGTGGAATAGTATCATAATTATAATCATAAAATTATACACCACACACATTTATAATTGTTAACTTCAAGTTATCAATTTTTATTAAATATCAATAATATATTAAGAAAAAAAATTAACATTTGTTAATTTTTTTTAGATAGTATTATTTTCCAATTAATTTTAATTGGAAAATAATACTATCTAAAAAAAGTCTAATTTATAGTAAACTTATATAACTATAAAAAAAATATCAACAATCAGATGCAAATTTGAAAATAAATTAAAACCCAAAAAAAAACAATACATTTGGAGATACCTACATGGATTTTTTTGTGTTTGTGTTGAAATAAAATTAATAATAATAATTATGTTAATTTTTTGTGCAGTCACTAGAACGAATAAAATATTTTAGAGTATGTCTTTGATTTTATAAGAAATTCTGCTTATTGATTAAACATCACATATGAAAAGAATTAAAGAAATAAATTGAGTTATGAAAAATATTAAATAATATTACAACTAATGACAACACCTACGTAAGTAAGATATAAATAAAATTTTAAGTAATGACAAATATATAAAAAGTATCAAGATTTTCATCTGCATCCTCTAATTGAATGAAATTGAACCTCAATATTATATCGCGTTAACATGAATGTGGTATCTCAATAAACACCTTTCATTTTACCGCTATTAGATAAATTTACAAAATGAACAACTTCAATTCATCAAAAATAATATATTAAAAATGACACAACCGAAGCCCAATACACATAATAAAATATAATATTACTGTCTTATGCAGTATGCACTAATACATACAAACCTTTCGGAAAAGCAAGCTTCTAGACCCCATATATATTGTACCACTACACATGCATGTAGACTTGTATTTGTGTTAAAAAATAATATTATTACTAACGTACTTTCCCTGCGTGTGACAGAGAACATAGAAGCTCCATATGATGCAACGAAACAGAACTATTTTTGGGAGTCATACCTACTAATGTATCTATGGTAACCATTGAACTGAAGTTTGCAAAGGTTTGCGGACATTTTGCGCGAAATTTAAATCAAGTTTAATTTGCTTTATGGATGCATTAGAGGTCACATAAATTTGTCTATGTTAGCTATTGACCTGAAGTTCGCAAAAGATTTGCTATCGTTTGGCGGTGAATTCAAATCAATTTAAACTTACTTCGTCGTTTTTTTAGAAACTTCTTTCGATAATTATAGATTTATTCCTTGGGCATGCTTTGCTTTTTTGCATGTATGGAAGGCACGCCACTGCTCATCACATATCACATAGGTACCACAATATGGACCGCAACAACAATTTAAACAAATTTGAAACATAAATAAAAATGTTGATAGTCAACTATAAAACTTAATATTGGTTTGCGGTTAGTTTCAAAAATTCACAGTTCTCATTTCGAACAATAATATGATAGTATGATGTGATGATGTAATCCACCCAGTATATTCTAACGGCGAATACAATAAGACTGGTACGACCTAACATACATAGACACACATATCTCTGCTGAAGCATTATTATAAAATTTATGTATGAAATTCACATCACACATTCCCGCATCAAAGTTTCCAAGTGACATCCAACCACTCATAAAACTTTGTTGCTATTCAAATTGCATTCACCCGTTGATACCTGAACATACATTTTATTCACTAAAAGTCTGTTAAATCGTATTCAACTATTGTTTGTATCTTCACCTATTTCCTATCACACGTGTTGATTTTAATCTACCTTGTACACTATCAAGGTATCACGCATGAATATGGAGCCGAGGAGGAGACAACAGATTATGTCTTTTTTGAGTGTGCGCTATTAAATCGGGATCAATTCATTATTGAGATTCAAAAACACTACACTCTACACTACACTATACCATCACGGCATATCCCACAAGTGGGGTAGCCAGCAGATCAGCTGCACGTAAGATTCATGCAAACTGTCCTCTTCGTGCCAATATAAAATCAAGACATTCAGGATGGGTGGCAAGCCTCATCGCTGAATTTAAGATGTAAAATGTCTTATTTTTTTCGAACACCTGCCTTCTACAGAACACTCGAAAACTTACGCAGAAGAGTGGGAGACCAATTCTTTACCGGGTGCTCCACGGGATTTTTCATTCAAAAACACTGCACTTCATTCCCGATAAATACACAGTACCTTTTGTACTTGAATAACAATAGTGTTCATAGGAATACCACAAAATAATAATATAAAGATAATAATAAATTACTTTAAAAACCGTCCCTTCAAAATAAAATTTATAGTGCGAAAATAACTTGAATTACACGTGGGTATAGAGATGTAGCTAGTATGTAGATATATTCGCTAGGTTGTAACATTCTTGGTTTAATCAATATTTGCTGTATGATATTTTTATGAATAATTATATATTTTATTGTTTATAACGGCAAAATAACTCAATATTTGGTGAATACCTGAATAATAATAAAAAAGGTATCACGCGCAAGTGAGGCAACCAGTGAACTCATTGCGTTGGTAAAACATTTGGAATAGGTGGCACAAATAATCAATGCATCAAAAATGTTTAATGTCTGTTATGTAGGTACCTACTTACATGATTTTTTTATGAATAGGTACTTTCCATTCACAAGACAATAAAAATCTTACAGATAAATTGGGAGACATATTCGATCCAGAGAAAGTTTTTTTTTAAATTTGTCTCATGGTTTTTGACAAAGGTTTTAGTATAAATTTTCCTAGTTTCGGGTATGAATGAGTTAAGTTAACCACAATATGGAGGTAGGTACTATGATTGTTTGCCAAACAGTATCACACTTGAGAATTTGACCATCAAAATTTATGTTCAACATTTGAAGGATACTACTTTTATTATTGAAAATCTGCGGTCGTAGCGAAGAACTTTGTTTGAAAAGAAACATCATTCAATCCATATCAAAGTGCGCTATTGTAACATTCCATAATTCGATATGGTTTTAAATTAATATTTCAGTATATTTAATTTCTACCTATCGAGCGGCGTGCCTTTTCCATACATGCAAATATGCAACGCATGCCCTACAATAAATGTATAATCTTAAAAATTGTGTAATTTGGTAATGTAGAATATTATTTTAGGATTATTTATGAATTTCTTACTACTATAGTATGTCATATTTGCATGTATGGAGGGCACACGGCATTCTATCTATACCTACAAGCAGAGTTAGTTCATGTAATGAACAGTCAAGTTTTCCTTTTCGTATCAATAAAAAATCAATCTTACATGCAGCTGATCTGCTGGCTACCCCACTTGTGGGATATGCCGTGATGGTATAGTATAGTATAGTATCAATAAAAAAAAAATATGGCTCAAAAAACTTTTCTTCTTATCCTTATCCTCGTTTTTTTTTTAAGTTGGATCAGCAATTCAATGCTCTTATCATGTCCTCAGAAACTCTGACACATTTTATATTGAGGTGAATAAAAACAATGGACACGGTGGAAGCCAGATTTTTTAGCACTCTTATATCGTTGTGATAATAAAAGTGAAGAGTTGATAACTTGAGCCGTCAGATATCTTGAGGGTAAAAAGTTTACAATTTTTTGGACAACAACCATTGGAAATTTTCAAAGTGTTTCCCACCTTGTCCTCCCGAGAGGAGAATTAAAGAGTGAATAGTGTTCACTTTTTTTATTTTATGAAGTTATTATTCCAACCTGTCCTAAGTAGGTAACTGTCAATCCATGAAAGTATCAAATGAACGTGAGGTGTGTGGAATGGAAGTTGATGTAATAACAAAGATGAATGTAAATAAGTTACGGTGATTTGGGCATGTGGAAAGACTGAATGAGGACAGAATGACCGAGAAAATATATTTGGCTGAGAGGAATGGTACTCGGAGACGTGGACGTCCGAGGATCAAATAACAAGATCATATAAAACAGATCCTACATGGCGGTCACGTGGTGAGCACATTGAACAGGGTAGCATGCACTAGGAATTGTATGACATTGACAGAAGCGAAAAATGTATGCAAGCATAGAAGGAAGTGGCACTCGATCCTTTCTGTCTACCCCGAGAGGAAAGTAGTATGATGGTATGTATGTATGTATGTCAAATGAACAGAAAGGTTCTCAGTGAAGTGCACAATAATGTATGTGTCACAGATATGAACCGAACAAACGAAGCGTTACACTCGTAATAATTCACACATTCGACACATATTGGAACTTTACATCACCGTCAAACTTTAGGGTTAGTGGAGTGGAGTATGTCTTCAAAAATATATTCGCTTGTTTCAAAACTAAAATACTCCCATGTAACTGAGAGCATTTCCTTGTCTTTTGGAAAGGAAGTGAAAACTATAAGTGCCTAACTACCTACCTACCTCCATTCCAATTTACACATTCAAACATTTTACCACGGATATACTGGCTACCTATTTTAAATAATGCATACCCCTACTTTTTGTCCTTTAACATTTATTTTCAAAACAACGAAAACTACTATAACTGTTTCATTCAATATAAAATTTTGTCAAAACAACGGTACGTATACTAAAAAATAAGATAGACTTGATAATTGAGTCTTGCGGGAGTATCGATTTTTCATTTTTTAATAGTGTTTGATAAACGATCTTTTTTAATGTACTTTGACAGGTATTTATTAATCTAAAAACATTAAATCTGGGTGACAGCGTCATTATCGTTAATTTTTTACAAAATAAATTTATTTAAAATAAAAACTGGATCTCAAAATGCATATTGTTCGTTGTTATATGTTTCCAGTATTGTTATACGATGTGGAAGCCTGAATAATGAATTTTGTAAACCATATTTATAGTTGTTATCTGTTATGTACTTTTACTAATAAATAAAATAAAAAATAAAATAAACAGAAAGATAAACATAAGCATTGAACTCCGGATATATAGAAAAATGATCGAAAAACATAGTTCGCAGTGAGATTATTCTCCAGCGGATGAAAAAGCCTATGGATTTGCTCGACAGTGCAAAAATAAGGAAAATACTGAACTTTGATCGCGTAATGAGAGAAGAAAAATACCAACCCTTGCAACTGATAATTCAAAAAATATATAAGGAAGAAGAGAGCTAGAACGAAGAAGAAACTTTTGGCTCGACAATTTAAAACAGTGATTTTAAAAAGCACCACTTCACTGTATTGGGCTGCAATCAATTGGGTGGAAATAGCCCTGATGAGCGCCAACCTTCGCAGAGGAGGCGTCACTTAAAGAAGAAAAAAAAAAGAATATAAAACTATCTAAATTTTACAAAATACTCAAAAAAATTATACGGTAGAGCCATGTTGTACATATTCCAATCAGGAACTCAAAATAAATTACAATATTATGTCTATTATACTAAATAAATATCTTAAAATAAGCATAACAATAAAATACATATCGATATGTATTACGTTCTCTATTTATTTAGTAATAAATACTATAAACATTAATAGGCACATTTAACATTACGGTTATTCGGTTATGGTTACGTACCTTGGTAGGTTTTTCATAACACCATATTTCCCTTTAATATTAACGGGAGATAAATTGATAATTGTTCAATAATGTTATCGAAGGTGAACAGAATATTATGTCTAAGGTGTATTTAATTGTTTCTATCAATATATATTGTTATTGTAACAACACAATTACCTCCCTTATTTACCTACCTGACACCCTCTTAGCACTAAAAGGTGTTTGACTTATTAGGAGAAATATTGAAATACTTAGATACTTGAGGTATTTTACTACCCGAATGCTAGGATTGAATATATACTAATGCTACCGAAATACTTTTTAAAGTAAGCAATACGCTAGTATCGTGATGATACAGTAGGTTGGCAGCGGTAGAAATCAAATTTGGAACTTTTCTATTGATGGTACGTGACTCTATATCCAAGATTACTTTGATAATCTCAGAACTTGCAATATCACTTTTTTCTGTAAGTTTTCGATATTCTGTAATAGACAGGTATCCGCAAAAATGTTATGCAATAGATATTTAATATATATAATGTAGTGATGGGACATGAGCGCTCGGAATGGCATAATCTTGCCTTTTGGTCACAAAGACCCGGGTTTAATTCCCGGCCAGGGCAAAATGAAGAATGACCTTTTTCAAATTGTCCTAGGTCTGGGTGTTACACATGAATATGCTTAGTGTAATGTATTATATGTGTATAGTCGTGTTAGTCGTGTTAAATGATTGAATTGGTTACAACAGATGTTAGAAAATTGCAGTGTTTTTGTTGAAATAAGTTTTTACTTATTACTGTTTGCGTTCATTGATATATTTATTTTATTTTGTGTTATTCTGTGTCTATTTTATCTGTAATTTTTGAACTGATGTCTGTTGATCTATATTGTTAAAGTCTTTGCCGTTTATGAGATGAAATAAATAAATAAATAAATAATACAAGACTCGAATCTAAATTTGGGACTAGCTCGATTTGTGTGAATTGTTTATGCATGTTATGTTATGTCCCGCATTCTGAATGGCACATTTTATAACACCTAACAGATTATCTCAATTTTCATTATGCAAGTATGCAGTCAGTCCACTGACCTCCCCACGTTTAAGAAAATGCTCTGATGGGATAGATACCTACATATAAATACTACTACTACTATTACTACTATACCATCACGGCATATCCCACAAGTGGGATAGCCAGCAGACCAGCTGCATATAATAAACATGTAAGCTGTCCTCTCCGTGCCAATATAAAATCCAGACATTCAGGATGGGTGGCAAGCCTCATCGCTGAATTTAAGATGTAAAATGTCTTATTTTTATAACATAACATAAATACCTACATATAAGTAATTGTGTAAGTTACCAATATTTATTTATTTATTTATTTATATACATACATACAGTTTACACAACATAAGAAGTCAATTAATACATACATTATTACTAAAAATACATATAAATAAGTATTATACCTCATGAGGACAAGTCCTGTGTAGAGGTATTACTCAAAAACAGATATTAAACTTTCTACAGTATAACAAAGACTCTAGAAAAAGAGACAGTTTTAAGTGTTGAACAGTAAAAAAAAAAACACAATATTAGCTTACTTTAAAATGTGGAAAAGCGTTTTCCGTGCCCAATCTCTTCCCTTATAAATCAACCATTGTTTGACCCTTTTTTTAAATCTCCAAACATTATAAATTTCTTTCAACCTGTCGTCTAACAAATTATACATTCTAGGGCCAAGGAATGCTACACTTCTCTGCCCCAGTGCAGTCTGCATCGCCGGTACCACTCTGAGACCACGCACTCGAGATCTAGTTATCCTTGGGCTGTTTATTTCAGGACTTTCACACAGTGAAGAATGACATCTCAAAACTATAAAAGAAATATAAAGCTGTCTCACATCCAGTATACTATAAAAACGGAAGATAGGCTCAGATGGTTCCATGAAGCCAGCTCCATGCATCACTCTTAATACAGCTTTCTGAGCAATGCTGACGCTTAGCAAATGAGCCTCTGCTGCACTTCCCCATGCCTCGATTCCGTATTCCAGCAGAGAATGACACATAGCATAGTACACTGACTTAATATTATTTCCACGAATAATACCTTTCAGATTATATATATGAGTAATATATATGAGTAATAAGCGGATTTAGTATGATTACACTATACAACGCTTTGAAACCTCCCCAGTACTATAAATACGTGGAGAATATTGTAAAAAGCAGTCATCTTTCATGCCTCACCTCACCTCGCTCACGTTCACCCTTCACCCCTCCTTCCTGCAACCAACGTGTTGTTACCACCTTCTTAACACTAGAAGGTATTGTTATTGTACCTTTTACAAGCACTTCTACATCTTACACCGTGAAATAGCAGTATGCATCATTTGCAATAGCAGTGATTTTAAACATCAAGAGAGCAAGACTACGTGGGTCTCTATATGCGAAATAAAAACATTATTTATAATCATGGAGAACTTCCTTTCATAGGACAGTCTTAAATATGGAAGACAATATTTTTTCTACTTGGTACTATTTTTAACACTTCTTACAGATCACGTATTTGATTAAAAAAATATCAATACTAGTCTAGGAAAGGTGCCAACGTATAACTGATATTCGTATAAAAGATATGTAATAACAGGATTATGAACTAATTCATATTTATTATGTAGTCTTAAGAATTTTTAATAGACACCTATTTGACCGATTATTTATTTGACAACCGAATATATAATTCGAAATAGTAGCAAGGTTGAAGTGGTCATGGGCAGGGCATGTTGCTAGACTTAAAGATCAAAGATGGACAAAGAGGGTAGTGGAGTGGAGACCTCGTGAAGATAAAAGGAGTAGAGGAAGACCTCCAACACGTTGGTCAGACGACATTAGAAGTATCGCTGGTGACTGGTTGCAGAAAGCCCAGGACAGAGATGCCTGGAGACATATGGGGGAGGCCAGCATTGGACAGAAATAGCTGCGTAAGTAAGTAAGTAAGATTATATAATTTCAAAGGAACAGAGATCAACTTGATAAAAACGTAATCTCAAATCATATTTTCATACTTAATTTAGATATTGTCTCGATGATGCATTTTCCAAGTGTATTTCATGAACGTTCTAGCCTTTTAAGTTTCGATGAGCAACGTTTTTTTATTGTCTCTGTGAACCAACATGACTTCTCAAGTAGGTAGATATAATTTTTAGCAGTTCCCGTTATCTGCTACTTTCTATCCCCCCTATTCCTTGGTACACGTATTATTAAAGATTACTGCTATTATTGTAGCCTGTTATCGTCAGGATACATTCATGTCTAATAATAGAAATAGGTACCTACCTACACATACATACATACACCAAAATACTTCACTAAGGTACTTCACATTATTATGAGCCTATCTATGTATACCTATCATCATTACATAATATTATTACATATCATCTACATACACTTACTCTTAATACCTAAGTAGATAATATATAACATTATGTATTATTTCAAACTTTTCATACGTAAAGGTGTTCACCTACATACTTTGTCGAATTTTCCACATGACTAAAATAAAGACGCCCTTGGAAAATCCATTTTGAATTTGTTTTGAATTTTAAATAATATATTATAAACAAATTGCAATTTGTATTTATGTTGTTCTTATATGTTGTTTATAATCTATCTATAGATTTATTATAATATTTGTCAGTGATTTTCAAAAAAAAATAACTTGATGATGATGATTCTGGATGATTTTATTTTGACGCCGTTTAACAGTCCCTAGACCGTCTCAAGGGCGCTGGTGAAGAGTTCAGTTTTCAATTTGCTTCTGAAGCTGGTGACAGTTTGATTACCTCTCAATGGCACTGGAAGGCGATTCCACGTAACTGGTCCAACACTTAATAGTTATTGTTAACATTTTCGAGTTTGCTGTGTGGGTCTCTGTCGTTCTTCTTTCTTCGAGCTTTCTGCTTCGATTTAGATCCCATCACGCACGATTGACAAAAGAGACAATAGAAATATACATGATGGCATCAAGATCAAAGCCGAAAGCTCGAAGAATGACCCACGCAGCAAACCCGAAAACATCAACAATACAAGACGCTGTGGAAGCTAAAACAATTATTACCTACCTACTCAATTAATTTATGTTATACTTTCCCTTACCCGTGGATTTCACAAGAATGTTAATCCCTATATCATCCAGTGAATATGTTTTATAATACGCCTATTCAGAAAACAATATTTGTCTATCTATGTATTTATCGACACTTTCATATCACAAGCTTTAAACAGATACAGAATAATCTCTTTTTGTCATATTTCCATGAATTTAAAGGAAAGACAAAATTGCAATAGAAATAATCGTGTCTTTTCTATTCTATTATGATGTTTTCTCTAACGTGGTAAATTTAACAGTGTAACCTAATACGAATATAGAGAAACATGAAAATATTTCGTTTGCATGTCATTATTACATATAAAACTGATAACCTCTATAGCGCATCATACAAAACATAAAATAATAATATTAATAATAATACTGCATGTAATTTCGAAGCAATGTTAATTTTAATTAATTACTGTTGTGTTACATGGACATTGGTGTGTAAAAACACTTTTAAATTATATATTACAATCGTATTGGAGGATTTTAATATAAATACATATTATTATATAAATAAGAATAATAATGACACACAGCGCACAGTGGTCGATGTTCTCTGTTTTTAATAAAACAATCAAACCAGGTATAAACAACCATTTCATTTTATGTACCCGAAATTATTACGAGTAGGTAAATAGAAACTTTTCCGGTAAAGAGTTGTTAAGTATTCTTGGGTGCTTTGGGGCATCATGTTGCTCCCAGTTTGCGATTAGCCTGGTGAATAAGAGGAAAGTTGAAATATATCGTAATCTTATGATAAACTCGCCTTCTATAATGATAATTTGTATTTTTTTTTTTTGTTGAAATAACTTTATTTCTTGGATATTGCAGGAGTCCAAAGACTCCTATTTATCCGTTTAGGTGACGATTTATTAATATTTTTAATTCTCTCTAGTTTAATACCACTATGCCAGTGTTGGCATCTCCGATCCTACCACGTCAGAGGGCGAGGGACCCGGCTGACGTAGCTGATCCCATCTTGAGACCCACACATCCACGAATGTCTTGAAGTGTGAAGGGTTTGTGGCATTTAAAAACACTTCCCCAAACCAGATGGGTAGAGGAGGATAATTTGTAATTATAAATTTTATAACTTATGTAGGTATATTAAATAATAAAATAAATAAAAAGCAAACAAACAATAATTATGACTGTTATAGGGCGCGCCAATGCTTCTAATTTTTACTCTTTTTCTTTTTTGGTTGCATTTGATGTGCTTGTTGCCGTTTCACTGTTCTAAAAATAAATAATGTGCTGTAATCCGTTGGATTGGTCTGCAACAAGCTTGGTTTTTCTTCTCCATTATAATAATAATAATAATTTTATTGATCACAACAAACAATACAGATATAACAATATATAGACTATTATATAAAAACTTAAATCCGAACATCCTCTTTATAGAGACAAGTCTCGTGTACCTAAAGGAGGGTCCTCTTTATCTTCAGTCTGTCTTTTCAATTATTCATATGTGCTACTGCGCATTTCATCCATCACTTGATCCATGTAGATGTCCCTTGGTCGGCCTCTATAGTTTCTGCTTGAGTTGGTAATGACTAGGCCTAGGTGCCTGATGAAAGGAGCCTCCAATATTTCTTTTTTGTTGTTGTAAAAAACGATTCTTGCTTCATTTATTCCACTTACGAAATTGATTAGCTAAAGTTTTTTTGTGATTAAATAATGAGTTCATAGAACCTGGTGTTGTGCATCCATGTATTTGTTATCTGTTCCAGTGTTAAAGTGATTAATGTCCTTTACACCTGAACCACGCGGTGTCCTGAGAATCCTCTTGCCTTCACGTAAAAGGCATTTATATTACACTACATCTTATATCTATACATCCTGATCCCTGTATCCTTCCTTCAACACACACATAGTAACCAATCAACAAATGATGAAACGGATATCGGTTGACCGGATTGCGGACATTCGGCGATACACTAAATCAAAATGTCGGATATTTGTCCACTATTGTCCATGTATTGTTTTGCGTTGAGCGAGCTACTTTACTGAGAGTAAAACGATATTTTTTGTTAATGAAATCAAAAACACATGTTTTTTTTTCTTCTAATACTTATATTGATTTTTATTGAGAGAAACGTCTCTCGACGAAAAAAACATTTGTTTTAATTTCATTATGGAATTCTACTACGTAAACACCGACATGATGAAGAAATATTTTTTGTGATAATCGAACCCGGTGTGATAAAGTGACCCTCTTCTCTGTGATCTTGTGATTCACAGAGAAGAGGGTCACTTTTGTGTCACATTGAGTGTTATACATAATGACTGATATCCGACTAGACTGTAGAGCTATGAGGGATAAGTCGAATACTGGATAGTTTCTGAATATCCGTTACATCTCCAACACTACTTTCCACGAACGCGCAAATACAAATAATGTCCCGCGTCATTTTTATCTTATACCATTCTGTATATTATACATACATATTGTTTATGTATTGTATAACCTCTCTCAGTATGAAGAATGCTGAATGCTAAATGGTGTCCCACAAGGAATATTATAATATCCAAATCAAAGTTATCAAACTGACACTCTGTAGAGTTACCTTGTGCAATCAAGTTATTGAGGAATAGAAAAATAACAAATGAATATAGGAGAAAACAAAAGATACATATGTTGTAGTGCCGCGTAGAGGGGGTCTGGCAAACTATGTTGACCGTGCTTTCTGTGTGGTTGGTCCGTTGCTGTGGAACAAATTTCCCTATGACTTTCGAAGACTAGAGAGTGTGGAAATGTTCAAGGCTGGGTAAAAGACCCTATTGTTCAGGAGATGTTATTATTCTTGAATGGGCCCTTGCGGTGGTTTTTCCACAAAACGGCGCATCTAATAACAATTGTCTAGTTATTAATATTAATGACCACTGTGAAATAATATTGCAGATAGTTCCGACACTTCATAGATGAACCAGGTTGTAGTATAACAGATGACGTAAAACGAACCTAAAAATTATTATTAGAAATAAAACACTTTTTATATAGTACTTTTACAATATATACAATCAGAGTTCGTCGGTAGCCTGGAGGTAGAGTCTCGGCCTCATGAACAAGGGGTCCGTGGTTCGATCCCAGGTGCCGGCAAACTCCCCTTTCACGACACAAGCTTTTAGCTTACTGTGAAAGGTGTATAAGGTTGTATTTGGGTTTATAACAAAACCCAGATATATCTTTTAAAAAAAAAAAAATATTTATTGGTCTCATCATCAGGCAAGCGTTAAGTGCCGTTGTATGATGATGAGATCGGAAACTCCGGAAAGCAAGTTCACGACCAAAAAAGCTTTAGTTTATTATAATTTAACATGAACTTCCACTAAGTACCGTCTGTCAACGACATAACTATACGTAGATATTACATATGTGAATGCAATGTGTTCAAAATTTCAAAAATGTTGTAGATCAAAAGAGAGACCAATATGTGTCAAACGATTGTTGTAAAATTCTTAGTTTTCCACATTTATTTCTAAAATAATAATCCATTGGCTTTAAAAAAATATCCTCGAATCAGTAGATTATCGACTGCATGATTTCACCAAAATTCCGTTATATTTCAATAAAAACTATTTACAGAAATTGAAAGTTAAGTATCTGTAGGTATACGAAATGTTGAGAATTTTCTGTGTGCACTTGTTTTACGATATTATTTTTCTATGAAAGTCAATTTTCATATTGCAACTGCAACTTAGTTGAATCATATAAACATTAAATGTTAAACAATCGGACATGACACCTTTTTAATATAAAAGATAATTTCAATCGCATAGTTGGTAATATGATATCGTACTGAGAAAATAATATTCTGTATTCATATTATTTCTTTTGTATCTTCACGTCAACACTATCGTCATCGCTAACAATAACGTCACTAACTGAAGGAAAATTAAACCAATCGTACATAAGGCTTGTTTTTGTAAGATTGACACATTTATCAAGTCTTACAAGGGGATGCATATTTTTTCTACAATTTTTTTATAGCAAAGCAATTCATAGTAGGTAATCGACTGAGTTATAATATTTTTTTCGATACAATATAAAGTGAAAATAATCGAGTTTTATTTTCATTTAAGACAAATCTTTGGAGAGTAAGTGAACTTTAGGATACAGGGGATATAATGTTTTGAGAATTTCCAGTGATAGTATCTCAAAAAGAACACTATCTTTCGACTTTCTTTCTCAATACACCGTTTCTGTGATTACAACATCAAAAGGTTGAGAATTTCGTGGAAAAAGGTGACTTAATTGGCGCAGAAGCGCTCTGAATTTTTATTTATGCTCCCGAAAGGAGCGGTAAGGTGTGATATGATGATAATAGTAATAATAATACTGTAATAATAACTAGACAATTTATAGTGCGCCGTTTTGTGGAATAAATTTACTTCAAGGGCGCATGATGATTATAGCATAGACGTAGTGATAGCATGTAAATACATAGTTCTATGAGATATTTTATCTACTTCTTCTTTAAGTCTCATGCCGAGTTCTCCAGACGTTGACAATCATTTCTGAGATACCTACTCGCCCTCTGCCTTGCGCAAGGCAAGGTCGCTCTTCTACTCTTCTCATCTTCGTTTACTCCCAGTTATTTTATAGACTTGGGAGACAGGATAGATTCCTTCAAATAACATCACATATATATGAAAACTAATATTAAATTATGTGCCTACAAAAATTTTCCATAATATTTTTTTCTGAGGTACGTAAATAGACTTACTACTTAATTCATAATTAAATTGAAATGCCTATGCCGAATTTCGTGAACAAGTCATTTATTTAATAATTGATTTCATTAATTAAAATATGCCCACAATTCCACAAGAGACAAACAAAGAAGTCAAACTTTGAAATCATTTTAGAAAAGAAATAGATATGTAGTTCTTCAATGTTACTGTTAGATTATTGTGAAACATTCATCTTATTACTTAGTGGGTAGATGTGTATGACACCCAACTAGCGTAGCAAGATAAATAATCGTATAAAATTGATATCGTTTAATCTAACAGATAAAATCACTTCCGACCGTTGGAATTCCCATCTCGATACGGATTGGATGATGTATAAATAAATTACATTCATGGTTGAAATGTGAATATAAAAATTCAATAATATATATTGAACATGGATTTTACAAACTTTGACAAATGGTTGTGTCAAATGCGAGTATTTTGTGGATGTATTTGTCAAGTCAGTTAGTTGATACCTAGGTAACTATGTGTCTCTCTCTGCTGTTTACTTACCTGACTAACAAAACCTGACCGATGAGGTGGAAGGAGATGTTTCTTATTATCAATTAATCAATAAAAATATCATGTATCGTATCTATATCTCTTATTTTTTTTATCTGTTTTTAGAGAAGATATTTTATAAAAGACAAAAAATAAACTCATAAAACTGTCTATATCATCAAGACATTTAAGCCACATAAGGTGGTCGGTGGATTTACTTCATGTAATAAACATGCAAGTAATCCCCTCTGTTCCATAAAATGTATATTATTTTATTTAGAATAAGGGGCACACCTCATCGCAATTTTAATAGTTTATGTCTCATTTTGGGAACAATTGAACATGCAAAATACTTCTTAATATTTGGTTTTAATGTCTTGTAAAATGTTCTACTTTCTAAATGTAAGCATATTGCTTTCTCTTTGCTTTAGTTATTTTCAGACTTTTTTTCACTTTATACTGCCAATGTTTCAAATACGTTTGCCCAACATAATTTTTTCTTGTAGAGAGATAGTGCTGTTTGCATTTGTACGGCTCATATGTAAATTTTTGTCTCTGATTATGGATCTTTTGATATGTTCTTTTTTTTTTAATGTATAAAAAAAGCTTATGATTAATAGCTGTTAACAAATGAATAAATAAATAAATAAAATAAATAAATAAAGGTAGCACTGTTAATAATTTTATAAAATTAGTTTTGCATTTTTTTTCTTTAGATGCATGTTTGTTTAGTTCGAAATAAAATAATAAAAAAAGGTCTATTGCACTTAGACCTTTTCCGCTTTATCAGGGGTGCAAAATAAAAACAATATATGTTATGAATTACATGCCTTTCATTGGATACTCAAACTTCAAATAAATCATTGGAATATAGAAATTCCATAAATGATTAAAATCATAAAAAATTTGATGGAAAAATTACTACGATATTTCAATTAAATTTTATTATCACAATACCTATAATCATCGTTAATGAGAAAGATAAAGCAGCTGACAATGTTAATTTAACTTCCAAAAACCATTTGCTCCATTTTCTAAATCCCTGCATGACTGAGAAGAATATCAATCTCTATAAATTTCCCAGTCACTCTCCACGAAATAAATTTCTCTTTTAGACACAATAATGATTCAGAAACTTGTCACCTATTTGGTTTTATTAATTGCCTGTAGATTCCCAACACTCCTCCATCCATGGTGACAAGAATTAATAAAGTTTCATCCCGCCCATTCTCAATTAACTGAGTGACATCTCTAAGACTAACTTATTGTCTATTTCACAGGAATGGAATCATTTGTCTCAGTTACTCTTCCAATTGTTTATTCTTGTACAAGGATTCCACGTGGATGAAATCATTTCCAGATTTTATTCATTATAGTAAATCAACACTGATGTGTACCTACCACTAATCAAGTTCATGACTAGATATTAGTATATATATAAATGTTTAGAATATTTACTAATTTTTATATTGTTTATCCGGATTTGGGTGCAGATGACAAAACCAATCAGAAACCTCGATTGGAGAACCATATCTACACAATGCAATATTGTGTAAAATGTAATCGGAAGAAGTAATAAAGGTGTCCCAAAGCTTACGAATTGGCTCTAGGCTGGTTTAAGTTATCAATAATTATTTCCTTTTTTAATATCGGAGAGACTTTGTCTGAATCATATTTTTAAAAGTTAGTTTAAAGTTAGAATTGTCTATACATGTTATGTTTGTTATGTTAAAAAAAATGTGAAATTAGCTGATTGGTCAAACAACAAAAAAAATGTTAAATTAGCTGATTGGTCAAACAAAAAAAAATGTTAAATTAGCTGATTGGTCAAACAAAAAACATCACATTACACAAAAAGATTCGTGAATAATATCTTTTATGACAGATTCTCTTTTCTCGAATGATCTAAGAAGTAATAACTCAATTTTAGCAAAATCGTTATCAAAATAGAGATGGCTTCATCCCTATACTCCCAAAATAAATTTTGGAAGATTAATGAAGGAGGTTCATGTTTTTCTTTTTTAAGCCTTGACATATTAATCTAAACTTTATTCCAGTATCGAAGGATGTATTTAAAAATCATACTTTGCAAAACTGTTTGAAATACTTCATTTAATATTACTGTAAGACTTGCTATGCTTATTCATGCTTAATCTCTTATCCTTTTCGTGGGTCGAAATAAATTAGTTGTCGGTTTATAATATATTATATATTGTAGTGAGTCTATTGACTAACAAACTTATGCGAAATACTGTGGTGAGTGATGCCCTAGATTGAGATAGAAGCTTTTTTCAAAAGCTTTGTATTCAGGAGTTGAATCAGACTGCGACGCGACGTCATAAATAAATACTAATTAGTTGTTGGATTATTCAAAAGATGTTTTTCGATCAAAGAATTTCTTGGATAGCTATCGTAGATATATTCAATTTTTTTTCTCACAGTTTCTTTATCTAAATAAGAATCTTCACACATATTATTTTTAAATATCAATATATAATTTGTTTAACAAATTTTATAATATCTGAATCATTTATCAAACGTCGATAGAGATTAATCATAAAAATAATTCACACAGAAACCCGTTGCGATCAATTTATATCAAACTCCGATATTATTAATTTTGTACAAACATTAATTGATTCAATTCAATAATATACACACATGTATAAATAAATTATAAATTAAATTTCGTGTTGCAAACAAGGTATTAATATTTTGCAAATTTGACATCGTGAACAAAGGTTTTATGTTCTGAGTAATGTATGTCTACATTCCTTAGGATATAATAAATTGAAAGTACTAAATATAAAAATACATTTACATATTATGTATACGAGTATGTAATGTAAATTAAAGACATATAAATATGTATATTTCTTATCGATTCTGTTCTATATTCTAAGGTCACATGTTCATATTATATAGGTATTAATGTTAGATATTATTATAGTTTCAATCCATTGGATTGGTCTGCAACGAGTTTCGATTTTCTTCTCCATTCCTTCACACGTTCTTGTTTTTTATTACTTGTTTTTTTTCAAAAAATATAACGATATTAAAACACCTTTCATTTTGACCTTACGTTTTTTTATTTTGTTGTCATAGACAAAACATTTTGTATATTGGCATTATGTTGCCGGCTGATGTGGCAAAGAGGTAACACTGTTGTCTTTGAATCACGAGGTCCCGGTTCGATTCCCGATAAAGACAAAATGAAAAATGGCGTTTTTCAAATTGTCCTGGGTCTGGAATTGTCCTGGAATTATTGTGTTACGTGTGTAATATGTGTCTAGTTCATTGTAATTATATCGTCGCCTTAGTACCCATAATACAAGATTTATACCTTCGTTTGGGACTAGCTCGATATATGTCAATTTTCCATTTTTACGTTATATTTATTACATGCAACTAGTCCACTGGCTACCCCACAAATGGAATATACCTACCGTGATGGCCGAATGCATACTCAGTACACCGTCACAGAATAATAATTACCTACATACATCCTAGAATCATGCTCGCGTGGAGATTTTTTCTTCATCAGACATTTATATTGAAAATGACTCCATTTATAAAGCATGTACCGTTTTTAAAATAATACCTTGGCAACTTCAGTATAACCAATCGTATAATAAATTTGTTTATAATTAGAAATGTGTTGGAAGCGAAAGAAATTAGAAAGGATAGATCTAGGTAGGTATATGAAATTCTATCCTGCGGCGTATGGTATAGGTAGTTTAATTAGGTAGACAAGTATCTTCCCTAGGAATTTGTTTGACAGTCATAAATCATATAAAATTATATTGATTCTGACATTTCAATGTATAAACATAGCGTGGTATATTTCGGAATAATCAAACAAAAGGTTTTATTGGTATTTATTTTGTTCTGTAGTAATGATATTCAAGTGAAGACCCGTCCGAAGCCACCCGCCGCTAAGTTCACCTCGGCGTTATGTTGTGACAAATGATGTGTTTATATTAGGTATGTACCCACTTGGCTATATAATACCTAGATGATTTGATTAAATTCATTTCTATTGTATGATTAATATGTATTTTTTTAAAGTTCAAAGTTTAAATCCACTCGTGTGTGTATAATCGGTATGTGATAATTTTATAAACATGCATGCTGCCATTATTAAAAACAAAGACTAATAGACAAAATACCTAACACCTAAATTGTTGTCTACGGCATCCCACTCTTTACTGCAAGGTCTTGTGTAAGTTTCCTGTAAAAGGGAGGTATCTGTAAAATATCTAACACCTTATTTATTTATTTATTTATTTTATTCTTCAATGTGCATCGGTATTACAAATCAAAGCAAAGTATCTTAAAAATATCAGTTATATAAATCAATGTACAGAAGGCGAGTTTATCACAAAATTCGATGTCTTCCGACTAACCTGGTAACATCATCAAGTCAGCAATAAGATGTGCTACCCATCCTAAATTTGTATGTTTTTATAGCAGAAAGAGGACGATCTGTGTGTAATTCATTACGGGCAATGAGTTTTTTGGATATCCCATATGTGGAAGATATCGTGGTGGTAAAGATAAATGGATTTTTATCTATTTCGTTGCTATGTTTCCTCTTCTTCTCAACCCAATCCTATCCAGTCCTGAATGAAGCCCTCCTCCATGTCTCCTCATGTTGTTTGATTTTGTTACGTTACTCCACCAACGTTAACACCAACGTATAGCACAAGGTCATTTTCCATTAAAGATAATAGTAATTTATGGACGTCCGAGGATTAAATGGCAGGATCATTTAAATCAAATCCTACAGGACGGTCACGTATTGAGCACATTGAACAGGAGAGCATGCATGAGGAATTGTATGACAGTGACGGAAGCGAAAGATGTGTGCAAGGATAGAAGGAAGTGGAGCTCGATCCTTTCTGCCTACCCCGCGAGGGAAGCGGCGTGATGGTATGTATGTATGTATGTATAATTTATGTAACGTTCAGAAGCAAGTTGAAGACATCGTTATTTCAACATAGTTTCCCGCGCCCTTGAGATGGATGCTCCATTTAACGGCGACGAATAAATCATTTAACATACATACCTACATATATATTATAACAAGTTAAACTCCATTGGATTGATCTGCAAAGAGTTTGGATTTTCTTCTCCATTCCTCCCTATTTTCAGCTAGTCTCTTTAGTTCTCCGTATGTGCCACAGTTCATATCCTTCTTTAGTTGGTCCATATAAGCATCTCTTGATCGGACTATACCATTTCTACCTTCGTTCCTCCCTCCGCGACGGTGATAATCAGTCCTGGGTGCCTGATGTTGTGGCCAATCCAGTTTGCTCGTTGTTGACCGATTCTTTTAAGGAGTTGCCTTTTTTCGCCTCCCCCAGCTTCTTCGTTTTCAACGTGTTCCGACCAATAGATCTGAACATACAAAAACATATATTATACGTAATATATTGTGTTATTAATGTCGAATGATTTCTCAGCACCAATGTAGATATATAATATTATGTAGCTCTGCTAGGTACCTATATGCAGTCTCGTGCAATTAGTAATATATTGATAAGAAACAGATTACTTCGCCCAACACGACTCCATATATTGTATAGGTACCTAAGAATATAATCTGTACATAATAACTTGAAAATACAATATTATATTATTTAGTTAGTCTGTGAGTATTACGATTCTCACACCGATCTTTGCAGCATGTAGCAGTTGTACTGTGCGGCATGACCATGTTCCCTGTCTGCTCTGATATCTGCTGCTGCTCAAGTGACTTCAGCGAGATACTTCGCACACGTTTGTTTAAACATCCCTTCAAAGATTCTCAACACTCAGTAAACAATAAATCAATTTTCATTGCTTTGAATACTATTTTGTGGGATCCCTGGATTCTTCGGCAAAGATCAAATTTTCGAATGTCCTTTAAAAGGCAAATCTTCAATTCAACGATGAGGTATGCCGCTCGTTATTAATATCTTGTTTTTCTTTATTGGCACTGAGTCTACTGACTCCCCCACTTGTCGAATATATCGAGTTGGTGTGGATAAATATTTTAGGACACTTATCCATGTTACGTTTTTGAAACTTACTAGAAAAGCTCTTACTACTAAGTCCGGTCGATGATCAAATATATAAACATAATGATCCGAATTACATTAGTTGGGCCAAATTGTTCGAGTTTTATGAGGAAATTTCTACTATATTTAATTATTTATTTATTTCATCTCATAAACGGCAAAGCCTTTAACAATATAGATCAACAGACATCAGTTCAAAAATTACAGATACAATAGACACAGACTGCACAGACAAAATAAAATAAATATATCCTATATGGCGGTGGGAAAACTCAAAATTACTTAAGAATAGGGCTTATACAAGTTTTTTTTTTCATCAAATAGGCGTCTTAGGTACTATGTTTCGGCCAGAGGAAGGAGAGATTGCGTTTGTATAAAGGAATCAACTAAATATAATCAAGTTTTTTTAAAATCGGAATTTTAAAAATATTCTTCAGTTTGAGAAGTGCAATTGAATCGAAACATTAATGTTTATGTACGTTGATTGTGCCATCTGTGATACAAATGGTTGCATTGTGTTTATTAGCATTACTTACAGCACTATGCAGTTACTATGTCTACATACATACGGTACAGAATAGTGCAGTACAGTGGCTACAGAAGAAATACTACGTACATAATAATAATAATATGTAGTTTGGTCATTATCGGTGGCAACTACTGGCAACAAGGAGTACAGAAACAAATGACAAGTACTGCTAACAACAATAATAGGTAATATGGCAACACCAATAACAATAAGAACAAGAGAGCTTTACTACAACATTACGAAGAAGTATATTGTATAGTAGTTGTGCGGATTGTTTACGCAGTAAGATAATGGAGGTAATTATAACAATGGTAGCATTGTTCAACATCTCCTCACGAGCTGCTTAACTTATCACAATCACACTAGTGAATACAATTAGCTGAGTTTTTATTTCTTAACATCAACTTCATTACATTAAAGACTTTCACCTCAAGCCAGGATATTTCAGAACTTAGAGGACTTCTATATCATTATACGTATACCTATTGTAAGTTTTCAATGGTCTTCTTGAGAAGAGATTTTCTCCATTAAGTGTAATCCGTTTTAATGATTTCTCCATTAAGTGGCACCAATCATCATATTCTTGTCGCTCTAAAACCGTTGTCATATTAACGAATTTCTTCCAACCCATGAGAAGCATTGTATGCAAAAAAGTGTTTTTTCAGTCATTTATTTGAGTAACTACCAGTATTAATAGTTATAGAAAAGTATCCGTCAACACCCAAGAACATTTTTACTTATTAAACAGTAGACAAATGATGTATAAATACAGCTGAAAATTAACCTAAAGTTTGTTTTATAGGAAGCTTAAGAACATAAATAATTAAAGCTCATCAATAAGATGATAGAACTGAATCTATATTATGAAAAATAATATCAAATTTATAGATTAATGGTATAATTAAAGGATAAATAATATTATATGTGCTGTCTAAATTTAAGAAAAGGTTTTTTTTATAATTTTATCAAATTTAAATAGGTACTTAATGCTCAGTTTCATTTCAAATTCTGACTGTAATTAGATTTATGCAAAGTATAAGGAACATTTAGTCTCATATATCCTTGGATTTTATCTTCAATTAATAACCCTTGTTCATTTGATAAAACATACAGTAATATAATAATATTTCACATATTCATATAGATAGTTTAACCAAGCTCAAATGCAATAATCTTCATACTTAAATTCTGAAAATAATTAATTATGAACGAATACAACATAAGGTACACTATGTATTTTTTATTTTTTTTTATTATTGGCGATGCATCTTTGTTTGGATGATTTCCGCCATTTATAATCATGGGTTTATTGTTTCAGGTTATAACTATAGATTAAACTAATTAGTTCAATAATGAGCAAAAGTGATCAATTCTTCAAAGTACAATGAAATTTTTCAGAACAAAATCAAACAACATTCCATACACCTTATCATCCTCTAAACCAAGCAGATAGCTGATGTTAAGTGGGTATTCTACATTCTGAAGGGAGAAATACAAATCACCGCGGTCCCGAAGTGGGCACGCGAAAAAGACGTGGTCGAGAGTCTCATAATCTGTACCACACTCACAGTCAGGAATTGATGCGAGACCCAGTTTAAAGAGATGACTCTCCAATCTATGGTGATTGAATCGCATGCGCGCACTATGTATTTCATTGTACAAAATTTGTATATTTTAGTTTAAATAAGTGTTTGTACTCTCGTTGGTTTTACAAAGAAATTCCCACGACATTTAACACTTTTGCTTATCCGACATTGCAGTTAACACTCAAGTGTACTTATTTCATTAAGTATCGGGTAAATACCTACATATAATATGCACATTACTAACACAAGATTACATGAAACAAGCTTATCTCATTACATGTGGGATTGTACAATTATAATTAAATACTGCGATTTAAGGAACACACAGTTAACCTTTAAATTACCGTGTTCAAAACAAAACATACGGCCCCATGTGGTAAATTCAGTTTACCGCTAACTTTATCTATAAATATCAAGCTTATGGCTTGATGAATCAAAATTTAATTTATGTCATCTTGTAGAGAATTTCATTAGGAATCGATCGATATCTATAACATACATGGATTATGTGAAAAACATATCATTATCAGCTTTTTTCTGGAACCATGCGTTTCCGACATAGAATGATGAGACAGCAACCGCTAAATGTGAGCCTGTCTCGTCCTGTCGAGACATAACGACGTATTGTACCTACTTGCAGTAGTATGCACGGGTCGTGTTCACACTTGTTATACAGCGTGTATAATAATTTATTTAATTATAAAAATATTTGATTTTGTAAAACAATTCATATACTCTTTTTTCGTGGTTCATATTCCAAATCACTATTTTCTAAGTATTTTTCAATATCTGCATCAGTTAGGTTTCTTCCAGTCATTGTTATTAGTATTCAATTGGTATATAGGTAAGTTCTTGATTTTTATTTTTCAACTGTCACTTTGATTTCTACTCAACTAATATTATGCATTATTGGAAGAAGAACTAATATTATACTACGAATTATTACAACTATGTAACGAATTATTTTTGTAAACACTAACTATAATTTTAACAAAAAATAGAGAACATTAAAAACTGACACTCAACTGCGTGAAAAATGAAAATACAGTATATTGTTATTTTTGAGGTATGAGGGATAGAAACTTTACAAAACGGCGCTATATAAATTGTTGAATTTGATCCACGTGGTCAAGCAATGTAGTTCTTGGACGTCCGCGCTTTCTCATACCCTCTCTATCAGATAAATACACCCTCTTCGTCAATCTAACACCATCAATTCGCTCCACATGACCAAACCATCTCAATTTATTTACACGCATTCTATCCACAACACTCCTCTTGCATCCACTCATTCTTCTAATACCCTCATTTCCTACTCTATCACTCAATGTTTTACCTACCATTCTTCTCAGTGATCGCATCTCCACTGCATTTATTCCACTCTCGTCCTTCTTCAGCCATGTCCAAGTTTCGCTTGCATACATGTATGTATGTATACAACGTAGATTCTGTTACCAGGATTCCAATAAAATAACAATAACGGTGATATTCACTGTACAGCAATAAAATTGACGGTTTATTATTTAACTGCAAATATGAAACATATACGAGACACTCTGTACAACCCAAGGAATATGATTATGGCAATAAGATCTCAACATAATTATAACTTTGTGATATAGGTATAGTGTATAGTAAAAAAACTTTTAGTAAAATTTATATTATTTATATAATGCTCAACGCAACAAGTGCGTATAAATAATTGATCCTTTTGATAAAGTGTTAATATTTTCATAGTTTTAAGTAATATTATTACGTTTCGTGTTGCTTTGCCATCTACCAAGGGGGTATCATTTTACGTAAGACAAAAGGCACTTAGCCAAACATATAATATGTTCAAAACAATGAGAATTTGTCACTTTTGATAAAGTTGTAAATATTAGCAATTCAAATTCTACCTTGACACGGATGAAAGTAAGGACAGTCTTTCAAAAATATTTTTTTTTGGGATGAAGAAAGAAATTTTTTGCATTTTTTTTAATTGAGAAGTATTGAGAACACTTCAATGGAGGATTACAATTTTTTGGAAAATATTGGGATGCATAGGTTTTGAGAAAATCTACTTTAAATTGGCAGTGGAAACTCAATTTACCACGTGGTTACGTGAGGGTTAATAAAAAAAAGATGGCTTTTTTTAAGTAACTTTTTAAATAAAAAAAATGGTTGTTTATGTCCTTATTATGATTATAGATTATAGAAATGATTATAGAAATTCTATCGCAAAATGAATAAGATATTTTATATCAGCGTTCAATGCTTTAAAAAAGTTCATTATCACTGAATACTTTTCTACCCCCTAAAATTTCGTAATATCATCAACACAAGATTATGTCTCGGCTGGGTTGGCTGGAAGAAATCGAATATATGCGATACGCCCGTCTTTTGGTACTCTCTGTAGAAATTTTCTCGTATCCTACATCATATTTTGAAGCCAATAAAATTTTATTTATTCATTTTTATTTTTATGTCTCTCGGCTTTCCTCTTCAGTTTTCCTTCAATCAACAATCATTCTACAATTACGGGTAAAATTCACAATTCATGAATTCACTATGATAAAAATTATAATGATTTAATATTAAACATAACATATGATTTACATTTACGCCTCTAAGCAACTGCGAAAAAGTTCTGTCCTTAACACAAAATTTGTGTTTCAAAATTCAAGTAAAATTTATTTATTTATTAACAATTCACAGCGCTATCCTTTTATATTTACATACATAGTTCATATGATGTACACACAAGTATAGAAAATTAAGACACAACAATCATAATAAAAAGTCAATAAAACACAAAAAAGAACAATACAATTATCAGTATCACAGCATAAGTTATGAATGGAGAAAAAAAAAGTCAATGGATCACAAGTCAATTCGATAGTAGGTTATATTGTCAAATTTTCAATAAACGAGTATTTATGAGATTATTTCAAACAAAAATAAATGGGACGTCAAGTAGCACACAGTCTTCAAAAATGGATGTTGTAGAATTAATAATATTTAGTGTCAATAGAAACTGAGAAAAGTCAAATTCTTGAAAAATGTCAAAACAAAAACCAATATTTAGTGTGGTCAATTTAGGTGTCAATGAGTAAAATGTAAATAAGGTAATTGTATTAATTGGATATGAATGAACAATTTACAATGGTGGAAAATTTTTTTTCTATGCTGTCATTTTAAGGAACAAATATACACACAAACAGACAACAACAAACCACAACTGCCCAATATTGAGTATTAGATAAGGTTCTAACCGAACAGGTAAATATACCACATTCAAATATATTTTTTCATTTTTGTCCACGATTCTCTATAACATTAAACCAAAATCCACCTGACCGATGCATATGTGACTCTTCTTATACTTTAACCCTTCGATATAATTTTATTTATAAACTTTATTAATACTGCAGGTAATAAACAGTGATTAAATGCAACATGAAACCTAACTCTACTCAAAGATAACACCAATATTATACACACATACCTACATACATGCAGATCACTATATTGCATCTAGCTACACATTAGTTATATTGAGAATCGAAACTATACTTTAGTTTAAATCCACGATAAATTCGTTTATTGCGATTTCATTATTTACGCGGATGTATCACGATGAAACATTTTTATTTATTTATTTATTTAGTTTATTTGATTCTTCACTGTAAATTGGTTACATTATTTCATTCATTACATTTACATTTCTCGTGTGTCTTTTTAGGTATTATATTTGAATTAAATAATATCGGGCACTCATTACCTGCTTATAGTTCTCTTTTATTTTAATAGGTTAAAAATTATGATTTTGTTGATAAAATTATTTTTCTTTTTGTTAACAGAACAGAGTATAACATTTTTTCACTATTTAAATTCACATTTATGAACTCAATATTACCTCACTGGATTTGCACGCGTATCGAGGTAATATTTATTATAACAACTTACTATGATATCATAACACTCCCCTCTGTACCCTGAATCCTCTGTAGTACAGTATTATAGAGTCTTGGCCCGAGAAATGTGTGGAAACGCCTCATAAATGAGGTCGACACTTGTGGCACCGCAAGATTTCCAATTTGCCTCGTATACCTATTTTGTGGAACCATGTCCATAGATTAGAGAACAACATTTGTTCTCTTCTTTGTCTTACTTAATTTTAAGGCAAAGCATCCACAATTGAATAAATTACGAACACTTACTTTCATACAAAACATAAAAAATATGTCATGTTTTACATCTCAATTATTCTTTACATATTTGTTATTCCAAAAATTTAACAGTTTTTTGGTATGAATCCATCCTGATGGACATCCATGAGACAAAGTCAGAAGAAAGTGGGCTGGCTAACAGTACTAAAGTCAAGACTTCAGTGGCCGTAGACAAACCGTACTTAGCGATCGTCTACTGGCGAACTTTTTGACAATCTACCTACATGTACCATATAATTATGCGTTATTGTTGCAATTATTGACGAAAATTCGTTTGTAGTCGATCGCCAAGTGCATGTTTGTCTTGGGGGTCAGAGGATATGACGCAGCCCACACGGGTGAAGAACGAAGACACACAGTTATACAAAGTTTACATAAACAAATAATACATTACAGTAAGCAAACGAATCAAAGTCTCACAGATTACCTATAGGTATACAACAATACAAAATGTCTAATATTACCGATCCACTCGAAAGCTAAAGTATCTTTACTATTTTATTTGCATTCTTTAATGATCTTGTGTTTTCAAACACCATGTTTACATAGTTTTTTTTTTCATATTTAATAAAAAAAACTGAAACAAGGTTTTTTCGTAACTATATTCAATACACAGATTATAACAAATGCGTCGGTTGGCAATATTTTTTCTTGTGATAATTTTGCTGAGAACAAAAAGATTATCTTTGATGAGTCCGCTAAACGTAGAAATGCAAAGCCTGTTTAATCGCGTAAATGAAATGCCGTTAAAATTTCGCGTTCGTGCACAATAATATCTCGCGTTCTGTGTAGTCACAATAAATAATATGATAGGATATCGTGGTCCTGTCGATTTTCATACCATCTATAGGTGCCTACCTATCTGCTTGCCTGCTATACATACACATTGTATCATAATACCATCATACACATATTATTATACCTTATTTTCACAAGTAATATGTCTGCACTTGTATTAGTTGCATACACGGTTTATTTCAAATACTATAAGCAGTTAAATTCAACATGAAATACCTTAACAGCTGATGTTATTATGAGCAAGTTTAAAAGCAAATATAAATTAATTTTGTTTAATTAAATACTGTAAAACACTGCTAAATTAAACGAATTTATCCTAATAATAGAATGACGTTCTACACGTTATGTTTTCCCCAAATTGTAAAAATCATGTTTATTTCAAATATTTTTAGAGCTTTGATTTGAAAAGAATAAATAAATAAATAAAAGTAAATATTAGAGTTAACATTTCACCTCTTCAAGACATCGGATAAATGTTTTTATTAATTTTATTTTATTTTATTTATGTACATGAACACACGGCGTGAGCCTTTTACATGTTAAATAAGCAGTATAATAAACAACAAACACAAATAGACGCAATAGTCAAAAATACATTTTTATATAAATATTGTTCGATAAGTTTATTTTCCCCGTGTAGAAAATAAACTCATCGAAACTTGGATGTTAGGAAGGAATGCTGGATAAAGGATATGGAAAAAAGACTTACCGAATCCCAGGAATTTCCGTACCCGATATACGTTCCACCGATCCGAATTGATGGTTTTCTCTCTTTTCCTAAATCCGTGATGTATCGCTGGTCTCTTCCTTCCTTCTTCTCGGAACCGATCCACAAGATGAAATAATGATGAAATCCACCGTACTGATGAAATGACCGACCGTAACCGACATTGACGTTTTGTCTTATTTTTCCAAAATGGCGGGAAGACAGGAAGTGGGTAAGGAGGGGAGAGAGGGGAAAAGGAACGACCGCCAGTGTTACCATAAGATATTTATTTTGTTTGAAAGAAACGGGTGCATACCGCAACAACCCTTTCTTTTTTGATATGAAAATATCAAACAAATATAGAGTAATAAATTAATTAGCAACAGTCAAAAAAACAATAAATAGTGCGAAACAAAAGAAGTCAATAGGAAACAATAGGTCTACGATAAATTAAATTACATTAATAATGTCAGTTCAATGTATCACAAAACGATGAAGGTGTGTCCTCGATTTCATAAATTTTGTTAGCCTGTCAGTCTCTAAAAACGAAAATCACACGGACACCTTCAAAGTTGATTCTATCAGTACAAAAAAATATGCAACCATAAATTTATGTAAGTATGTATAATAAAATATAGAAGAAGTAGTAGTTGTGGTGCATTCCTGAGTATTTAAAGACTGCTTTAGTAAAGGGATCATTACCTCACACCTTCCCAAGATCCTTCCATCAGATAGCTGATGCAATGGGATCCTGATCCTGCGCTCGCGCAACCGGCGGATCCCTCACATCAATACAACACTGTATATACCTCTATATAAGGTCGTGCTTAACTTTTATGGCTTTTTAAAAGCTGCAAATAATAATATTAGCTACATTATTTATAAATTCTTGTACTCGTCTTTATTGATTAATAAATATAATAGCAATTGGCATTATAGTTTAAATTTCTTGTTTTATTACTTTTATCACTTTTGATTCTCTATTTTATAAAATTATTTTATTCCATGGGGCACCAGGTAAAGAGTTGGTCTCCCACTCTTTACCGTAAGCTTTATAAGGCAAACGTTCGAAAAAATAAAAACATTTTGAGCGTCACTGTGTATATGTAGGCATGTTGAGATGACCGGAATGTTATGTACCTATGTTTTTTTAATTAATTGTAGCGCATGGTATTGGATTATAGCTGATCTCTGAAAGATTAACCTTTTTTCTTACTTTATATATGTAGTTATTGTCTGTTTTGTGCTTTTAACATTTATAAAATAAAATAAAAATCTTATATTCAGGGATAAGGTTTGCCCCCAATCCTAAATGTATTGATTTTTTGACACGGGGAGGACGGCTTGCATGTTTATTTGATGCAGCTGAACTACTGGCTACCTAAAATGTAGGATATACCGTGATGGTATAGATAAATCGATAGACAGGTATTTTATAATGAGTGTTTATAATTTTAGAGCAAATAATATTTCTATCTATCTATAATAGATATATATTATATACACTGCCTATTAAAGAATATCTATCAAGAATCTACAATTTTATAGCTAAAACTGTTTTTTATTATGTAAGTTGTCTTTGAGAAATCTGAGCCAAATTAAATAACTACAGAAAGATAAAATTAATTCTTGCTCCAACTAATTAACGTTCCTCGTGCATGACTATATAAGTACTCGTACAAACTGTAAAATCGTGGCTCGAATAGTCCAAAATAATAATAATAATACGTATGTATGTAATATGAGAGAATATATAAATATTCCAAGCGGTTCAGTAAGCACTATACAAAGAGAATCTGCTGTCTTTAATACCTCTACTTAACACCTTTCAATTTTACTCTCGCCTGGGCTGTAATTCACTCCAACACGTCTCAAGACAAGCAGAGTGTATGTAAAAGCTGAACAGTACAATGTGTAAAACATATCAATATGTACCTACCATATTATACCTATTTACTCAGCTCTGTGTCTTCGTGTTATTGAAACTATAAGAGTAAGTATTCGTATCATGGACTTGGTGATACATTACACCAAATAGGGAATCGGTAGATGTGTATCTAGCAAAGACGTCATGTCAATAGGTATCACTAAATACTCAATGGAATAAACTATTTTTACAAAGGAATTGTATTATAAACGTATGAAATTAGACTAAATTACGATAATTACATGCATACCTTATTCAATAAATCTTCAAAGGGGTTTAACGAGTGAGTTATTAGATAGTACATAACATATCTCTGAAATGTCAAGATTATTCTGATGACCTGCGAAATATTTATTTCGATATCTAAAAATTTAACGATTCTTTCAATTATTCCTTCTTTTCATTCTTTCAGTTAGGACATTGTCAATGACGACGATGTTCTAACAGGACGAAAGATCATTGTCAATTATCGACAATGTCCTAAGAAAACGAAAGACGTCTCTCTCGTCAATAAATCATAAAGTAGAAAAAAACATTATTAGAACATTATTATTAGTTTGACAATTACTTTATAAGTTAAAACTAGGTCACTATTCAATAAATATTAAGTAAAACTAAAACCAATTGTGTTTTCTTCCATATATAGAAGAAAACATTTTTGTTTTTAATTTCGTTGTAGAGTTACTGTTGTCACGATCTAGATATATAGATCTTAATCTTGTTGACCCTACGATGCGCGAAGTGAGTAAAAAAAATCATGGATCCCAATCTCAGTTTTCAACATTTACATGAGTATTATGGTTTAATTATGGAACATAGTCCCGAAATATACCAGGCATTGGTTTATACATTAATATCGTAGTATGGAATAGGTATTTCTTCTTATTTCGTCAAAAAATAATTATCAAACGTCTAATAAAATTTCTAAAAATTAAGATCACATTTAGACCGCGACAAGAGTAACCCTGCTGTATTGAAAATTTTATTCTTCTTTCACTTTATTTTGCATAAATAAATAAACTTTTCTTGTTAACATATCAAATATAAAAACCGTTGCTTCCATTTTCATAATTTTCAGGCTTTCTGCTTCCGTCTTCCCGGAATGAGATTTTATATTATTAACATAACATTTTGCTCTTAAATATAAAACACAAACAACATTAGATGTATTATTATTATTATATTGTTAGTGTACAACAAGACAAGTAAGTAGTAGTGAGAAGCTTTTCCTTCCTCGCTGCTGCATTCAATCCATTAAACCTTATCATAACAGAAAGTTTAAGTCAAAGAGCTTTTACAACATATTATTATTACTAGCATTAAAACCGGCATCACGAAATAAAAGAATTACACATCATTATCTATGGGGAAAATAGTATATATCACATACTATCATAAACACTCTTGGAGGAAGAAATAGTATGCTTTCTCTTCAAGACTTTATCACACACTATTATTTATATTTATTTATATACAAACATCCACGGCGTGAGCCTTTTAGGTACATGCTACAATATACATAAAAACAAAACATAATTCTTATTCACAACACAATTGGAACAAAATGGGAACAACAATTGGCGAAGAAAAAAATAGAATTGGGAATCAAACTATAACAACTAGTAAGTATTAGTCAAATCAAATCAATTAGAAAATTATTAACTATTATAAACACTGTTGGAGGAACAAATAGCAAATATAACACATTTTCATAAACACTGTTGGAGGAAGAAGTAGTTGGTTTTCCCTACAAGACTTTGCCACATATTGTCATAAACACTGTTGAATTATTATTATTATTATATTGGATGATTTATTCGGCGCCGTTTAATGGAGTATCCATCTCAAGGTATGCCAATTGAAGGAAGAAATAGTTGGTTTTCTCTTGAAGACTTTATCACACACTATCATAAACACTGTTGAAGGAAGAAATAGTTGGTTTTCTCTTGAAGACTTTATCACACACTATCATAAACACTGTTGAAGGAAGAAATAGTTGGTTTTCTCTTGAAGACTTTATCACACACTATCATAAACACTGTTGAAGGAAGAAATAGTTGGTTTTCTCTTGAAGACTTTATCACACACTATCATAAACACTGTTGAAGGAAGAAATAGTTGGTTTTCTCTTGAAGACTTTATCACACACTATCATAAACACTGTTGAAGGAAGAAATAGTTGGTTTTCTCTTGAAGACTTTATCACACACTATCATAAACACTGTTGAAGGAAGAAATAGTTGGTTTTCTCTTGAAGACTTTATCACACACTATCATAAACACTGTTGAAGGAAGAAATAGTTGGTTTTCTCTTGAAGACTTTATCACACACTATCATAAACACTGTTGAAGGAAGAAATAGTTGGTTTTCTCTTGAAGACTTTATCACACACTATCATAAACACTGTTGAAGGAAGAAATAGTTGGTTTTCTCTTGAAGACTTTATCACACACTATCATAAACACTGTTGAAGGAAGAAATAGTTGGTTTTCTCTTGAAGACTTTATCACACACTATCATAAACACTGTTGAAGGAAGAAATAGTTGGTTTTCTCTTGAAGACTTTATCACACACTATCATAAACACTGTTGAAGGAAGAAATAGTTGGTTTTCTCTTGAAGACTTTACACACACACTATCATAAACACTGTTGAAGGAAGAAATAGTTGGTTTTCTCTTGAAGACTTTATCACACACTATCATAAACACTGTTGAAGGAAGAAATAGTTGGTTTTCTCTTGAAGACTTTATCACACACTATCATAAACACTGTTGAAGGAAGAAATAGTTGGTTTTCTCTTGAAGACTTTATCACACACTATCATAAACACTGTGGAAGGAAGAAATAGTTGGTTTTCTCTTGAAGACTTTATCACACACTATCATAAACACTGTTGAAGGAAGAAATAGTTGGTTTTCTCTTGAAGACTTTATCACACACTATCATAAACACTGTTGGAGAAAGAAATAGTTTATTTTCACTACAAGGCATTTTTCATCATGTTTGATCAATATAAAATCAGTTTCATAGACAAAATCAAGTCCATACCCTTTAGGTGTCAAGTACTTAACTACTAAATGGTGCTGAAATAAATAAAATGCAAGTTTTTTGTAGAGGATTGGTTTTCCCGATTGTAATTTTATTGTCTGATAAATAATAAATATGTCATTGCTAAACATACATACAAGCGTAAGTATTTACATGTGAACGAACTAAAATATTTATGCAGGAATTGTGCTGTGTTTTCAGTTTTCATTTTTAAAAACATAACTCGACTTAGCGGAAAAGTTCTCGGTGTTATCTCAACTTGGAAAACTGTCTTGGACTGCATTCACATTGAAATCCCTAGGCAAGGTCCCCAGATACTCTCCTTTAAATGCTTTTCTATATATATTGCCACAGTCATGACATACCTACCTATTAGATATTTATTATTTCATTGTTTCTAAATTATTCATCTAGGCAACATTTTAAGTCCAGTTTCTCAAACTGATGACCATTAACTCGAAATTCCAGTAACTATTTTCTTCTTTTGCCTTTTAAACTCTTAAAAACACGAAAAAATTGGAAAAAATCAAGCTATTTTTTCAAATATATGACGTTTTATGCATGAAATGTGTTGTGAAAGTCTTCGATAACCCTATAAAATTTTGTTGTTTTTTTTTTGATATTTCATTATGAAGGATTTTTCACACATTAAGCTCCTGAAAGAAATATTTTTAAAAGAAAAGACTAGTTCCATTTTCTCAATTGTAAGATAATAAGAAGTTTGTATCGAGTTCCATTTTGATGCACCGTAAAGTAACAACGAAGCCAAAAACTGTATTCAGGTGAAAAGTTATAAAATTTGCAATTCAGTTCGCTCGACGCAAATAATTAATACCTATATTATCATCTATTCTTGAAGGATTAACTATGTAACATTATCATGTACAGCTAGAGGGTTACTCCCGGGAATTCCCGCCCGGGAATTCCCGGGAAAACCCTCTAATTTTTATTTCCCGTTTCCCGGGAAAAAAACGAATCCTTTCCCGGGAAAAAATACAAATTATTAGTCATGTAGATTGCCATACCGATACCGAAATCTTTGTTTAGTTAACTGTAATAGTCGTGATAAACTTGTAGAAGCTGACGACGATATGAAAATATGAAAAATAATATTAATTACCAATATAAGTGTTAAAAAAAAACTTAATTATAGCTTCAATGTATTCGTTTGAAAGAAGCATAATTATTCTAAATATAATTCGAAATCGGAGGTGTGTTTGGCCGACAATGTATAAGAATCCTACAATTTTTCATGTTTTTATTTACATATTTCGAAAAGTTAGATAGTTCTTAAAAATATTAGTGCAGCCAACTGTCATTTTTTTTTGTTTTATTCATGGATATTAACCGATATAAAAAATCTTTTTTTGTCGAAATTTCTCATTTTTTAAAGTCATAACATTTTTTTGCTTGATAGGATGATCAAAAATTTAAAATTTATATATTTTGTAAACAATTTTTATTTTGATATAACATAGAGTACCTAAATAAATCTCGTCAGTCAGCTATTTAGTTTTTTTTAAGCAAATTACTTATATTGGTAACAAAAATTTGATTTTTTTTTATCAAATCAAAATGTTTGCAAGGGTCAACAAGTTATGAGAGTTTTTATACCAAATTTGTTGAAAATTGAATATTTATAAATATAATAATGAATTTCCCGGGATTCCCGGGAATCCCGGGAAATTCATTTTAAAATTTCCCGTTTCCCGGGAACAAAAATAATCCGGGAAAAGATACCCTCTATGTACAGCGTCCTCGAGGTGCTATGGCACAAAGATGGCGCTTTAAATACTCTCCGTTTATTATTGTTATTATTCAAGACATTTTGAATATATTTTAAAGTGTATTCTACAATGTAATCCAGTTACGTGATTATATAACATAGATCGTGATCGATTTCAGCAGACCGTTGTCTATAGTAGCGTCCACACAGCTGGATGAAAACGTCAATCATCAATCTTCAATCATTTGGTGACAATTCGGAGCTTTCTCCGAGGAAATATTCGAATGAATGCCGTCGTTACCCGTCCCAAGAAGGGTAACGAAGGCATTCATTCGAATTTTTCATCCAGGTGTGTAACGCTGCAATTGGCGACGGTTTGCTGAAATCGATCGCGATCTATGTATGTACAATCAAGTGACAGAAGTGTAATGTAGAATACTCTTTTAAAAACATTCAAATTAACTAATACCTATCCGCACAATATTGATACCTACTACTAGATGGTTACCTTCACAAAGGATAAAATTCTCGTGTCACGGTGTTTGTTATCATACTCCTCCGAAACGGCTGAATCGATTTTGATGAAATTTTGTGTGCTTAGCGGGTAGGTCTGAGAATCGGACAACATCTATTCTTCATACCCCTAAAAATTAAGGGTGTTCCATCCCGAATTTTTTATTTTTATTTTTTGGATATTTTTTATTATTTCTTTACGGTGAGGCATTATGAAAATATATACAGCCCAAAATTTTCACCCTTCTAGCATCAACCCCTATTTTTAATAGCGATATTAGTAATTCAATCATTTTCAAATCCGGTCGATATATATTATAATGTACCTACCTATTTGGCAAAACAACGTTTGGCGGGTCAGCTAGTATTATATTATAAAACACAATAAACAGCGTCATAATACATAGACAATATTATTATCTGCATATGTAGTTATACATATAGGTAGAAGGTATATTAATTCATTTCAATCAAATGCAGGTTATGCCGTATTGAAAATTGTAATCAACTAAAAGCTCTTTTATCTGAAATACGCCGATGGCGACTAACAACCGACTACGTAGGTACTCATATCAACTGGTAGGTACCTACCTACCTACAGTTATATTCAACAACTTATATTTTATAGGTATCCATCTCTACCTGAACCTACATTAACTTGGAATATAGGTACCTAACCAATATTTCAATACTTTTGTATACATTTACCTAGTTTAGTTGCAGTTGTATACCTACTGAACTCTTTTCTATATTATAACAGACAGCTACAGATGAAGGCTTCAGAAGCAAAGGTACATCGATCCTAGAACATTGAAAATGAGAAAACAGCAAATTTGTATTTCTACCTATAATGTTTTCAATTAATATGCATTGATTTTTTTTAGACAGACTTTTGCCTTCTGGAATAATCTCGACAATATATTGCAGCAGGTACCAACAGGTGAGACTATCATATTAGGAGGAGACCTGAATGGACATATAGGACAAACATGTGAAGGGTATAACAGAGTTCACGGAGGACATGGCTACGGAAACATTAACGAAGCGGGAGAAATGATACTTACTACAGCAACGGCCTACGATCTTGCCATTGTCAATTCATTTTTCTCCAAAAAACAAGAACATTTAATAACATATAAAAGTGGTAGTAACAGTTCTCAAATTTACTACATACTTATCAACAAAAGTCATATTGGTCGAATTAAAAATTGCAAAGTGATTCCAGGGGAAAGCGTTACTCCACAACATCGCATAGTGGTCATGGATATGAACTTTAAAGCACCGATAAAAAGACCAAAAGAAATGACTCATAAAAGTATAAAATGGTGGCTTCTGAAGAATGAAAAAGAAGATGAACTCAAACATAAGTTATGTAACATAGAGGTTGACCCTCACCAAAGCTCTAATGAGATCTGGAGCAGACTCCATGTCGCTATTATTGATGCTGCAAATGAGACACTTGGAAGTACCAGAGGTGGATCACGAATGGAGAAAGAAACATGGTGGTGGAATGAAGACACAAAGAAAGCTCTAAAAGAAAAGAAACTTGCATATAAGCAATGGCAAAGGACGAAAACAGATGAGGACAGAAACATTTACAAAACCGCTAAGAAATCAGCAAAGAAAACTATCTCTATAGAAAGGGCAAAAGCATTAGAACCAATATATGATAATCTGACTAGTAGAGAGGGGCAAAAGTCAATTTATAAATTGGCAAAAGCTCGAAACAAAGCTACAAATGACAACATCAAAGCAAGAGTAATAAAAGACCTAAATGGGCAGCTGCAATATAAAGATGCCGAAGTCAGAAACGCATGGCATAAATATTATGACCAATTGCTTAACACCAGAACTCTTACAATAAATGAACTACCAGTCGTTCCCGGTAACCTAGGTCTTGTAGCACCCATTTCAAAAGAAGAAGTGATAAAAGCCCTGCATAAAATGTCAAACAAAAAAGCTACGGGCCCTGATGAGATATCTATAGAGGTGTGGAAATGTCTTGGTGATCTTGGTATCCAAATTCTGGAGCAATTCTTTAACAAAATACTAGAAACCAGAAAAATGCCAGATGCATGGAGGCTAAGTACAATAGTGCCACTATATAAAGGCAAAGGTAGCAGATATAAATGCAACAACTATCGGGCTATAAAACTGATGAGTCATACCATGAAGCTATATGAGAGGGTCATCGAGACCAGACTCAGACAGGAATGTCCCCTATCGGATAACCAGTATGGCTTTGTATCAGGATACTCCACCACCGACCCAGTATTTGCGCTCAATACTATTGCTGAGGAATACCGAGCTAAGAACCAGCCACTATATATTGCCTTCCTTGATATAGAAAAAGCTTTTGATCGCGTTCCACGTAACACCATCTGGTGGAGCCTACGCAAGAAACACATACCAGAAACCTATATCGATGCAATCAACGACATGTACAGTGGTGTAAAATCCACCATCCGAACCACAGTAGGGGCAACAGAATATATTTGTGTCACAGAAGGAGTGCATCAGGGTTCAGCAATGAGTCCTTATCTGTTCGGCTTAGTAATCGATGCACTGACCGAAGAAGCCCAAAAGGAAGCACCGTGGACATTTATATATGCTGATGATGTTGCTTTGTGTGCCAACAGTAGGTCTCAAATAGAGAGAGCTCTTCAAGCCTGGGAACATCAGTTGAGATTGGGTGGTCTAAAACTGAGTGCCTCTAAAACTAAATACATGGTTTGTAATGACCCTGGCACAGATACAATACCAATTAACATCAATGGCCAGCAAATAGAGAAGTGTCAGGAATATAAGTACTTAGGTACTATGATGCACTCCTCTGGAGACTTAAATACTAATATTCAACATCGAATATCTGCAGCTTGGATGAAATGGAGAGAAGTTACCGGGGTGACATGCGATAAGAGGATGCCAGTCAAACTCAAAGGTCTGGTGTATAAAAGCATTATCCGCCCAGTTCTGGCGTATGGATCAGAGACATGGAATACATCTTTAAGACATGTGCGTGCTGTACAGACTGCCGAAATGAAAATGTTAAGATGGATGTGCGGGGTCACAAGGCTTGATAAGATCCGAAATACATACATTCGAGGGAGTCTGGGTGTGCGGGATATCTCGGATAAAATACAAGAGAGCAGATTGCGATGGTATGGCCATGTGGCCAGGAGACCACCTGAGTATGTAGGCAATAAAGCTCAATGTATCGAGGTTACCGGCAAGAGACCAAGAGGAAGACCAAAGCGCAGATGGCGTGAAGTAGTGAGACAAGACATGAGGAGCTGTGATGTTTCCCATGAGGATGCGCTCGACAGAACCAATTGGCGTAACCAAACAAGAAAGGCAGACCCCACCACCATGTGGGACTAATAATTGCCCAAGGAGAAGAAGAAGACTTTTGGCCAAGGGTTTCGTCTAGTGGATACAGCTAATTGCATTCGTATTATATGAAAAAAAAAAAATCCTTCTCTTTTCTATCCTATATCAACGGAAATAAGAAAAAAGACAGAAACCTTTAATATCAGAAACGATTAGATGTGCGATATTGCAACATGCCAACTATAATTTTTGAGATAAAATTATCGATAGGTATGATTTGCGATATTAAATTCATTCATTCATTTATTTATCATCAATTCTCAAAGTGGACAAAGCATAATACAAACAGCAAGATAGGTAATCTAGTTAACAAAAAACATATACCATGTATAAAATATATATATATATTAGATAATAATATAATATATATTATAATAATATATATATATATACTAATATATATTATAATAATATATACTATAATATATATATATATATATAACTGGAATTTTTCGGGTTGACAATCAACGATAGATTGTCAACAACCTCGAACACAATCACAAAGATGGTTGCTGTTAGTTGACATCTATGCTCAACAGATGTCGAACATGACAGTTTGAAACAGGAATTGGTGGGATTGGTGAACGTACCATGGGTAAAGTGCACTTAAACCAGCCTAAGCCGATTCGTAAGCATCGGGACACCTTTCCTGTTTCATACAAAAGTTAATATATATATATATATATTAGATATTATATCAGAATAAATCAGAATGGACGCTCCAAATCTGAAATTCTATCCTATTCTATTCCCTCACGTCGCGTCCCAAGTGGGATAAGCAGAGAGAACGGAACGTCATATAGATCTGTCCTTACATACTTCTTTCGCTTCTTCTGCATTCTTACAATTTCTCATGCGCGCACGTCGATTTCTCTTACTCAACACACGACCGTCCTTTAGAGTTTGACCCACGTGATCAAACCACGTAGCTACCGGACGCCCGCGCTTCCTCACACTCCTTTTTTCAGATAAGTATATCTTCCATTCGTTCCATATGACCAAACCATCTCAATTTATTTACACACATTCTATCCACAAAATTCCTCTTGCATCCACTCATTCTTCTAATATTCTCATTCCTCACTCTATCACCCAATGTTTTACCAACCACTCTCCTCAGCGATCTCATCTCCACAGCATTCATTCATACCACTTTCGTCCCTCTTCAACCATGTCCACGTTTCGCTTGCATATATAAGTGTCGTTACCAGGATAGTATTGTGCACCAGCATTTTTGCCGTGTTCACACTGTTCACCGGCTACTTTTTATATTTCGATATCTTCGTCGGATCTCCCATCCCTCGCAAACAGACTTCCCAGATATACATATTCGTCTACTTGCTCCAAACATTAATTTTCAACCTACTACTACTACTACTATACCATCACGGCATATCCCACAAGTGGGGTAACCAGCAGACCAGCTGCATATAAAACATGCAAGCTGTCTTCTCCGTGCCAACATAAAATCAAGACATTCAGGATGGGTGGCAAACCTCATCGCCGAATTTAAGATGTAAAATGTCTTATTTTTTCGAACACCTGCCTTTTACAGGACACTTTTCATTTTCGACCTTTTTCAACCTTTATTTCTAAATCTGAAATCGTAAATAAAATTAAATTTTATAAATGTACATAAAATATTATGAAATGTTTAGAGTCATCTATCAATTTTTCTAAAAAACCTTTTTGTTTGAGACATCTATTGAAAGTTATAAGAAATATTTAAATTACATTTGTAACAAACGTTTATTTTAATACACTTGTTTATCAATAGATGCTACTTTAAAAGGAAGTTTTTATGGACATCTATTGAATTTTATACATAGTTTTATTTTATAATTTTTACTCTGTTGGAAAAATATTTAAGCTTTAAGTTAACTCTGTTAATAACTTGCCATTTTGTTATAACAATAAATCAATAGATGTCTCAGAAAAAGACTATGCTAACGTGTTGCTATTAAATAAAAATATAGTTAATTAAAAATCTAGTCTCTCTTTATAAATAGATAATTTTTAGGTAAAATTAATTCTAGAAAAAATACTATTGTTTTATTGTTTCTTTTTCTGATTCAATTTAGAATTTTTAATGGTGACTGGCATATTATTTACTATAAAAATCTTTGACTCATCTCATATAGCAACACTTATGTCAAAATCGGCTTTGTCATTTGTTTCTTCGATTTGTCTGTTGTGAAATTTTGCTATTTCATCCCGCAGATATTTCTGAAATTAACTTGTTTTTATAGTAATAATCTGAATTGACTCTTTTAAACAATGAGTTCTATCGGAACCGGGGTAAGAGTTTATGATTATCACTTATTTTTATTCTTGAAATAACAATTTTGTTTACAGGTTATGTGAATAGTTTGCACAATTTTGTAATGAATTCATGTTTTAAATAGGAGCTGTTGATTAGTTTTCTTTTTTTATTAATTCTGAATATAATACATGATATTGTACATCTGCCTACCCCTCCTGGGACATGGCGTGAGTATAGTATATTGTACATGTTCGACTATTTATTTTAGTATGATCTGTCAGCATCCCAATTTTCCCCTGATGGCCGTGTTTTTCAAGTGGAATACGCGGTTAAAGCCGTAGAGAACTCTGGTACAGTGATCGGGCTTCGTGGAAAAGATGGAGTTGTATTCGCAGTAGAAAAATTAGTAACCTCAAAATTGTATGAACCAAAATCCAACAAAAGGATATTTGATATTGATAAGCACATTGGAATGGTGAGTTGAATGTATTTTTTATTATATTTCTGAAGGTTGCCTCTTTGTCATGCATTTCATTTTCATTAATTACCTAGAATATCTATTTTTGTCTGTAAATAGATCTTGCAATTTGACATTACAATGATCCATCTTATTATACATTTATCCCTAATTCATTAGATTTCTACATCAAAATTAGTGTCTTATTTAAAAATATCACTATTAACAGATATTGCCATACATATTAATAAGTGTTACCATTAAACTATGTAAATTTGTTTCATACTTGGCAGTTATTTCATTAATATATTATTTTTCTTTCAGGCTTTGTCAGGCCTAATATCAGATGCTCGTCAAATTGTTGAGATTGCTCGCTCCGAGTCCAGCAATTACACATCTCAGTTTGGAGTCCCTGTGCCTCTCAAGTATCTGAACGATCGTGTTGCCATGTATATGCATGCATACACACTGTACAGTGCAGTCAGACCGTATGGATGCTCTGCTGTTATGTGCTCATGGAATAAGTTTGATGGACCATCAATGTATATGATTGATCCAAGTGGTGTCACATATGTAAGTACTTATAAAATGTTATCTTCGTATCAATAATACATATTCAGATCTCATTGTATCGTGTATATAATGTCTCTAACTAAAAAAACATTGTATTTGCATATATTACAGCTAATTTAAAGAATAAATTATTTATTTTGTAATTAGAGATAGCCCATAGCTTGATCTTCAACTTAAATAACATTATCCTGAGTTTGAATGTTGCCACTGCTAACATAGTTCATAACACAAATATATTGTGTAATGTGAGAATCTTGGTGTGTACTTAAGATTTTTCAAACTTCAATTCATCATTTTGATTTCAGTCATACTATGGTTGTGCTGTTGGAAAAGCCAAACAAGCAGCAAAGACAGAAATTGAGAAACTGAAGCTTGCTGATATGTCCATCAAAGATTTAGTGAAGGAGGCGGCTAGAATGTAAGCTAATACATATTTATCTATTCTCTTACGCTAATGCTTTTAATTAGAATAATTTGAATGCTAATCACAGCAGTTTATAACCATAGTTTTATCTTATTTTAGAAATTCTTACCTCTTCCACTACCCATACTTAGTGTTACAAGTATAAATTTATTCCGTATATTGTATACTTATTGAGTATTCTTCAATGCAGTTCCGAAATATTCATTATAATATATTGAACAAGCCTTAAACATGGTTTTTAACAATTTATCTGATTATTCAGAAAATCAGTAACCAATAACTAAGTAACTTACTCCGTAATTAACTTTAACAGAGAAGTATATTTTTAAAAAGTAAATATTTTGCGATTAACAAATTTCTAATGAATATTTATATTTTATTTTCAGTATTTATCTTGTTCATGATGAATTAAAAGATAAGAATTTTGAATTGGAGTTATCATGGGTTGGTGAAATAACTAATGGAGTACATCAGCGTGTTCCACAGAACATCCTTCAGGAGGCCGAGAGGACAGCCAAACAGGCTCTCCAGGAGGATTCTGACTCGGATAATGAAGATATGTAGATGTAATTATTTAATTAAGGTATTTTTATTATATGTTCGGCTAACTGATTCAATTTTTTTAATTAAACATATTTTGTAAAAATTTATCTCACATTTTTTTGATTACTTTGAACAATTTTCTTATGATATGTCATAACTCTTATTGAAGAATTTCAGAAATTCGTGAATGTTTTTATAAACCTTTCCCAATGCTGATTACGTCACATTTCTTCATATATTTAATTATGAGGCATTCCACAAATCCTAGTGGTGCATTGTATTGTTAGAGAGGAAACATTCTTTATGTTCTTTTGAGTAGTAAGTCTTCAGGTTATCCTGCTTGAAGAAAATGCCAGAATAGGAGAGAAAGAAAAATAATTCAACATAAAGGTGACAATTTTTTAATTGCATCATGTTTTATTAAATTTATTCACCACATATCCACATAACATATATTGTATACAATTGTGTGGTTTGGGATCGAAAATGGGCTTATCCAAAAATGTTTTTTATTAGTTTGAGTATGCAAAAATATTTTTCGTCAAATAATTGAATGCTACGAAATTTACTTACTCATTTAAACTGCACAGAAGCCTATTAAAATAGTATACATTTTGAACATATTACAATTCAACATATTTCAATTATTAAAAATATAAATGTCATTATGAAAATCTGTCAAATCTAATTTACTGACATTTTTCTATGAATGGATTAGTTCAGTTTCGATACTACCAAAACACACACCTATTGACATTAATATTGTTTGTTTTATATTTTCCTGCCTATGCTATCACAGATGGCTATATTGTTTTTCTGATGTCGAAATTTGATCATAATAGATCCTTTATCCATATCTATTTTTTTAGTCTACATCACAGTTTTTTTATTTATATGTATATATATACGAATCTGCGGTTACGTCATATTGTCGAGATTTTGGCAAGCTTTCGGAAGCGTATGGGTATCCATCATCAAACCAATTTATATTCTTAGTGTTGAGTTTTCCAATGGTATTGGTTGTTTTCCTTATATTGAATAGTGTCTTAGTGCATTGCTTTTAACTTTACTTTCTATTCTCACTATTAATTATAAACTTACATAAACTAAGCGATGTCTGAGGTATATACTTAAGCACTTCATTTTCTAGGAACTATTACAAAACCTTATTATACTAATAGTTAAAATAATATTGAGGTTAGATATTTAATACTTTACTAATAATATTTTACTCAAAACTTATTCCTCTTCACTCTTTTAGTCTTGATAATTTTATTTTTTCCTCTTAAGCTCATCTCACATCTTTCTTGTTATCCTGGGATTTCCATCAAAACCTAAACACAAAAATAAACTCTCAAATTTAATTTCATTTCATTAAATTGAATATTAAAAAAATATTATTGTGTAGTGACAAGATTTTCATGACTGCGTAAACAAGCCATAATGAAGCCATGAAATGGTGTGTTTTTTCATTAGATTACAAACACAAGTTTATCAGAATTATAATTATACTCACCTTTATCAATCCCTGCATCTTTGAAAATATCCACTATAATAAAAGAATTGGAATGAAGATGATTTATCTGCAAATGTTGTAAACGAGGAAATAAGGAATTCTTGTTATGAAGCGTAAAATCTAGCACAAGTCATAATCAATATATTCTTGTGAATACAGTTTTTCTGTAATTTGACTTTGATCAGAAACAGAAGAATGATATTCTAACTGCTAATATTGTTGTGCCACCTTGAAAGAAGATATGGTATAGTGATAGTCACTGTTGTGATGAAATATGGCCAGAGTGATAGATTCCAAGTGATGTATTGGTGGTATCATAGGAAATGTTAATGTAAGATATTGGTTAGTCTCAATGATGAAACATGAATAAATTCTAATAACATTATTTTATTTATACATTCAACTAATTATATGCAGTGTTATGCAACATATAAACATATAATAGAATAAAAAGGAAATGTATGTGAAACTGCAGGGCTACTCTTGACAAAACTAAACACGATCTTAATCTAGTCTTGATCTTGATCATACGACGCACAAAGTGACTATTGGCCAAAAATACACGCAAACCGATCACGCGTCAGCGGTAGCGTGGTGTTTTTGACCATAGTCCCTTCGTGCGTCGTATGATCAAGATCAAGACTAGATTAAGATCGTGTTTAGTTTTGTCAAGAGTAACCCTGCTGTTAGCGGCAATATAGTAATGGCCACTCGGAAACTGTAATACACATTGTGATTCTATCAAATAAATGCTACAAATTTTTTACTTCTATAAAAATGATGCTTGTATTAGTGATATGTACATCATACAGAAAGGGACTAATGTCAGAATAATCAATAATAATAATCTTTTGTCTATCTTACAAATACATGTGTAGTTTTTATAAAAGCAAAAATTTGTAGCATTTGACAGCAATGTGATGTGTATGCATATTACGGTTTCCAAGTAGACAATACTAAGGTGCCATTAGCAGTTTCCTATACACTTTTTATAAAAAACATTGAACACAACATCTACAATATTATATTATCACACATAATAATAAATAACCTCTTGCGCTTCTTAATATTGTAATTTTTGGCTCATAGTCTGTTTTATAAGCAACATTAATTAATCATTCATTTTCTTAATCATTTTTTTTTTTTTAAAAAAGATATATCTGGGTTTGGTTAAAACCCAAATACAACCTTATACTAATACATACCTCACACTAAGTTAAAAGCTTGTGCTGTTGTATGTATACAACATAATTTTAAAACAAAGGATGATCCAATACAAGATGATCTGTTTTGTTTTAGAATGTTAGGCAGTACATCCTAATTGTAATTATATCATTTGCTTTGGCAGATTGAGTAATGAACATTTTTAATATAAAAATAGATAATTAAGCTGCAACCAGAAGAAAAGCAATAAACTTTCTCCCACCATATAGAATTTTATAAAGCCACACTAATTTTTAGCATACTTGGTTTTGTACTCTACATATAAGATAATATTTAAATATATTTTTCTTGTATATTTTATCTACTAACATCTATTGTAATATACATTAACCCATTTTGTACCAATGGTAAAAGAAATCATAACCAATATTAGTCTAAAAACACGCCATTGGAATAATATGATGGGTTAAAAGTACCTATGAGAATTCTTATTCTGCAGTAACACATTCTTTTCAAATAACAATGTGAATGCAATTTTTTAATTTGTACTTTTCCATACTCAAACAGATTTTCTTTATTTAGTTCTTGTTGAGTTATTCTCTTTACACATTGAAACACAGGTTTTTCTTCAGACTTGTAACTTTTGCTATTCCTATTTAAGCCTCTATCTCATAGCTTACAACTCTGACTGTTTTTCTCCTATTAATCACATTAGATGTTGATGTTTTCTTACATAATATGTATATGAATAAATTAAGTACAATAGGCAAGAAGATACAATAAGTATAAAGCTTGTGAATTCCACTAAAATGCAATGATTCTTGTTACTCTATATATAGTGAGCCACACATTTACTACGTTATTAAATACATACCACAAGCAGTGTTGTATGAATATGATATATCAGTTTAGTGACTATAATATAGTATTTTATGTATTTCTTCTTGCTATGTGTGCAAGATGTATCCTATTTCACAAATGAGTGTCCCGTGCTCACATTTTGATATTTATGGCAAAGTTTTGATTATCGAAGCACATGTAGTTGTTATTTGATCGTCCAGAAGAAGAAAGAGGAAGAGTTGGTGTATCAGGCAGCTTGTCTGTGGAGTTGTTAGTGCACACTGTCTGTATTGAACAAACCTGCTGGACCCCATTATGATGTGGTTCTACATCTGGTAGTGGCTCCTGGTACAATCTCTTTGCCCATAAAGACAGCAATATTATTTCCAGTAACACAATGCTATTGAAAACAACTGAAACAAACATCATATTTAAATATGTGTAAATAGTCTCCAAGCATTGGAAAGTTATCAATATCCAGGAAAAATATCAAACCACTACTAGGTATCTCTGATGAAAAAGACATGCTTCCTTTCTGTGTCAAAAAAGAATCTATACGTACTACAAAAGAATAGTGATTCTGTGTATCAAATTAAAGAGTTTAATAAGCAACTTCATTGAACCTCAAATTAAATCTAAACATTTAAAATACAAGTTTAAAAATAACTTTAATTCATATATTTGTTCAGCCTTGTATGGTTTTTAAATATATGAAATTTCATAGCTAACTATTATTAAAGCTTAGCATTCATTAGAAGATTAAAAACAGAATTTATTAATATTTTCGATATAACTTTTTGACTTACTTGTAGCATAAAGTAATGGTGTTAGTGGTGGATTGCAAGGCAGTACATCAAGAAATACGATTATCTTTACAATGACTCCCTGCAACTTAGTACAGAGCAGTATACATTGTAGGGAGAGGAATTTTTGTATGAGTTTGTGGTTCTCTAGTCGATGCTCCAACATCTTAACCGTCATCATGATTCCCCAGATTCCCAGAAGAATAGAACAAACTAGAATAGGTTGGATGTAGAAATCTTGTGAAACGTAGTTCTGAAAATAATAACATTAAATAAACATAATGTGTGTACCAAAGATCAACTAAGTAGTGTGTACACATTTTTCTTTTTTTTTAAGTTTTTTTTTAAAAAAGATATATCAGGATTTTTGTTATAAACCCAAATACAACCTTATACACTTTTCACAGTAAGCTAAATAAGCTTGTATCATGAAAGGGGAGTTTGCCAGCACCTGGGATTGAACTGCGGGCCCTTTGTTCATGAGGACGAGACTCTACCTCCAGGCTACCGATGAACTCTAATTAAATTTACAAATCTAATTACCTAATCCCAAATTAAAGTATGAATCTTGTTTAATGAATACCAACATAACAATACACATAATTATATACAATGCATTATACGCATTTACATATGACAACCAGACCCAGAACAATTTTGTAAACATCAATTTGTCTTAGCCGGGATTCAAACCCAGGATCTCATGACTCACAAGCAAATGTGTTACCTCTACATTACACTGGTCATCTTAAAATTTGTAAAATTTTTGATTTGTTCTATTTTTTAAAGAGACACTTTTCATAAATGGTTCAACTAACAAAAGTTTTTTTCTTGTGCATAAGTGTAATATAAATAAACTCTTGAGCATCAAGGTATTGTTTATTTGCAAAATATCGCACTGCTGTGATGAACTCGTTGATTGCATATGTCTGCTTGTAGGTACCGTAACTTTTTTTGTTGTTGTACAAATAGAGTTACTTAATTATTGTTATTTAAAATTAATTTTAAATTGTTTATTCAGACAATATTTTACAAAATATATAATTTGTACCTTTTGGTCAGCCCATGAGAAGAGGAATATAATATAAACAAATGCATGTACTACAGGAAACTGCAGTACTAGAAGCCTCAGAAACCTTATGTTTTTCCTGAAAATATACACATCATATTTATTTTATTTTGTTAAATTAAACAGTAGTTTTTGCTTTACATATAAAAGAAACGATTTTGGCAGCTGTAAAGAATGAATATGTGAATAGAAATAGGTATGTTTTACTAAATTGTTATAGGTACTGAAAAATAGTTCTTTATTTGATTACTGAATATTATAATTTCTCTTACTTATTGGCTGTGTAAACCGGCAACAGGCAACATGGATAACAACAGCAAGGTCCAACTTTTAGATTTAATGCATCAGGCTTTGAAGTCCTGTAATTCAGAAAATAAATTGTCCTCATAATACTGTATGAATATAATTTATAAGTGATATTTTTTCTCTATTTAGTTAGTATAGGTACATATTACCAGATAAGAATGCCAAGGCACATAGTTTGATTATGGTGTAAAAATGAACTATTGCAATAAAATATTAATCTATTCCTATGTTGAAATATCTTTATTTCTCGGATATTTCAGGAGTCCAAGGACTCCTATTTATCCGTTTAGTCTATTCCTATGTAAATTATCGTGAATTTTGTCTTTTATTATAAAAAATGGGAAGATCATGTTATCCTTTAAGACAAACAGAAAAATATGAAAGAAGCTCAAATAGAAATTATGTTTCATAGATAACTAAATATTGTAAAATCTATATAATTATTCTGTTTTTATACCTACAAATAGATAAGTTACTTAGAAATAACATTTTTTATGTATAAAGTTTAGTAACAGTGTACCTACTACATGTTTTTCCAATGCATAATTATTTCTATAATAATACCTGAGCGCATTAAACAGTGTATAAGTAAGTATTTTCAAACAACATTATCAATGTTTTATTACTTGTGTCAGTACCACTGCTAATTGCATCTTTGTTTGCCTACATAAAACATTAATTTGAATATATTTACAAATGTCACCTCATCAACTCTTTATTGTCTCAGTAGCATCTTATCAGAATGTGATAAATATAAGACTCACTATATTACGCAGTTATAATGTGCTTATTTACTATATGAAGTTATTATAAGGGTATATTTTTTATGAACGAAAAAAACTATTTTATTTCATCTTAAAGTTGAATCACAAAAAAATCACTAATTTACCAATTGATGCGTTGCATAGAGTATGTGGTGATATAATTGAACAAATGTATCAAAGTTGGAAGACTGAGGTGGACTGGGCACATGGAGAGAATGAATGAAGAAATAGTGCCAAAGATAATCCTTCATACAAGACCAAAAGGTAGACCCAAACTCCATTTGATGGATAGGGTACAGAGGGATGTAGACATCATCACATCATCAGGGATTGGAAAAGTAGGTACATGCCAAGATAGGGAGAGATGGTTGCGAATGTGGGAGGAGGCCAAGGCTCATAACAGGCTGTAGAGCAACTGATGATGATGACATACAGTTATTATGCATGTTTTCTGAGAATATTTAATAAACGGTGATTGAAATAAATGCTCTGTTTTACCTACCATAAAATTTCAGAAAATCAAAAGCAAAGAGGTAGACACTTTCCCTTAACGATGTTTTGCAACATATTAAAATAACATACTAAAATCAATCAAATGTGTAAAAATTATTCAGTTTTCTTTATGAAAATAGAAATAAGTACATGATTATAGAAACTTATTCATAATACATACAGGAGTGAAGGATAAAAAAATAATGCTATTATTTAGGTACCTGATGAGTTCGGATTCTCCTCCACAGTAGGATATGAAGAGACAGAAAAGCTGATACATGGAGAAGGTGAACATGCATTGTGATACTGCCTCAGCCAGGATACCAGCTCTGGGCACAACTAAAGTAGTTAGCAGTGTGATGCTCACAACCTGGAAACAAAAGGAATTATTTAAACCTTGAACTGAAAGTTTGCACATTGAAATGTTTATAAATCACTTTTAGCCTTGTAAGTATGCAACTAAAGAAGTATAAAATGTAATTTTTTAAATTAATCTCATTAAGTAATTACTTATAATAAATCTGGAAAATAATGATTATATTATTTCTATATATAATCATTATTGAGTTAGGATTATTATTATTAAAAAAGTGAAAATACATTCACTCCCTTAATTTCTAGAACCCAGTTGTTTGTTTGTAACCTTAAAGTATGTATAAAGAATCATTTCTAAAATTTGTATAAAAATATTTTGACTTCTAGTTTAATTCCATCTACTTTGAACCAAAATCTAAACCTAATATTTTTTATCATAACATTTTTTATGATGATTTGCAGAAAGAATAACAAAATCCTTCATCATTTTACACTGACAATATTAATGTGTGTGTTAAAAAACCTTATAATACTTTTGGATATCTCATTAGTAGGTAGGTATTAGTGATGTAGCGAATGTGTGATTTTGGATATTCGCGAATGCGAATGCGAATATTTGTTGCCGACATTCGCGAATGCGAATAGCGAATATTGACTTTCTTAAATTTCTACAATTGCTCAAACATTAAAATTTCTACCCCCCGTCGCCGAATTTTCAAAATGGTATAGGAATTTAAAATATTTCAAAACTCCTCGGTTTTCTTAAAGAATATTTTATTGCAGTACCTTTTTCTACAATGTACAGAGTAAGTATCCGGTACTTTTAGCGAATATCCGATGCTTTTATTACCAAATTAATATTCGCAAAACATTCGCATATTTTTTTGCGAATACGAATGCGAATGCGAATACTTTGAAATGTGCGAATATTCGCGAATGCGAATACGAATTTTCGTTACATTACTAGTAGGTATGCACTTGTACCTAACCTTACTATGTGCCTATTGGTAAAATTGCCAAATTTTTTACATGGTTGTACCCAGGATTTTTATTGATAACAATCAAATGTGTGGACCTCTTCTTAGATCTCAGTTATTACAATGTAATCATGTAAAATACTATTTGATAATTTGGCAGAGATACCACCTTAAACTTTTTCGTTCACGTGGTACGCTTTATTCTTTTATAGAAATATAAATATACATTATTACCTTTTACGGCAAGCATAATTTAACATAACGTCAGTTTTTGGACAATTGAAAAATAAATTATGGTCAAGTTGTTAAATATATTTTGTTTTTTTTTGTTTTTGTTCCGTTATGTTAGGACTATACCTCCAAATAATTTTGTGTGACGTCATGCTTTAATGGTCTATACGAATATTATGATATGTGTTGCATATTCATTTAATCCTTTGCCCATCCCGCATGAGTGATAGATGTCGTTAGAGGGTTACTCCCGGGAATTCCCGCCCGAGAAAACCCTCTAATTTTTATTTCCCGTTTCCCGGGAAAAAAACGAATCCTTTCCCGGGAAAAAATACAAATTATTAGTCATGCAGATTGCCATACCGATACCGAAATCTTTGTTTAGTTAACTGTAATAGTCGTGATAAACTTGTAGAAGCTGACGAATATTTTGATATGAAAATATGAAAAATAATATTAATTACCAATATAAGTGTTATACCTACTTTAAAAAAAAACTTAATTATAGCTTCAATGTATTCGTTTGAAAGAAGCATAATTATTCTAAATATAATTCGAAATCGGAGGTGTGTTTGGCCGACAATGTATAAGAATCCTACAATTTTTCATGTTTTTTTTTTACATATTTCGAAAAGTTAGATAGTTCTTAAAAATATTAGTGCAGCCAACTGTCATTTTTTTTGTTTTATTCATGGATATTAACCGATATAAAAAATCTTTTTTTGTCGAAATTTCTCATTTTTTAAAGTCAAAAATCTTTAAAAAGCTTTGCCAAAATCCATAACATTTTTTTGCTTGATAGGATGATCAAAAATTAAAAGTTTATATATTTTGTAAACAATTTTTATTTTGATATAACATAGAGTACTTAAATAAATCTCGTCAGTCAGCTATTTAGTTTTTTTTAAGCAAATTACTTATATTGGTAACAAAAATTTGATTTTTTTTTATCAAATCAAAATGTTTGCAAGGGTCAACAAGTTATGAGAGTTTTTATACCAAATTTGTTGAAAATTGAATATTTATAAATATAATAATGAATTTCCCGGGATTCCCGGGAATCCCGGGAAATTCATTTTAAAATTTCCCGTTTCCCGGGAACAAAAATAATCCGGGAAAAGATACCCTCTAGATGTCGTGATGTTATAAAATTATAGAATATTATGCATTGTGTCAACAAATACGTCACTAAAACTACACATAAAGGCTATGTTATCATTGGACAACTTTTAGGTTTGTAGAAATATCAACTTTCCACCCAACAATTATATAATGATGAGCTCGATATGATAATATTATTTTGTACCAACTCTAATAATTACCTACCTACAACTTAATAGGACACGCCTCTAAAACAAATATATAAATTGATACACCAACCCTTAACAATTAAGCTGTTCGTTTGTTTCCACACCTTAATTCTGAATTAACTTAGTACTTTCAAAGTTTTCTAACGGTTGTAATTTGACGATGTCATACTATCAATTAAACAAAAGCTTAATGTAATGAAAAAATTACAAACATGTAGCTAAATAAAAATGGATTATTAATATGCGATGTATGTGTGTACTAATCAATTCGCTTGGTAGAGCACCGAAATATGAGAAAAAGCGCATTAGTTAATTTTCATTATTTCCGCAAAAGGGTGATTATATCTTAAAACTTTTATAACTTACATATTGATTTATCTTCAACTAGCTGACCCAGCGAACTTGGTACCGCCTAACAATCAATGAATGATTAATATTTTTAATCTCTTTACAAACTCCCGTACTTGTCCAAGTGTGTCATCGTATAGTATAAAAAAATTAAAATTCATTTATGTTGAACAATTATACTTAACTCAGATTTGTTTATAAATTATCTGCTATACGTAATATAAATATGTAGGTACTAATTTATTTTTTTAGGTAGATATCTATTCATTAAAAATTTATCCATGATTTTTTCAAAATTGAAATTTCAGAACCACAGATGTTAAATTTTATGGATAACAATTCTAATTTAAAAATGTATACAAAAATTATTCTTTAAATAGGCCAATCTATAAAAAACATCATCGTTGGTTATAATTCTCCATATTGCTTTTTTAATTGAAATGAAAAATGTATGGCGTAAATAATTTTCTTCGTAATTTTTCTTTCCGTGAATCTGTGAGATATTTTAATAGCCTATCGGCTATTCGGGGCGGAGAAGGATCCAATTAATCACATATAATTCAAATCGGTAAAGCCATTATTGAGTTATAAAAAATGGTGTAAATAACACCACTTTCTTTTTTATAGATAGATAAGACGTAAGGAAACCTATCATTTATCTCGAATATCTCTATTTTTATATTATGAAGAGGACATGCTCTGTATGAACATACACAACGTCTTCGTATACAATGCTTATTTGAATTAACGTCATTGCATAATTATAAAAATAACAAATTTAATCCTCTTGTAGTTGTGTTGCTACATCTTGCAATAGCATGACAATTAGCAGGTTCCTATATTAAATATATCTACGTATATAAATAATGACATCGATATTAGATACAAGATATCTATGTACGTTGGTAATCATCGATCGTCAAACACACGGTATGTACAAGGTATGAGAAACACATCTAGGATTTTATAGCCCAGTGCTCCGCAAGCTTTTCTCATCTACGGCACACCAAAATTTTTCCTAGAATTCCGCGGCACACCAAAAACTAAAATATATTATAGGCATTAAATGCATGCATGCGCTGTCTTCAGCGACGCGCATTAAGGTAATTTTTCTTTGTTTATGACTAATTCTGTGCGGCCATAGTGTGTACAAAGCACATTACGCAGTTTTCAACAGTTGGCACCAGGCGCTAGGGGGCCATTGAAATATTATTTAGTTATAGGTACTTAATAATTATTCTAAACGATATTATGAAAAAAAAAATCGTTGTGTATTAAATAAATAATGAAAAATTTCAAATACATTTAATTTGACCGCGGCACACCTGTATTCGGCTCGCAGCACACCGGTTGTGTAGCACTGGTGATATCATTGCAATTACCAGTTCCTTTGGTCTATAGCTATAGCTTTGCGATGATAATTTAGGTACTGCAGGCTTTAATATTCCTATTCATTCAATTACAACTTAAAGAAATAAGATAATATGTTTAATTACCTACCAAAAAATAGACGAAAGTTGAATATTTGTGGTTTTCATATACTTTTCGACATTGTAATAAAAAAAAAACAGTGATGAAAATGTAATTTATTGTAGTTTATTTTAAAGCTTTAACTCACCGGATAAGTGGCATGTATGAAGACAATCCTCGACTTGTGCTCTCCATTCTGAATGATGTGTCTGATTGAAGTAAGAGAAATACATATGGTTATGATGACTGCGATGACTCCATATACTATCATGCCCACACCACATCCCTGCAGAGCTGGAAAATCAAGAAACAAATTGTTTAGTCTGGAATCATTGTAATATTCAAATGAAGAGTAAAGTTTCTTTTGAAAATTTTGAATGACTTATAAAAAGAGACAACTGGTCGTCTATAAATATAATTATGGGCATTCCTTAAGCTTTGTGTAACCACAGTAAACTCATTACATGAGAACGCTTTCTCCATGTGTCATCTCATTACGTATAGATAGATACCAATATAAGTGGTCTCGTCGAGTATTTTAAATGTATTTTGTGTAAAATTGTACCAAGGAACTTCCTGCCTGACATCAAGCCATTATTATCTTAGTAGGTAATTACAGGAGTGCAATGAGAAATTAGAAAGCTGTACACTTTCCTCTGGCTTTGCATAAACATCTTTTCCTCCTGGCTGATCCAAAACGTGTAAGATGTCTGCTGACAAACTCGCTTGTGTAATGTGGTGTTCTCACTTTGGCGAATATCGCTAGGGCACCAAAATATCGCCAGCCATTTGAACCGTGTGAACAAAATGACAGCTAGTCTGAAACGATAAAAACCAGTAGAAACGATATCGTCTCGAGTTGACCACCTTCCAACTTTCTCGGGCGATCGAACGATTTGCACATGCGCAGATATGCGCGGCGTTTGTGTCTATGGTAAAAGCTTTATAACCTATAAATTTTATAATGTTTCCCGCTTCGTGACAGCTGTTATCTTTTTTGTTGGTTTGTGGCGTTTATTTCCTTAATTAAATGGCGCCTTATAACCTCTACTATAACATTTTCGACTAAAAATAAACACTTCGCGATCTCCATCTCGACGCCATTTTGAAAACAGTGTCAAAATCAAAGCGCATCTGACAGATCGTTTCTATATCGGTGGACTTGTGTGAACAGGTGTGACGATCAATGGGTGTACGGCGAATTTTGTTTTTTCGCCTGGCGTTATATTTTGAAATTCGGCTGGCGATATTCGCCAAATGTGAACACCCCATAAGATTCTGAAGTAGATAATCTGATTTTGATATAATAATTATTTTGACGACATTTTTACACAACAATGAAAGGGAAGGTTAAAGCGAAAGAAGTATCAAAGTTGTCCATCTTACAAGTATAAATAATATTATGTTCGTAGAAGGCAACTTATAACTTGCAAATGGATATTGTAATTAGTTTACGAGAAAACAAGCTTCATACAATATAACACCCACTAAGAACTAAATTTAATTTTCATGTGGTATTTGTTGTCTGATGCATGTTATGTTATGTTATTTTTCTAAACTCGTTTCTAAGATGTTATGCCGAATTATCTATTTGGTTTAGGTACAAAACAAGTATTTGAATCATTTCTGCACATATGTTCCTACCAACACTTATGCAAAATAAATAAAAATGTTCTTTAGCTATAACTTTCTTAAGCAGTTTGAAATAACTCTTGGACATTATATGTTTATATAACACGGGGTCATTGATTTTTTCAAATTCTCATATATATTTTAACATATAGTGATATTTTATATTATGCAATTCTTACAGATTGAACAGACTTTTTTCACAGTCTTGAATTTTGAAATCAAAAGTTTATTCCCCACTAGATGTCCACTAATGAACAAATATATCTTTAAAAAAGACATAATTTGGAGAAAGTAGAGGTATTGGAAAGAAATTCTGTTTTGAAGATTTACCTGGTGTTAGGGCACTATAAGACAATTAGGTCGATGATTTCGAGAGGTAAAAAATGTTGTAGTTTGTACCTACGTCTTTATTTATTACAGTCAACTTGTTATGATTCATTCGAAATCGAATGATTTGTCTTCAGTCGAATTAAGAATTATATTATTACTGTGTTACATTGTATCCAAATCTATCACAAATAATAACATTCAGGGGCAAACTGAAAACATTGCATTTCAAGAAAAGCCATGGCGCCCTTGAGATAGTCACGGATCAATAAACGGCGCTAAATACATATTGTCTATATTATTAATATTATTATCGAAAAATATTTTGTAACTAAGTACCTTTTGTAATGGTTTCATAAAAAAAAATACCTCCATAAAAATTGGATTCCAAATATGAACTTATTCTTATAAAACCTTTGTTTTATTTATCTTCTAATAATAATTGTCATCTTTAAGAGATTATAGATATTTTTAAAGTAGATAATAGAATGACATTTAGTGTTATTATTACGAGTGTCAGTGAATAAGTGAATAAGTTATATTATCAATATAAAGTTTAATCAAATGCCATGGAAAAAAGATGTGCAATATGGTGTTAGAAATTTGCAAACATAATAATTATGGCAGATGTATGTATTTATAATACTGGCATCATCAACCGGATTGGCTGGAAGAAATCGCATATGCGATAAGCCCGCTTTTTGGTACTCTCTGTAAAAAAATTGTTGTATACTACATATTTGGATACCAATAAAGTTTTATTTATTTATCATCATGTTACGATTCGATTTGGATCCTTCAGTCATACGAATATATTTATTTATATATTTTATTCTTCACTTTACATTGGTTACAATATTACAAAACAAAACAGTGTCATATAAATATCAGTTATACAATTCAATGTACAGAGGGCGAGTTTATCGCTAAAATGTGATGTCTTCCAACTAATCCGGTTATTAAAATAAAAAAAACACATGGGTATATACATATACAAACCCATATACATCAACAGTAATAGTAAAAACAAAATAAAAAATAAAACTTAAAGTAGGCAAAAAGAAAAATAACACACATGCAAGCAACAATATACTTACTGACACATGTATTATAATAAAAAGTAAAACATTTATTGCAGCGTGCACATGCATAAGGGAAAGGGAAAAGGAATTAGGAATCAGAATAATATGTAAATCTATTACTTATATGTCTTGTATGAGATATCTTGTTGATAACCTAACTTTCGTAAGACCATAACTTTGAAGTTTGGTCGAGTATCTGTGGATTTCTTCACGCACTCACTGTCAATAAATGTGTAAAAGAAGTTGATACTGTTTGAATACAGGTGTAAAAGTGTGTAAGGTTAAATAACAAGTTTTATCTAATCAAATTAACTACACAGTTGTATAAATTGTCTTACGTGTCTGTCTTGCAAATACAAACCATTATTTAAATAATATTATTATTTCGTCAAAAGCAGCACATTGTGGTCCTATGTTAAGGTCAACCAGTCGATCTAAGCTCGTCTTATAGGCGTATTGTAAAATTACGTGTAGGTAGGTAAAAATAATCAAATGTGTATACGCTAAGTTCAATAATGATGTGTAATAATGATAATGTTTTATAAAATTCAAATCTTTTCATTATGGTGTTGAAGTCATGTATTACATATTATAATCGATTGAATTTTTCATATCGACGTTTTCTAATGGGCCTTCTTACATGTTTTGATTCAATCTTTAGACTGTCTATGAAACTTATTTGACAGATGTGAGGCAGTACAATGTGATTTTGCAATAATTTACTCATAAATTAATTTATTCACTCATGCCGTTTTGGCATCTTCCACAAGTAGGATAACCAGCGGACTAACTGCATCTAACAAACATACAAGTATTCCTCTCCGTTTCAATAAAAATTAATACATTTAGGATGAGTGGCATACCTTATCGTTGGGTTAAAAATGTTAGTTGTTCGATGTCTTTTTTTTCTGTGTATCTGTATACTTTATTGGGAACTCAACGGTGTAAAATTATACTCATTATTTTTTTTAATTTATTCAATAATAAAACAAAAATAATAATATATAGGTATATATTATTGTATAGTGGACAAATATTATATTACTATATTGCAATAATATTTTTTTTGCAATTTCCTCAGTCAGTAGTTGAGCCACTGGTATGAGTAGAAAATATATATATAGTAGAAAATTAGTGATTTAAATTAATCTAAGAAGAAGAAACTGAAAATATATATAGTGTAGATAAAATCCTTCTAAAATTATAAATTAAGAAAATCAGTGATATAAATATTAAATCTAATTGATATAATGAAAACAAAATTGTTTTGGTTTTACTACGATTTATTTGTTAAATATGAGTTAGACAATGATTAATGAGTTTGACAATGACCTCATAGGTCGAAACCTGGTAACTTATTTAACAAATAAATCATAGTAAAACCTAAAAACAATTTTGTTTTCATTATATCAATATAATGGAGTTTTACAAAATCAACGTCGACTCAATCAATAAATTAAATCTAAGACAAAAAAAAACAAATAAATGGTGAAAAAACTTCTTTTTTTTAATTAACTAGGTATACCTACTAATTTAAGTATATCTAAGAAAAAGAAGAAAAAGAAATTGTGGTGTAGAAAATTACTTTTTAGAATGAACTAGGTATACCTACTGAATTAAATATATCTAAGAAAAAGAAGAAAAAGAAATTGTGGTGTAGAAAATTACTTTTTAGAATGAACTAGGTATACCTACTGAATTAAATATATCTAAGAAAAAGAAGAAAAAGAAATTGTGGTGTAGAAAATTACTTTTTAGAATGAACTAGGTATACCTACTGAATTAAATATATCTAAGAAAATGAAGCAACAAAGTATGGTGTAGGAAAATACTTTTTAAAATAAATTTACTACGATGTAGAACATTACTAGTAAAATTAACAAAACAAGAAAGTCCGTGGATAAAACATGTCTAGGAAAATGTAAATACATTTAACAAATTTAATAAGAAAACAATTTAGTACAAGAAATATAGGATTTTTCAGTTTATTTAATCTCAATATAGGCTGTGTAGTAATTGAAATCATATAATACCTTTGTTATCATTGTAGTATAATTATGTATTTACTCAGTCTATTGACCTCAGTATTATTGTTTATATGCAGATATCAAATATGCCTTACCTATCTGATGATATGTCTGAAGATTTTATTATTGTATATAAAATAGGTTTTCATTGTTGTATATGCATTTACTCAGTCTATTGACCTCAGTATTATTGTTTATATGCAGATATCAAATATGCCTTACCTATCTGATGATATGTCTGAAGATTTTATTATTGTATATAAAATAGGTTTTCATTGTTGTATATGCATTTACTCAGTCTATTGACCTCAGTATAATTGTTTACATGCAGATATTAAATATGCCTTACCTATCTGATGATATGTCTGAAGATTTTATTACTGTATATAAAATAGGTTTTCATTGTTGTATATGCATTTACTCAGTCTATTGACCTCAGTATTATTGTTTATATGCAGATATCAAATATGCCTTACCTATCTGATGATATGTCTGAAGATTTTATTATTGTATATAAAATAGGTTTTCATTGTTGTATATGCATTTACTCAGTCTATTGACCTCAGTATAATTGTTTACATGCAGATATTAAATATGCCTTACCTATCTGATGATATGTCTGAAGATTTTATTACTGTATATAAAATAGGTTTTCATTGTTGTATATGCATTTACTCAGTCTATTGACCTCAGTATAATTGTTTACATGCAGATATTAAATATGCCTTACCTATCTGATGATATGTCTGAAGATTTTATTATTGTATATAAAATAGGTTTTCATTGTTGTATATGCATTTACTCAGTCTATTGACCTCAGTATAATTGTTTACATGCAGATATTAAATATGCCTTACCTATCTGATGATATGTCTGAAGATTTTATTATTGTATATAAAATAGGTTTTCATTGTTGTATATGCATTTACTCAGTCTATTGACCTCAGTATAATTGTTTACATGCAGATATTAAATATGCCTTACCTATCTGATGATATGTCTGAAGATTTTATTACTGTATATAAAATAGGTTTTCATTGTTGTATATGCATTTACTCAGTCTATTGACCTCAGTATAATTGTTTACATGCAGATATTAAATATGCCTTACCTATCTGATGATATGTCTGAAGATTTTATTATTGTATATAAAATAGGTTTTCATTGTTGTATATGCATTTACTCAGTCTATTGACCTCAGTATAATTGTTTACATGCAGATATTAAATATGCCTTACCTATCTGATGATATGTCTGAAGATTTTATTATTGTATATAAAATAGGTTTTCATTGTTGTATATGCATTTACTCAGTCTATTGACCTCAGTATAATTGTTTACATGCAGATATTAAATATGCCTTACCTATCTGATGATATGTCTGAAGATTTTATTATTGTATATAAAATAGGTTTTCATTGTTGTATATGCATTTACTCAGTCTATTGACCTCAGTATTATTGTTTATATGCAGATATCAAATATGCATTACCTATATGATGATTTTTGAAGATTTTATTATTATAATTATATAAAATGTATTATTATATGATAATAAAATATCTGGTGGAGACAATTAGCAAAAACAGCTTAGTATAATTATGAAAATAGTAATGACAGGTATAAATAATACCATTATTTGATTCATCGAAGAATTGCTTTGTGTACCAGCTTCGTATATTTATAAACAATGTGTTACGATTATCTCAAAATAAATTTGTATCCGAATTTGTGAGAATGAAAATGAATGAACATCTTAGGAGAATATTGGATTTCAGGTGGAATGAAGACTTCAACTTCGCGAAAGCCTGTAGTCTCTCTCAACAATATGAGAAAAACTATAATTCTCGCTGAACTTCAATCATCTTTGTAAAGACGTTGTTCTAACGAGGCGAATATCGCCGGGACAACAAAACATCGTCAGCCATTTGAACCGTGTGAACAAAATGACAGCTAGTCTGAAACGATAAAAACCAGTAAAAACAATATCGTCTCAAGTTGACCACCTTTCAACTTTTTTCTTTGGTGGAACGATTTGCGCATGCGTAGATGTGCGCGGCGTCCGTATCTATGGTAAACCCTTTACAACCTATAAATTTTATGATGTTTCCCGCTTCATGACAATTTTTATCTCTGTTGTTGGTTTGTGGCGTTTGAAAAGTACTCGAGGTATCTCAATAAATTTACTCGAGGTATCTCAATAAATTGAAGTGAAAAAATAACTGTTTTTTTAATAAGAATAAATACTATCATCAGTATGAATTTTCACTCTGTGAACGTAACGCGAGCAGATACTAACAGAACAAAAAATCTCTTTCGAACCTCTGAAATGAAGACTCTACGTGCAATCGCGGGAAAAACGCTCAGAGACAGTCAGAAACACCGAAATAAGAAAAATCTGCGAAACTGAAGATATCGTTCGGTTCAGCAGAAAGAGAAGACGGTTCTGGAGGGACCATGTAGACCGCATGAGTAGTGATAGATTAGCCCACATCGCTGCGAACGAGATTCCAGTAGGACGAAATTGCCTGGAAGGCCACCTAAAAGATGGAAGGATAGTTGGTCTTCAGCGTCGCAAGAGGAAACAAATTACCAACAAACAGATCAATGATCTACTACAAGCAGAAGAAGAAGAATGTAGAGACTCTAGAATTACCTCTTTGTTTGTCTACGATCGTTTTAAAATGCGGCTTATAGAAGTTTGACTGTATATTTCACATCAGCTGACGGAGAAACTGGTTTGCATTTATGATCTAAGTTCAGTTATGTATGTATGTATATCAGCATAATAAGTTTCGTGTACGCGCTGTATTCCATATATAGGAAATCATTATATTGACATACTGAGATGAAGTGAAAGTACTCGTAATTTCATGCAATTCGTACTGAGATATTATGCAATACAAAATATATTCTACATATTATTACTGATAATAAGATTTGCAATTATATTTACAACCATTTCTCAATCAGAGTATGTATATCAGTGATACTAATTTATTAATAGTTTTAGCAATAGAAATTCTTGTTTTCTTCAATTCGTTTATACTGAAGGTGGCAGCATTAAAATATTTTATCCATTTAATACAAGTAATAATTACTATCTGCCAATATTTTTAAATTATCTAATTGTTATTTATAAATTGTCGGTTTTTTTCTTTATAATATATTTGAATTATTCATTCTTTTCATCAAAACATACCTAACAATTTTATTATTTTTGTATACATGAATATGTACAATTAAAGTATTTTGTACCTAGCTACATATGTTATACATATTTTATAAGTTTTATGTTGTTGTGTAAGTCTGATACTGATTTTGTTTGCTCTGATTTTTTAGATATTTTTACTTATTTCAAATGTCCTGTAAAAAGTTGATGCTCGAAAAATAAAGACCTTTTAGAATGTGCCTTTCACAGAAAATATCTCTTTAGATACATGGTATTTCAAATGCTTAAATTACATTGCCATAGGAACGATTTATCAGAGATGTGACGTATTTGAAATAAAAGTATTTAAAATACAAATACAAAATACGTATTTGTATTTTGTATTTCAAATACCTTTTTGTAAAAAGTATTTTGAATTTTATTTGAAATACTTTTTTTGAGTATTTTGTATTTTACACAAAATACTTTTACAAAATACCTTTTTATTGATTGAAACAAAATTCTGCCATTAATTGATATGCGCGTACGCAAGCTTTTTTTGCCAATTTGTTGAATTACAAATACAACGTTTCCATTAGAGTACTCCATGTTTGAGATATACACACATAATAATGATGATTGAACAAATTATACATGACGCCGTTTAATGTTTCATGGCCATCTCAAGGGCGCTGTGATTTCTCCTGAATGGTAGCATTTTCAATTTTGTCTGGAGGCAATCTGTTCCAGGCAGATGACGCTGCGACTCTGTTTCTTCTTTCTGCAAATTTAGAGGTATTTGCCCTTTTGAGTTCAACGAGTTTAAGAAGCTGATCACAGCCTTCGCCACACATTTTCGTCAGCGGAACAGCTCAGTGGGTGGTGTGCTGCCTTGTGGACAGTGAGACACAGTTTAAACACCACTATCTCTAGGACTCACAGTTAGTGTAGACTTCTTAGTAGTGAAGTTATGTGGCAGCTCTTATTCTCTCTGTAAATGATCCGGAGGCAACATTCAAAACCATCTGAAGACAATAAGGAAGAGTTTGGAGCAGTCCTGTATATAATATGATGTTACAGTAGTCCATACGATTTCAGATTTGGATTATCCATTCTGATTTATTTTGCAGCCCAAGTCAGGAATTCTCTTACCTGCTTGATGATACTCAATCCATTTATGACAATTTTCGGCTTATCTCTTCTAACAACGGTACATTTTGTCATGACTTAATTATTTTTTTTTTCTATTTTGACAGTTCTTCCTAAGGCTCATCTTCATTGTCTGCAAGCAATGATATATCGAATCATGTCAACCCTTTCTCCATTTATGTATACTCTTGTCCAGTTTTTCATTCATCAATGGTATTCATCAATTGTCTGCAAGCAATGCTATATCTAATTTATTTATTTATTTATTCATTCTTTACTGTACATTGATAAAAAACAATTACATAAAAGGTATACATTCAAATTATATACAATCAATATACAGAGGGCGAGTTTATCGCAAAGGCGCGATCTCTTCCAACTAACCCAAAAGTATTAACTTAAAAAGAAAAAAAAAACATGATAAAAATAAAATCAATGATCTAAAGGATTTTGGAAATAAAAGAGAAAAAAAATACATTCACAAAGTGAACATATATACAAAACATAATACATACACACATATATATAAAAAGGGAGAGACTGCAAAAAAAAAAGATACAAACATACATACATAAAGGGAAAGGAAAAGGGGGGGAAAAAGGAGGGGGGTTAGGAGTGATGGGTTTCAGGTTTCAGAGGCTGTGTTTGTATTTGTGGAAATCATTTTCTCCTTAATATAAACGGCTCGCTTGAAAGACGTCAGACTTTGAGTCAGTCTAAATTTTGAAGGGAGATTATTCCAGCAACGAGCACCCTGAACTGCAAAAGATTTTGAGATGAAAGTTGTACCATGAGCCGGGATTGACAGGATGCGCTGGTTATTCTACCTCAGAGGTAAACCGTGACTCGCCAAGTATTCAAAAGCCTCCTTAATATAGTACGGGGTTGATCCTGCGTACAGAGCATTGTGGACAAATGTGAGTAGATGGAGCTCACGTCTTTGTCGTACAGTTAGCCATTTCAGGGTATTACGATATTCAGAAATGTGGTCAGTTTTTTTTAGATTAAAAATAAACCTTATGCCAACATTCTGAAGTCGATCAAGTTTGTCAATTAGATCCTGATTCATGTCCACATACACGATATCAGCATAGTCGATAATGGGCAACAGCAAGGATTGGACCAATAAAATTTTTACTTTAGTGGGCAAGAATTTTTGCAGCATCTTAAGAGTGTGGAACTTGTAAAAAAACTTTTTCTTTAGAGTGTTAAATTGATGCTGCCAAGAGAGTCTCTGGTCCATGATTATGCCCAAATTCTTTACTGTCGCCGAAGGGTGTATACTGAATTCATAGTAGTGGGAGGTAAATTCATATTTTTCAACCTGGATATAGAGTGAAGGCTACCAATGAATATTGTCTGGGTTTTTGAGGCATTGAGGAGTAATCCATGAGCACTAGCCCAGTTTGAGATCTGTTGCAAACACTCATTGGTAGAATAAATGGCAGAGGAGATATTGTGAAGTTTAGCATGTGTATAGATTTGGAAATCGTCCGCATATAGATGGTAGCGACAAGGCAACTGTTTCTAATCATGTCAACCCTTTCTCCACTTATGTATACTTTTGTCCAGTTTTTAATTTCTTTTTCATTCATCAATGGTTTAAATATTAAATACTTTTGTCTTACACCTTGTTCGACTATTTGTAAAAAGTATTTTAAAAAGGTATTTTAAAAAAGTATTTTGAAAATACGTATTTTGTATTTTGTATTTAAATACCATTTTGAAAAAGTATTTAGTATTTTGTATTTGAAATACAAAAATTCAAAAGTATTTGTATTTTGTATTTAAATACTTTTTTGGAAGTATTTTGCACATCTCTGCGATTTATATATTTAAAAATAATGAAATCCCCATAAGTCTTAAGAGAAAACTTTACAAACGAGCAAACGGAAACTGAGGTGTGTACAGCGTGCCATGGAGAGACAAATGCTAGGTATCAGCTTGAGATACAAAATAAGAATGAAACCATCCGACAAAAGACAAAAGTTGTTGACGTTGTTGTTAAAGTCTCCAAGCTGAAATGGCAATGGGCTGGTCATGTGGTAAGACGAGAGCAAATGGACTTCCAGAATTTTGATTGAAAATTGAATGGAGGCCGTGGGAGGACAAAAGAAGCGTAGGAAGACCCCAAAAATGATGGGTTGGCGATATTGTTCAGATGATGGGAAAACAGTGGTATCGTGTTGCTCGAGATAGGAAAATGTGGAAAAGTTTTGAAGAGGCCTATATCCAGCAGTGGAGAGAAGAGGGCTAGCAGTAAGTAAGTAGGAACGATTTATTATAAACCAGTGTCTTCCATGTCAAATGAGAACCTATACCTGTTATATGTAGACACATCAGTTGTCCCTTTATAAAAAGCTTTATTCTGTTCTGACAACTCGATACGAGGAAATCAAGATTTGTGGAAGTGCCTTATTACTGCTTTTGAGTACCTAAACGTCAATGAAATTGTGTAAATTCCGTACATTTTCTTCCTGTTTATAGTAAAATGTGTTGATTGATCATTATTTGAGTCAGCTATATAAACTCTTCTTCACTGTATTAGTTTACATAACCGCCAAACAACCTTCGGCGGCTATCTTCAGTAGGTATAATAAGATATAATAATCGGAACAATGTCAAACTTCATTAGGTAAATGATTATCTCCATTTTACATCAAAGAAGAAATCAAATAAGTTCTTTTTTCAAATCTTGAAAGTACCATAAACGATTGGATATAATATTTTACAAAATATAAAATATTATGGAACATAGTTCACTATCCCGTGGAGCACCCGGTAAAGAATTGGTCTCCCGCTCTTCCACGTAAGTTTTCGAGTGTCCTGTAAAAGGCAGGTGTTCGAAAACTCTTCCACGTAAGTTTTCGAGTGTCCTGTAAAAGGCAGGTGTTCGAAAAAACTAAGACATTGTACATCTTAAATTCAGCGATGAGGCTTGCCACCCATCCTGAATGTCTTGATTTTATATTGGCACGAAGAGGACAGTTTGCATGTTTCTTACATGCAGTTGGTCTACTGGCTACCCCACTTGTGGGATATGCCGTGATGGTATAGTAGTAGTAGTAGTAGACATAGTTCACTGGCTACCTCGTTTCTGGGAGATACCGTGATGATAAAAGTAAATAAAAGGATTGATAGAAAATGGTAAATTATTACGCAATATTATAGTTCACTGGCTACCTCGCTTCTGGGAGATACCGCGATGATAAAAGTAAATAAAAGGATTGATAGAAAATGGTAAATTATTACGCAATATTATAGTTCACTGGCTACCTCGCTTCTGGGAGATACCGTGATGATAAAAGTAAATAAAAGGATTGATAGAAAATGGTAAATTATTACGCAATATTATAGTTCACTGGCTACCTCGCTTCTGGGAGATACCGTGATGATAAAAGTAAATAAAAGGATTGATAGAAAATGATAAATTATTACGCAATATTATAGTTCACTGGCTACCTCGCTTCTGGGAGATACCGTGATGATAAAAGTAAATAAAAGGATTGATAGAAAATGATAAATTATTACGCAATATTATAGTTCACTGGCTACCTCGCTTCTGGGAGATACCGTGATGATAAAAGTAAATAAAAGGATTGATAGAAAATGATAAATTATTACGCAATATTATAGTTCACTGGCTACCTCGCTTCTGGGAGATACCGTGATGATATAGGTAAGTAAAAGGATTGATACAGAAAATGACTGGAAGTTTATGACAGTAGATTGAAATGCTTGGAGATGAATCTAGTTCACTGTATGTGTTAATTTACTAACATTTCATAATATTATGTAAGTGCAGTGGCGTAAATAAGTATAGGGTGGCAAGACTTACAAAATGCCACGGGCCCCGACCCGATGGGGACTCCCGGTCCGAGAGTCCGCGAGCTCAGAAGTAACCTAATTAAGTAAAAAAAATTAACAAAGTTTTGTAAAAAATATAAATTTTATACAAGTACCAGTACCTACTTACAATCAGATAAAGTTAGACACAACTAAAAACCATATTATAGAAATTTAAATAAATTATTAAGATTTAAACGCATTCATAAGAAAAACACTTTTGCGGAACAGAAAGCTCGGAGATAAGATTTTTATTAATCTTGTTAATATTAAATTGTTATTTTATTAAAAATTATGTAATATTATGCTTATTAACTAAAATGCACACAATATTAGCAAAATTCTTGGGTAACTACAGTAATTTGTCGATTTTTGCTGGAGGGACCCCATCCAATGAATTCGCCACGGACCTCAGATGATATTATAGTTACGCCACTGTGTAAGTGGTTAATATCAGTATCGGTTTCACAATGATCTAGTTAATATCTATAAATATAATGTAACTAATAGTAGAGTATCATTACATGTACATAAATGTTATTTATATTAAATCATATTTTAACAGAACAAAATAACAGCACAACCAACACAACCGATGCAATAACAAAGGTAGGTATATGAATATAGTAATCGAGGTATAGAAGTGTATTGAAAAAAATATATTTAAAGTACCTAATTCAGACAACGGAAGTGCGTATAGTAATCTTATTATGTATGATGTGTAAATAATAGATGGATCTACTTAGGTACATACGGAAATAATGATTTAATAATTTGTTGTTGTTTTGAAGCAGTTACATTTTGAATAAATACTGAATTTAATATTTACACCAAAAAAAACTTAAATTGCGAGAATTATATAGTATAATTTGGATATTGTGTTCTGTTGTTAATACGAGTATCTATTTGAAACACGTGTTATAAGAATATACTCTAAAAAAATATTATATTTTTTTATATAATATAAAATGCATAGACAATTCACATAGATCGAGCTAGTCCCAAACTCAGATATGCCTCTTACTTCAAAGTTTGTTCCGTAAAATCCCCGGATTAGAATAAGCCCCCCACTTTTAACTGAACGTTTTCAAGTGTCTTGTAAAAGGCAGTTGTGTATTCGTAAAACTTCTTCAATTCAATAGTGGTGAATGCCACCCGTTCTGAATGTCGTAACTTTTATTGGCACAGAGAGGATATCTTGCATGTTTATAACTTTTAGTTTTTCCGCTGGCTACCCCACTTGTAGGAGATGCCGGGATGGTAAAGTATAGATAAATAGATAGCTTCAAAGTTCGAGGTATGATTTGCTTAAAGTTGTGGACTTTGTGAAGAGAAAATAAATAAATAACGAAGCCCACAGATTACAGGTATCAAATATCCCGTTAGATAAAAATGAAAATAAAACTAGAAAACTTCAGGGCATTGCCTTCGTAATCAAATACAGATTATATCAAATAAATGCATAATATGCATCAACAATACAACTGTAATAAATACTTACGCACGTTGCGTTATACACTGAATAATGGTGATAGTATTATTGAAAAGCCTTGAAAACCGGTTGTGAGAAATTTCGTTTTCGTTTGAATTGTAGAGACAGACACACGATTACTACACTGCATACGTATGTATATAGAAGTAATAACTTATAGCTAATGTGCATCGAGATGCATCTCTTAGGCGAGCTAGCTGTAGTTTTGAGATAATCGTTATATTATTATGTACCTACCTTTTTTATTTTATAAATGTTGAAAGAAATTAAAAATTAGTAATTATATTTTGTACCTACAGTCTACGTATTTTTTATTTTATTTACAATGATCACAGGATCAAACAGTCATTTATATAATATGACAACAAAATAAAAATTCAAAATATAAATAATTGGACCAGCAAAGCTCCTAAATTTACCAGAGAAGTCTAAAAAAACATCAAAATTAAATGAATCATTAGGTATCAAACGACACCAAATTCAACACCGAATAGCTCACAATTTTCTTATTCCATTAGCTCAAAGATCAATTGAAAATAATAAATCATGATTAAAATGTACTTTGTTGTATTGCTTTCATCCACACTTTTTTATTACTTTTTTACTTATGCAGCTATTCCTGTCCACTGCTGAACACAAGAATCCGCCATATGTCTTCAGGCATCTCTGTCTTGAACTTTCTGCAAACAATCACCAGCGATTCTTCTAATGTCGTCTGACCAACGTGTTGGAGGCCTTCCTCTACTCCAATCAGAAACCTCGATTGGAGAACCATGTCTACACAATGCAACATTGTGTAGAATCTAATCGGATGAAGTGAGAAAGATGTCCCAACGCTTACGAATTGGCTCTAGGCTGGCTTAAGTGATCACTTTCGGTGTCCATGGACAACGTTCACCAATTCCACCATTCTCACTGTCACGATGTAAGGTCCACCAATCGAGAGACGCTTTATGCAAACCTTAGAAGCAACCATCTTTTTGGGATCTCATTTTTCCGATCTCAAATGAATCGCAATCTCCCATCTAAATAGCGCCGGAACAATTAAGTTCAATACTTTATCGGCTGCTAGTTCGACCAGTCAGCTCCTCCTTTTATCTTCACGAGGTCACCACTCCACTACCCCTTTTTGTCCATCTTTGATCTTTAAGTCTAGCAACATGCCCTGCCCATGGCCACTTCAACCTTGCCACTGTTTCGACAACATCCGTGGTTTTTTTACAGTTAAATGCAAATAAACTATTACCCAGGATATCCAGGATTTTCTGCCGGTTTCTGGACAGTTGCCTCCCTTAAAAACTTATTGCCCATTTAAAACTAAGTAAATACATTTAGAAAGTCTTACGGCCGATAAGCTTTCTATCTCGGAACAGAAAATGGAAAATCGGAAGGAAAAAAAAGAAACAGCTTTCCGTTTTTCCGTTTCAATAAATAAACAAACACCATGCCCAACTCAGTTTACTCATCATCTCGCATAAATACCTACCTTGCTGTAAAATATGAATACACGTTAGTTTTGAGATAGCTATAAAAATAATATCTACTTAAAATATCCAAATGAGTACTTAAATAAAGTTATTATTAACTAAATTGTGTGCAAAATTTCTATGTAAAATAAATATGCTTAAGTCTATATTTGTGCCGAAAATTATTTCTTCTTAGTAAACACAATTTAAATTGGTGTTGTGTTGCTCGATTTTTAATCTTATCTTTAATATTTACAGATATAATCGACTACAGATAAAATAAACCGTAAAAATAAGCGTAGGTACCTACTCATATTAAGATTTAATTGCACACATTATACATATTATGTTAATGTGATTCCTTATCTACAAGCTGCCTGCATTCTACAAATACTTCCATATTAACCTTTGTTAATTTGAATTTAATCCGTAGGTAATCGAAATACAAACCAAACATTTAAAAATTGAGATCGTAACACAATAAAAGATTATCGTGCTGAATTTATTTTTACACTTATTAGATATATGTACTTATTGTTTGATTAAATTCGCACTGTTTGTTCTTCGATAGATACACATTGAGGTGATAGGTAATGTATACAAGAATTGCAGAATTTAATATTTATTTTTCGTTTTAAATATATGTTTTCTATGTAAGAAGTGCTACAAAGGGAACTTATATTTTTATATTTCTTATGTTGATGGTACGGTGAGAATTTCGAAAATAAGCTACTAACTTTTCACATAAATATCTAATTTTAACTCAGTTGTCTAATTGAGTAAAGATTTTGTATAAATGTGTAATTATATAACTTTTATTAACATTCTATCACAATAGATCTAACACTTGAGGCAGCTACCAAATGTACCGAACTGAGGGGCTAAAAAGGACACTTTATATGAATCATAATGGGATCATATTAGGAATTTTAAAACGATTTAACAGCAACAAATATGAATTGTAGATGAATTGCTCAATGTGGCCATTTAAGGCCCCCTGCTTTACGATAAAAAAATGAATTTTAGAAAAGATTTTGTATTTCTTATCACCGAGTATAAAATACGATGTAAAAATTTACATGAAGTGAATTAAATAAAGAAATTTTACATCTCAAATTCAGCGATAAGGTTTGTCACCCATTCTAAATGTCTTTATTTTTTGTTGACACAGAGAAGACGGCTTGCAAGTTTATTACACGAGGCTGCTCTACTGGCTCCACACCATTTATAGGATATGTCGTGATGGTGTAGTAGTAGAAGTAATTAGTAGAATTACATAGTGACACCCTCACGGTAAGAAATATACTTGTGTCGTAAAGGTGGAGTACCCGGGTCTCCTGATTGAAAGCCCTAGACCTCCATCAAGCCACCGATCACCTCCTTTACTGGACGAAGCATTCTAGAAATGTGAAATAGGGAATAAACATAACTAACAGTTAGTATACCTATATGTATAAATATTCATATACAGTTACTGTATATGAATATTTTACTAGTTTTTTTCGTATATTTTTTACTGTGACTACTCAGTTGAATATCATTTTAATAATTTTATCAAAAATAGTTGAATATTGATCGGATAACAAAGAAACAATATAAAAACATTGAATAAAAAAATATGTATGTCCATATTCTACGCACTGTTTTCACAAGTTCAATATTCATAGTATTAATTAATACAACGTATAGGCAATAAACTCTTAATAAATATTTATTATTTTTAAACTGGCCAATAAAAGTATTCTTTATCTTTGGAACTATTTTATTCATATGGAAAGAAATACACAGCTAAGATAACTGGACCTTGGAAATAATATGAACATTTTTATTTGTATGCAAATATAATTTCCTAATTACATAATTATTTATCCGAAAGATTACATGAAAAAAATCGTCTTATGTATTTAATTGGTCGTGTAATAAATTTAATAATATGTAAGCACAGTTTAATAAATCTCGTCTTGGTAAAAAAGGATTGCCAATTATTTTATTCTTTCTGTATCCTGTTTCTATAGAATTATTCATGCAAATGAAACGAAATACTTTGTTTACTGTTCAAATAAATGATGGATGGGTTATAAGATAACTTGATAGGTAGCTGATTTATCATAACGTTATTAATACTCTAAACATAGGTACAATACAATTAAAATCATCAGATATATTTTATCATTAAAATAATGCAGGGCTGTATCGGAGCACACTGTCAATTTTATTCGTGATTTTTGATGATGATGATGATGATTATGGATGATTTTGTTTTGACGCCGTTTAACAGTCCCTAGACCGTCTCAAGGGCGCCTATTATTTTTATTTAACTATTATAAAATTTTGAAAACACTTGTGATTGTCACAAATTTGATTAAAGTGCGAAATTGAAATTAAGATTTTATCAGTTTAAATGATTCATTCATTTATTTATTCATTCATTCTTTACTGTACATTGTAATTTTATAGAAAAATACATTCAAATAAAGTTGATATTATCAACCGACGGTTGTTGGTGGAAATTCATGTTGAATTAATTATAAATAAAACACTTATTTGTAGTATATCCACTGTAACTTTTTAATGGACGCAATATTTTTTTTTTATGAAAAGTTACAGTGGATAAACTATAAATAAGTGTTTTATTTGCATTCAAATAAGGTATTTTCAATATACAGAGGGCGAGTTTATCGCAGAGGCGCGATCTTTTCCAACTAACTCAACCTTTATACATAGATACAATCAATATGGTGGAATTCCATGTTAAAATAATAAATAAATATATAACAATTTCGTTCACATAGTACTTCTATAGGTATATTGTGGCAATACTAAGTGGTTGTGAAAAGATTTGCGCTCTATAAAATATATTCAATTCGTCTACAAAACGTCGATATTTTAAACAAAAACAAGGTGATTTGAAGATTAAATCGTCGGTGATTTAGTGATAGAATTACTTTTGTGTATAAATAAAGTGAATAATAGAAATTTGATTTGAAAAAATTCCATATAAACTGTAAATTTGTATCTCATATACAGAGTGTCACGTTACTTGATAGCTCGCACATTATGACAAGTCCTTTTGAAAGATCTTTAATAACCCCAAGATCACCTACTGGACCAACATCTGTGACGGACATCCCGGCAAGAATGCTCGGCTTTGAAACGCCTTCGAGAGATATGCACCCGCCAAAGGATGTCCTAAGTGATACGAGGGACATCCTACAGAATATAAAGACAGTGGTAACAGACGGCAAGGGCAAGATATCAAGCATAAATAGGGAAAAAGTCTTCACAGACATTGACCGCGTCTACGAAATTGTAGAAACACTTTTTATGGAGAACCAGAAGTTGCGGTTGAAGACAGATACTGTTGAACCGTTGCTAAAAACCATGGCTCAGGAGGTCAAGGACATAAAAAAACTTTGAGTCTAGATAGACTTCCTCACGAAAATAGTGAAAGTAGAATAAGTAAAATGAACAGTGTAAAAACATTCTCGTTGATTGTTTCATCTGTTAATGACATGACAGTGGACGATATAGAGAAGTTTATGAAGTCGAATCTGAATCTGGCATCTATCGGTGTGGCAGTGAATTACACAAGAAGACTGAGAGAGAGAGGCCTGTTGATGACGTGTCCTACAAGAAATGACATACAGATCATCTCAAACTTAATTACAGAAAAATTTGGTGCAACACTTAGAGTAGAAATATTAAAAAAAAGACGACCATGTGTGGTCTTTAAAAATATTAGTGCGGATTATGATGTAAACGATTTGCCGAATGATATAATCCAACAGAACACCGAAATGAGGGATATGGGCATAAAATCAAATGAACTGATTGTGAAAAAGATAATAAAGATTAAAGGAAATAAGGATCAAAATCATTTACTGGCTGAAACAACATCTGGAATGAGAAAATATTTGATTGGGAAGGGACGAATCTTTTTAGGATACCAGAGATTGCAGGTGGTGGACTCAGACCCGGTGGCCCAATGCTTCCACTGCCTGGGTCATGGACAAACTTCTGTCACCTGTCTAAATAAGGCAAAACCAGCGATATGTTCCCACTGTGGAGGCAGTCACCACCTGAGAACCTGTGAAAAAAAAGATCAGAAGCCTGTGTGTGTAAATTGTGAAAATTTTAATATTAAATACAAATCAGAAAGAAAAAGTGATCATAGTGCGATGGACAAAAATAAATGTGAATGTTACCGACACGCTTTGGCAAGAGCTATACAAAAAATTGATTACTGACTGTGTGTTTTTTGTTTTGAGATGGCTTTCAATTGCGTGTCAATATTTAGAAATACACGCTGTATAGAATGTAGAAATATTCAATGTCATTCATTGGTTGATATGGTTGGGAGATGTTATCAATCATGGTACACTCGGACCCTGGTTGTGGTGGTGCGAGTGTGCGGACTTGGTAGCTTAAACCTTGCAATGTATCAGTGTACCCTTTCTGTATCCGATGATTACTTGGAAAGTATAAACTATGTTTCGGAAAGGTTTTTGCATCGAAGAACCGAATTTTCTATACCTAAATTTATTGTGTTACTAGGATTAACGCGCTTCTTGTTGCATATTTATTTGAAGAATATGTGCATGTTAATTGTTTTATTTGTTTGAATGTTTACTTTTTACTGTTTTCTACTACAATTATTACAGAGTATCTCAAAAGTGTAGAATATAAGAATCTTCCAACTAACCAGATTGCATTATTGTTGTTGAGAAATATTTTTTTCATAAGATTCCGTAATTTTAATTTGAATGAAAACATTTTGAACATAGTTCATAATGATGGGAGAAACATGGTGTTGCAGGGAAATAACCATTTTTATGACTTATCTTCTTATGGTGGCACATACATGGTTTACACTCTGTTAATGTTTTATATTAAGGTATCAGCGCGCCTTAATGTGAGTTTGACTGTGACTGTAAATAAATTTAATTACTATCGATGTGTATGCTCAGCTTCTTACACTCAATTTTCGAATTGTAATTGCATGCCGAAGACTATGTTCACGATATTCTTTAGTGATCATATTCGCAAAGCACAATGCACCAATAGGAAATCATTTCGGGCGACTATACCGCCGCCACTAAAGAATGAATTATATTACTGCAAATTGTTCCTTGCTAACATGTTTGTTAGGAGTCATATTGTATTGATTGCATTATTTATGTTTGCCGTACTGAATTGGTACTACGCTTATGTACTGGATGTATTGTGTATAATATTATGTATATGCGTCCACTTAATATGTATATTTGATGTACTGTACTGGTACTATATTCTGGACTTGTGTGCATTTGATTGTTTGAAATATTTGTGTGTGCCGTATGGCATTGATGCAGTTTTTCTTTTTTTATATGATGAGTTGTGGGGATCTGAGATCGAAATAAAACTCAAGTTATGTGAATCACGCGTTACAAAGTATTTATATAGATATCTAACTAAATCTTATCATCCAAAAATTAATACTGAGATAATTTCGACTTCGGATTGCCTATATTTCTTCCGTGTTAGCAGTATTGGTGTATTGGAATATATACAACTATTTACTATCGGCTGTGCGACATATTATGTGCGACTTGTGTGTTTCAGTGTTATAAAATTACCTCCACCTGTTCACTAGATTCAGGTGTGCAGCAGAATTTATTGGAAGATATAGATAGTAATTATAATATCAAGGAATGTATTTGTCGCACGGCTGATCAATGTAACTATATGCTTAATTCTTGTGATGATTATTTGATGGTGATGCACTCTAATATTAGAAGTATGCAGAGAAATTTTGACGAGTTTTTGGTACATCTTGGTTGTTTGAATAAAATGCCAGATTGCATAGTTTTATCCGAGGCTCACTTGAGTCATGACAGTCCTGATTACCACATGACAGAGTACACATATCATGCGACTTCACATGTTATCAATAGGAATAGTGGTATAGCTGTATTTACACACAACGTGAATAGTGTCGAATGTAGTGAGGTACAAATAAATAAGGTGAATTGTTTGCATATTCAATTGAAAAAGTCTGACAGGGATTATCATATATTTGCTTTATATAGGACTCACGGCTCGGTTGTCGAGGAATTTATAAATGATATTAGGGAATTACTTCTGCAGTACAGAGGTAAAAACGTGATTGTAACGGGCGATATCAATGTTAACGTGGCTGATGACTGCTTTAGTATAGAAAAAACCAATTATTTGAACACAATGGCGGAGCTAAACTATAAACTATGCTCGAGGTTATATACTAGAGAAGTGGATGGTCAAAGACCATCATGTTTGGATCATTTCTGGACGAATACTTCACTCGATAGGTTGACAAATGTGCGGTGTATCGTATGGGCAAATAATATAACAGATCATCACACAAGTATTTTCTTGGAAAATATAAATAATTGTAAACTTGAACGTAGATCTGTGAAATCAACTTTAACTAAAATAGATATGAAAAAACTGAAAGTAACACTTGAGGCAGAGTCTTGGGACTCAACTTTAGATTCATTAGATACTAATATCTGTGCTTCAGAGTTTTATAATACTCTTGCATCGCACATATCTCGAGCTACGTATACATTAGACATAAATCAGAATGTAAAGAGTAAACTTAAAGTTATTGCACCATGGATGACAGTTGGACTAGTAGCTTCAGTTAGACACAGGGAAAAATTATATAGATTAACTAAGAAATTCCCCCATGATTTGATGGCTAGGAATACTTTCAGAAAATATAGAAATGTATTAACAACTGTTATTAGAGAGTCTAAAAATGAATACTATTCGGGCAAATTGAGCAAAGCTGGCTCATGCAGTCGTAAGGTATGGGGAGTTGTTAATGAAGTTATTAACAAAAGAGCAAAAAGTGTAGACATCAAAGAGATACAACTGAATTCCGAAGTGTGTAGTATGCGTGAACAGCCGGATGTAATTGTAAATGGATTCAACTCCTTTTTCACTCAGGTGGGAAAGAATCTTGCTAGTAAAATAAAACCTAGGGCTGTGAGTGAGGTCTGTGCCTCCGGTATGAGTCTGCATTATTCTCTTGATAAATTTGAGCAGATCAATTCTGACGTAGTACTGAAAGAAATACAGGGTTTGAAAGGTGGCAGCTCTCCAGGTTTTGATGGTGTGAGTGTTAGTATTTTAAAGGAAAATTCTCAATGCCTTAGTCACCCTATAGCACATATTATAAATGTAAGTTTAAATAACGGATCCTTTCCATCTTTATATAAGATATCACACGTGACACCCGTCTACAAATCAGGAGATCGCACGAATATTGGCAACTACAGGCCGATCTCTGTTATCTCCAATATAGCTAAGATCTTTGAGAGAGTTGTTAAACGACAAATGATCAATTATTTGGACTCAAACAAGATCATACATGATAATCAGTTTGGTTTTAGACAGGGAATGGGAACTGATGATGCTTTGGCCAGACTTACAACAGTGATTAATCAGTCTCTTGATGAGGGAGAAAAGTGTATGGGATTATTTGTGGATCTTAGAAAGGCTTTTGATAGCATAAGTCACAGTAGGCTACTAGATAAATTATACCAATTAGGAATTAAGGGAAAAGCGGCAAAGTGGCTTCAAAATTATCTTTTTCAAAGAGAACAGAGAGTTAAGATCAATTCCTTTCTCAGTGAGCCATTAACCTCTGAGTTCGGGATCCCACAGGGTACAGTACTGGGACCAATTTTATTCATTATGTATGTTAACCAAATATTTGAACTCCCACTGAAGTCGACGGTACTGTCATTTGCGGATGACACCGCACTGATTGTCCGTGGCAAGACGTGGAATGAGGTTGCGAATACTGCGAATAGGGAAATGAATAAGCTAAAAAATTGGTTCGATGAAAATTTACTATCCCTTAATGCTGAAAAAACAAATTATGTCAATTTTTCAATTAATGTAAGAGGTAAACCAAGTGATCTTAATGTAAGAATTCATGATAGCTCTTGTCAAAACGAATCTGAACAATGTATAAATACTAATTGTGTTACACTAAAAAATGTTGACAGGGTTAAATATCTCGGGGTATTAATAGACTCTCATATGAAATGGAAGGATCATATACAGGCTACTGTAAATAGAGTGAGAAAGCTATTTTACGTTTTTTACAGACTCCGAGATATTATGTAAGTGAAACAATTAAAAGATATATACTATTCTCTTGTTCAGTCGGTCATACAGTATGGCATCTTGGCATGGGGTGGTGCTTACAAGAACAGCGTCTATTCACTGGGTGTCAATCAGAGAAGTGTTATGAAGATAATTCTTAGAAAGCCTTTTGACTACCCGACCCTGAAACTTTTTAAAGAGCTTGCGGTCCCCTCCTTGGAATGCCTTTATAAGAGGAAGGCAGTATACCAAGTTTGTAAGGAATACTTTATACAAAAACTACACCCGCTGGGGAGTATTAGTGAGTGTCCAAGGTTAGGGGGCCGAATTAAAGTGCCTGCGAAGAGGACAGCTGCTGGACAACACCACTACACATATCTTGGGGTGGGATGGTACAATGGCTTGAAAAAAGAGAATAAATATAAGTATTCGGATGATTTAAATGCATTTAAACTGAATATAAAAAAGGTAATTCAATGAGAAAGATGTGTATGAGGTCAAGTGATTGTGTCGTTGATGATAGGTTTATCGTTGTATTTTTGTTGTTGTTGTTTTTGTTTATTTTGTAAAATTATGGTAAATAGATTAAGTGTGTGATGTTCTATAATGATTAAGTTTGATCGAATTTGTTTGATTATTAGTAAAAACCCTATAACCCCTCAAAGCAAGAGCTCTGCTCAATTTTGAGGGTACAAAAAGAAAAAAAAACAGATAATATAAAGATTTGTATAATTGTGCTTATTGTATATTTGTATGTGTTTATTATGATCTCAATAAAAAATATTTGAATATTTGAATATTATTCTCGAGACTTAATGTCGCGAGTTGGTTTTCAAGAGCTTTCTATTCTAATCATTTAACACAAGCCTGATTATGAGAACGAAAGCTCCTACGAATCGGCTCGCGACCAATGAAGTTCCAAGGAAATATTTTACAAACGGGTTAAATTTTTGACAATTTAAAACAAAACAAATAATAGAAAATATAATAATTTACTTACCATCAAGGTATGTTTGAACATTTGGAACATAGTCTACATTGCAGAATGATTGGTTGAGAATACTGGATATATTTTCGAAACTCCTTTCCAAAACTGGCGCATCTTCATCCCCAAATCTTGCTGGAGCATCGATGGCACCACCACTATTTGATTCGACATTCAAACTTTTAATATATTGTATCTCCATTTTGATTTATTTTCACTAATTTCGTATGATATCTAAATATATATAATTTCAAACACTAATATCACATTCATTGTTTATCATCATGACTAGGATAGTGAATCTTCCGTTTGCTAGATTTGTAATAAGAAATCATAGTACAATCTTATCTTTAAGTGATTGACAATATGTAGTGTAATTTATTTCGAGTAATCCAGATATTGTTAGTCATTTTATTACTCATGTCTATAGGATTAATGTTTATTAGTGATATAAATCTAAAATAGCAGCAAAAAAGTGAAAATTCCGATGTCGTTTAATAACAAACGTTTTCATTGAATTCGCCCTTTTTTGTCGCAAGAATTTTCGAGATGCATTTTCCGAAAATTACTGGGAAATCGCGAAATCACATTTTTTCCGGGGAACGAGAAGTCCAATTTCCTGGGAAATTGAGAACGAAACTTTCCAGGAAACAAAACTTAGTCAAAGAGAAAAAATAAAACATATTCGTATTGCTTAAATCTTTTCAACGTCTCTCATATTGTAGGGAGCATCTAGTAACACAACTTGTTGTAAAGAATGTAAAATGCCATCGAGCGTATTACAGGAAATAAAATATCTGGGACATATTGTATGTATTTTTATACTTTTTCTATTCTCAAAGTATTTGAGATATGAGTGAAAATTTTCTAAGTATTGCAACAACTATGAAAACATCCGTTATTAAAAAACATTTCTTCTCAATAATTTATTTTACAAAATAAATAAAGGAATGTGATCAAAGGAAATTGAATTGTAAACTATAATATTTACAATAAATTCCTTTGATGTCTTTATTCCAAAATATGTTCCTTTTCTCTAACAAGTACTTATTTGCCTATTCTATGAAGAATTGATCGTGAGTATTGATAATAAATATTCTATAAACAATAAAGCTCTTTGTTCTTTATGGTAATGAATATGTATCCACACGTTATTTTGTAATTCTATGACCTTAATTGCGACGCGATATATAGACAACCAGATACAAAACTATAAAATATTCCTTTATCAGGGTTTTTGTAATATTTTTTTATTCTATATAGATACATTTTTTCTTCATAAATACATTTTTTCATTAATGAAACGAATCAAAGCTCTAAAAATATCTTCAAATAAAACGCCACATAATGTAATGTATGCACTATCAAATATAACTGCGTACACCTAAATTCGGTGTATTGAAATATTTTTAATGATTAATTGTAAATTTGGTGAAAGATATGATGATTATTTTTAATGCATTCATTAGGTTCATAAAACATTTTTACGTTGATTGACTGAAATGTTTGATATTGTATAAAATCAAACAATTTATACCAGAAAGATAAATCTAAAATAAGTTCAGATAAAAAAAAGTAATAAACAATCATTATAATTTTACATCCTTTGCAGTGAAGTGATGTTTATGATAAAAAGTGTAGATAAATATGAAATTACTTCGTAGAAAACAATATCTACGTGACACGGCAATTGATGATAATAATAGTTTTTTTTCATAAAAAATATTGAGAATTATTTATCATTATCAAATTAATTGATCGCTTATAAATCACTATTAGGTTTTGTCTCAGACGTATATAATACGTATCTATTTCTTGATCAGAATATAAGAGATATTATTCACGTTTCATCTGCAAAAGAAAATTAAAATTTTGTTGGATTCTATTTCTTTTTTCGGTACAGTATCCACTCATTGACGAATGCTTAGATGCGACTGTATTTTATTATAGTAACGTAAGTAGGAATGGCATAACTATTAACTCTGTTACCTACATAATACATTATATTGTGATATAGTATTAGCGTCTAATTCAAAGACGTCATATTCAGCTTTTTCTACAGTGAATGTAGTAGGTACTTATCTTGATAACCAAACTAGATGATAAAAACTGTCAAAACTTTTGGAAATATTTACATATTCATATAATTGTCCTCTTATCGGATAAAGGTCGAAATTAAAGCATATTATTATGGATCGGAATAAGGGATATTGTCATTTATACCGAGAGAAGTTTTACTTACTCAGTTTTACAAAGAAATTGTTAAAAAAACATATATTTCTCAAACAACTACTATAGTATACACCAGTGGCTCCCAAAGTTGACTGAGCTCCTCTCAAGATTGGAAATTTTTGTTAGATGGGTATCTAACAAAAATTTCCAATCTTGAGACCCACCTTTTAGCTGTCTTAAAGAAAAGAGACAGCTCAGCTTCTCTAGTAACGAGTCATGGAACTACTTAATGCTCAGGGCCCACTAAATATCCGCTCGGGAAACACTGGTATACACAGTAAACTGATTTATCAGTTATACTAACTAGATCAAACAATATCTCTACTTAATACCCAACCGTGTAATACACGCATCTCACATATGAGTTAATTACTTCACCCTATATAAATCTTAGTTTATAGCTATAAAACTTGTATTGATCTCTTAGTAACATAACTACTTTGTTCCAAAGGGCAATGATCCACAACACTATATCCAATAAATCAGCAAGGATATATAAGATTTATAACTGAAAATTATTTATTAATTTATTCTATTGTATATTATGTTATACACTATTACTTCCTTCTATGAATCGAAAACATGCGGATGTTAATACCAGAAAATAGATCTATTGTTTCAAAGCTATTTTTTTTTTTCAAGAATAATATATATTTCTTCTCGTTAAGTTCGTGTCTCTTCTCGTGACGATCTTGACACTAAATTCAATTTTTCTGATCCCAAAATAGCAACCCGCAAAATAATAATCGTTGGCAGATGAGAACTATTCTACACGTTTGTTAATTCATAACTTCACGCTATTTAATGATCTTGAGATATTTATTTAAATGGAGTATGAAATGCTATTTGTTCATCACAAATCATATAGGTACATAGTTCGATGAAAGACAGGAAATTATCTCTGTCAAAAAAAAAATTCATCATGTATGGTGGGAAACATAATATGAGGAAAATCTTCAAAGTACTTTTTTTAAATAATATTAAATTACGATGAACGGCACACTTAATCTTTGTACACACATTTTTATCGATAACAACGTTTTTATATAATAATGCACTTTCTTTTCTTTACGCTAGTCTGATGAAAGGGAAAACTTGCGATCAATAAAGTCCCGTAGAAGTACTACAAAAAGTGTTTTTAATTTTTACTAATCTAACTTTTGTAAATCTCAGAACATCAAAAAACTAGGGATTTTAAAATTGTATACAAATCGGGAAGCTTGTTTTACTTTTACACTCATTAAAATATTATTCGCCTAACATCTTATGTTATATAATATTACCATGTGTTTCAAATGTAATTATTATTATTTATTTATTTTCATTGATGTCGTTTAAAATAAAACATTATTATTCGAACGCATTTATAATAATATTATGTACTGGTTTACTTCTGAAAGTAACGAAGCGTATAGACACGATTAAGTATTTGTTACTTTCACTGCGATTGTAATTATTGAGCAAAAAAAATGTAGATGTTTCATTTAAACGCCATGACAGTTTTGATACATTAATATTACATCAAGTATGATTACTTTTTTGTTTTGTAACTCTTATAATTGATAAGGAAACGTATTTACTATTGTTTCCGGTAAACAAGGCGTATTAGAAGGTTTGTGGGTGTTATTAAGTGACATTCATAGAAGGAAATTGACCCATATTACGCCTACCCTAATTTGAATCTACGCCAAAATAAAGAACACTTTAATTAGTAATGTAAAAAAAGAATCAACATGTAATCAGCTGATGATTATAATAAAATGATAATTCTCTTGTTTATTTCCCACCCCTCCACTTCCATATTATACGAAAATTCCAAGTAATAAGACCATAATTATTATATCTATTTATCTCCTCGTGTCAAATTCCTTATGTGATAGGTAGAGAAAAGTAGAGAGGGTAGGAGAAATTCGTTGCTTTCATTGTAGTCTTAATGTTTACTTTATGCAAAAGGCTCAAACTTTTTTTTTCAAAATGACGCTTTCATTTTTGAGAATTTAATCCACATAGTCAAAAAAAACTATCTTTCAAATAGCCACGCCTCGTTAAAACTTTTATTTTAGGCAAACGTAATATATATTTGTCAATTTTTTATTCGCTCGAAATATTCAATCATAAAAAATACGAATTTAGAAATTTAGAGTTAAGCGTATTCTGCTAATAAGTAAGAGTTTTTAAGCAGTTATTTACTCAAAATAGTATTGTATGTATGAATTACGCTTCATCATCATTAATTTCGAATTAAATACTGCTTACTCGTGTATTATTAAAATCATTTCCTTATTATACCCGTTATTGTGAAATGATTATTCATAAGAATCAACTCCTACATGTTATTCACATAATTAAGAATCTAAAGTTACTTTTTAATAAGTATTTAATAAGAAACAGAATTTTCGCTATAACTTATGCTATTTTTTGCTATAATTATACTGAGATAATTATGTTCATCAAAAGACGCAGTACATTTTATCAAACAAAAATGAGACCCAAAAAGTAATATGGAATATATCAAAATGAAATTTATTAAAATAAGTACCTAGGTGTTAACATTTTTTTAGAAATATATAGGTATATATCGCAGTCACAGGACGACAAATAAAAGTTTGCTTTAAAAATATCGATGTCACTTTTAAGGCGAATTTATTACTCATAATCTACATTGTTCTCCAACTAAATTCGGTTGAATTTTTTTTATATAAATAAGAGAAAAAAGTCTTAAGTATATGCAGATCATTGATCTGTTTGGGAGTTGCTCCTTCTTGTGTTGCTGAAGAGCAGATATCTTTCCATCTGGTAGTAATGTTTCATTAGTTACATAGATTTTTTTAAATTTAAATACTTTCTTTTTGACATATTATTAGTCGTTAAATTTGTTTTCATCGGAAATGAAACAAGACTCTATTGTACCTAGTACAAAAATTAATCATAAACACTTTATTTATACTTGGCAAATGACCTATCCCTTAACTAATATCATACTGTCCAAACATTGGATATTTATTGGCTACCTGTTTTATTAATTAATTGTGTACACAATATTTATCCTCGCTTAATAGTTAGTACGTTCACGTGTAGGTTTAGGTGTGTGTTTTAGAATATACAGTACCGATCATTCGGCAAACAAACGATCGGCAGGCAAACAAACCAAATTAAAGATAGAGAACTTTTTAAAACTGGAATTATTTGTTTTTCAAAATACCTGTAAAAAAATTCGTGAATTTTCTCAAATTGCAATAACAAACTGAAAATTTGGCGACATAGAATTTTGAAGATCAGGGTATCTTTCGGTATTCCTATACCAAATTGTTAGGAATCCACTGAACGATTTCTTGGATAATAATAATGCTATGTATTAGAACTCTCATCTATTGATTATGTTCCTGAATAAAAAAAAATTGCTCCTATCTATATTGATAAATATAGATATTACAAATTTTGTGATATCAAGGCACCAAATCTACAAAGATAGTTATCATCTCATTCTCCTTGTTTTCTCTAATCATTGTCAATACTACTACTATACCATCACGGCATATCCCACAAGTGGGGTAGCCAGTAGACCTGTCTTCTCCGTGCCAATATAAAATCAAGACATTCAGTATGGGTGGAAAACCTCATCGCTGAATTTAAGATGTAAAATGTCTTATTTTTTTGAACATCTGCCTTTTACAGGACACTCGAAAACTTATGGAGAAGAGTGGGAGACCAATTCTTTACCGGGTGCTCCACGGGATCATTGTCAATAACTGCACTGAATTGTCAATGAGCTATTTTACTTGATCGAAGCCGAGCTTCGTACTAAAAATAAATAACCTCTTTTCTGCAGGTAATGAAGTAAGCTTAGACAATGTAGATAGCTACATTATTTTTTTTATGTCATGCAAGGTTTGTGTTACACGAAGCAACAAGCCCGAGACTAACAGATACATAATTATTGTGTTTACTATTACTAACTGTTTTCTACAGCTTGCAGTACGGACATTATGCAATATGCAATAACCGACAAGTCGTTGCAGTTTTATAGTAAATACTAAAATTATTTTATATGAGACAATTTATTAGTTGTATTTTCTCTCAATTGTAGACTCAGCTGATATAAACAACTGTATGTTGTATGTATTGTAGTTGAATAGTCGATCTTAGGAGAAATCGAAATTACTCATTTCTAATATAACCACACAAGGACACCATAATAATAATATTTCTTCATGCTGACGGAAAATAATATTTAATGACTAATTTTACAAACTACTTTATTCGTTTGCATTCAAAGTCATAAATATTTCATAAAAATTGTAATTCTCACAGTAGAATAACCTAAAGTGGATGGCATTCAACCATTGAATATAAAAATACTAATTCTCGTAAAAATACTAAAATAGATACCAGAAACATATAATACTAATTCTCTCAGAATTCAATTTACACAATAAACATTTGTTGCTAATGCTTGTTTTTGATTGGTATGAAAATATTTTCGACCCATTACCAATTTGTCTTTTTAAACTTCTAATAATTCAATATTTCATTTTGAAAGAAGATTTTTAGTTATAATGAGGGGGTACATTAGATGTTCGAAACTAAGAACTTCCAAAACCCAATATTAAGGTTTATCCCCCTCCACACATCAAACTATGTTTTAAAAACCCAGCTTAACCCAAATAAACTCAAATACTCATAAAACGAAATATCAATGAATAAAACCAATTGGAGTACAGAAGGAACTGCCTCATTCGATTGACGGCAAAGCACCCGATTTCGAGTGAAACAAAATTTTCATCCAAAAAAAATCCTGGGTTGCCTTGTGACTAATCATTAAGTCGTTGGATACTCTACTCAAAGAGGAAACGTAAAATATTGCAACGCCGCAAATATTAGGATTTCCTGCAGGTTTCTAGAACTAAAAATGTATATTCCTTTTTCGTATATAATAACACGATCGTCAAACGATTGACGCAAACCTTTTTTTGCTTTTTCCCGACTGTACATATAATTACCGCACAGTTCTTATAAATTATTCCTTTCCTTATTACATATTTTTACAATTTACTCATTATTATTCAAACGATCAGTTACACGAGTTGAAAAATCACTTCTTTTTATAGCAACGAAATCATAGCATTACGAATGTCACGAGAAAAGATAATAACTATATTGAGACAATTTTTCTCTGAATTTAAGTTTTCTTTCTCCTAGTACTTCCTATAGAGGAGCGTTGGAGAACATAGTGAAAGAGTAATGAAATCGAATGAGAAACTATATAATATTATCTTTAAATGGTAAGTCTGGTGAGTCTCCTTGAAATGATGAGTCTCCTTTAAATGGTAAGCATTTGTAAAATATCACTAAGACTTACAACTTCTTCAATCCATTGATGAAGCATGCCACCAACCCTGAAAGTCTTATTTAGGTGTTTCTGGCGGCTATATATGAGGAAATAACTTGTATGCAGAGATATGTCCTATTACATATCACTGCTTGTATGTTTACAATATACGAATACACTGACTATACTTTAAGGGGGAGGGGTTCAAACCACTTACCCCTGAATATTTCAAGAACATCATTTCTGATGTCATCCAGTTAGTCTAGGGACTCTAGGGCAAATATTTTGTTTATCAAAGAGTGGGCTAGAGGTTTACTTTATGAGGTTACCTGCGCAAAACACACTCGAAAATTAATACTCCTTTGATGTACCCTTGGCAGAAAATCTCTCACCGAGGATGACACACATGACATAGCTGCACAACATTATACATAATTTCACAGTCTTATATATACATAGAAATATACATATGACTATCTTACAGTCCGCTGACTACCCCATTTGTGCGAGACGCCCCGATGGTATGGATAGATAGATTGTTTAAATTAATTATTTTGTATAAAAATATCATTTAAGGTATCGCTTCTTTTGTAATGCACTTCTGGTTTAAATGTGATTGCACATTCCAACTACTCCTGGTAACATGATGCAAGAATAATAAGTACCTACGAGTACATAATACTTCGTACCAGACTGAACATTATTCTCATACTGTTTACTAAGACTTGTAGCATGGAAAATATTGTAAACGATGATTGCATAATTATTGTAGTTTAACCAAAGATCATGTCAGATAAAAACGAAAGATTTTTATTGACTTGCATCAAACCACAATATATAATCATTCGTGAAGAATTTGTTAACCAAAAATAATAATAATTGTTAATACTGTTTTTACACGCGCTGAATAGATCCTGATTACCCGTTACACCCTCTTTCACCGTCAACATTATCGTTCATCTCGATGTGTTTCCGATAGATGTAATTAATTTAAGGGGCAAAAAAAGAATGTGGTAAAAATTGTGATAAAAAAAATCATTGTTAGAATCCATTTTACAAGTTTCATACATCGAGAATAACAGAATCTTTCATCTCGCTGGAATACTTTTCAGCAATTAACAGTAAGTACATATTATTGCATAATACTATGATCTGAGAACGGCGCAAAGTAAAAATTGATACATAAGTTTATTGATTGAGTCGACGTTGATTTTGTAAAACTGCATTATATTGATATAATGAAAACAAAATTGTTTTTGGTTTTACTACGATTTATTTGTTAAATAAGTTACCAGGTTTCGACCTATGAGGTCATTGTCAAACTCCTTGACAATGACCTCATAGGTCGAAACCTGGTAACTTATTTAACAAATAAATCGTAGTAAAACCAAAAACAATTTTGTTTTTGTTACATAGGGTAATACCAACACACATGTGTCTATGGTATGAACAACTGTCATTACTTGTCTGGTCATGTCTGAGATGTGATACACATGAATAAACGTCGTCAACAAGATCTTAAGTCTTTTATTATTAACTAGCTGGCCCGGCGAACTTCGTACCGCCTAAGAATCAATGAACGATTTCATACATACATCTTCTTCCCCTTGTCCTAGTTCGGTCGGGGACCCATTGCCCCTAAGTATCTCCTCCAGAGATAACTGTCCACCGCTGCTTCCAGGACCTCTGGCCACTCCAAACCTAGCCTTTCAACACATGTTCGACACCTGCCCTATCTTCTGCCCTCTCCCACTGACTTTATGAATGATTAATATTATTAATCTCTTCACAAACTCCCGTAATTGTCAAAGTGTGTCATCGAAGGTATAGTGTAAAAAAATATAATTCATTTGGAACTTTCGCAGTTTAGCGGCCCCACCCGTTGTCGAGTACTTTTTTCCATGTAAAAGTAATATTTTCGAAACTTGAGGAAATTGTTGCCATATGGTGAATTATTTTTTTGTCACCAAATTTTTGAAAAATTCTTTTATAGGAAAAAAAAATTCGCAAGTATGAAACTTGAGCGGCCCCACCCGTTGTCGAGTAATATGTACGGAATTTTAGGAAATTAATTTTCGAAGTGGATTTTTTTTGCCGGCAAATTAAAATAATTCTACATATGGCAACAATTTCCTCAAGTTTCAAAAATATTACCTTTTCTATGGAAAAAAAGTACTCGACAACGGGTGGGGCCGCTAAACTGCGAAAGTTACATTCATTTTTTTTACATAGACAATTCACACACATCGAGCTAGTCCCAAACTTAGATGAATCTTGATTATGGGTAGGTACTAACGCGACGATACACACATATACAATGCACTATATACAAATACATATATATGTAACACCCAGACCCAGGACAATTTGAAAAAGGTCATTCTTCCCTTTGCCCTGTCCGGGAATCGAACCCGGGACCTCGTGACTCAAAGGAAAGAGCTCCGCGCCACACCGGCCGACATGAACAATTTATGTTGAACAATTATACTTAACTCAGATTTGTTTATAAATTATCTACAGTACGTAATATAATTATGTATGTAGGTACTAATTTTTTTTCAGGTAGATTTTACCTATTCATTTAAAATTTATAAAAATTCTTTCCATGATTTTTTAAAAATTGAAATATCAGAACTACAGATATTAAATTGTATGGATAACGATTCTAATTTGAGAATGTATAGAAAAATTATCATTCATTGTTGATTTTGTATAATTCTCCATATTGCATTTTTTATTGAAATTAAAAATGTACGGCGTAAATAATTTTCTTCGTAATTTTTCTTCTCTGTCTGCAAATTTCACTACACAATCTTGCATCAGAACTACCTACATGAACACATTCTTATTTTCATCTTTAATAGCACAATTTTTGGTTCAATAATAATTTTCCATCTGCAAAAATAAAATACAATTTCAAATATAATCTGTGCACGTCCACATTTATGTGACAGAATATCTATCGATACATAAATATTAGTCGAATAATTCGGTTGTTACATGGCAATAGGTTGTATCTCGCATTTTTTGCGTTTTCAAGTTTGTTCCATAAAATGCTCAAAATAGTGTAATATTTGATGTGGCAAAAGGATATGTCTCTTTATAGTCAGAATAAAGAGAGAAAAGACGTCACTTATTGACATGTAGAAAGATTGTTTTCTTCAACATGGCAAAAAAACTCAAATATTTTTAAACTGCAAGAAATTATTTAGTGAATGTTACATACATCTTGTAGAAGAAATTATTAAGAGAATGTTACATCTATCTTGTAGAAATAATAATTACCTTCATTTTGATATATAATGCTCGAAATTTGGCTGAAATATCTGTTTTGCAAACTTTGTTTTTGCTCTCCTGTAAAATTATGTTTTAGTGAGATACAACCTATTGCCATGTAACTACCGAATTATAGTAAACAAATATTAGTACACATTTCGTTCATATTAGTTATAGTAATTTGGTTCTTAATATAGCAGAACCTACGGATTATTTTAGCACAATGCAATAGGCGACGTGGGGGCGCTAATAGCGTATGGACTCTCCATATTGTTTTTATTTTTGAAATTAAAAATGTATGGCGTAAATAATTTTCTTCATATTGTTTCTTCCCGTGAATTTGTAAGATGTTTTAATAGCCTATAGTTTAATCCGGGCGGAGAAGAATCCAACAAATCAGAGATCATTCAAATCGGTACAGCCATTCTTGAGTTATAAGTGTTGTAACACACACGTCTTCCTTTTATATATTAGATTGAACACCATAACATGGTGTCAGGTGTGGGGTTAATTAATAAGAGTCTTGTTGCATTATAAATAGTGTTGTTTTGTCGAGTCACACAGAGTCTTGTTGAATTATAAAATTCCCAGTGTTGTTGTGTCGAGTCAAAATGGCGGCAAATTTATTCAACAATATCACCGCCTTACAACAAAGTGGCGGCAATGAAGACCAAAGTTGGAAAACGTGGTTCCAGGAGTTCAACCTCTGTATGATTGCATCAGGTCTGGATGATGCTCCAGATAAAAGAAAGGTAGCCCTTTTACTATCGATGATTGGCAAATGGGGATACAATGTATTTTTATCATTTAATAAAGACCCCAATAAGGTTACCTATATAGAGTTAACCACATTGTTTGACCAACACTTCGAACCAAAGAAAAATTTGACCGTAGAAAGGCATAAATTTTTCACAAGATACCAGAAAGATAAGGAAACAGTCGAGGAATACATAACTATTCTGAAAAATTTAAGTGCGTCCTGTGAATTTTCTTTACTGAGAGAAAGTCTAATAAAAGACATATTAATATGTGGGCTACATTCAAAAAACACATATATGAAGGAACGGCTTTTGCAAGAAGCTGATTTGACATTAGAAAAGGCTATAAACATATGCAGAACATTGGAAATAACGCAAGAACATGTCAAGTCAATAAATGGTGTAAAGGAAGTGCCAGTGTATGCAATACAGCAAAATAAGAAGAAATGCTATAGATGTGGACAACAACACAAATATAAGTGCCCTGCCGCAGAAGCAAAATGCAGAAAATGTAATAAAATTGGTCATTATGCTGTATGCTGTAGGACCAAGAAAGTACAATTTATTGAAGTGGAAAGTGAGGAAGACAGAGACAGTGTAAAAAATTTGTTCATTGGACACTTAAACTCTAACAATAAGCACGAAAAAGAGTGGTCTATTAATTTAAATATAAACAATAAGTCAGTCAGTTGCCTTCTGGATACTGGTAGTGAAGCTGATGTAATGTCTATAGAGACCTTAAAAAAGTTGAATTTAAATACAGATTTGTTACCTTGTAAAATAAGTGTAGAGCCATATGGTGGAGAAGCAATTAAAGTTTTAGGACAGAAAAAAGTGTTGTGCAAATATGAAGGAAGTGATATTGAAATAAATAATCATATTAATTTCATCATAACAAATGTTGTGGGACCAACAATTTTAGGAAAAAACACATGTAAGAAACTGGGTTTGGTCAAAAGAATATTTAATATTAAAAAGGCAAATTCAGAAAATACGGTGAGTACCAAAGAATTATTAGATGAATATAAAAGTGTGTTCATTGGCTTAGGTTGTCTAGCAAATGAATGTCATATTGATGTGAATTCTGACATAGCGCCAAGAATAGATCCACCACGAAAGGTGCCTTTTGCTCTTCATGATAGGCTCAAACAAGAGCTGACTGACATGGAAAATATGGGGGTGATTCAAAAAGTAACAAAGCCAACTGCTTGGGTAAATTCTCTTGTTTTGGTTGAGAAAAAAAATGGACAATTAAGACTCTGTCTTGATCCTAGAAATTTAAATAGAGCAGTTAAACGTTCTCATTATCCCATACCAACGCAAGATGAAGTAAGATCTAAATTACATGGTGCTACACATTTTTGCACACTAGATGCCAGTAGTGGATTTTGGATGTTAAAATTGGATGAGGAGAGCTCATATTTATGTACCTTCAACTCTCCGTTTGGTCGTTACAGGTTCAAGAGGCTTCCGTATGGAATTAACTGTGCACCAGAACTGTTTCATAGAACGATGACAGAAATCTTTGGAGAACTGCCTGGAGTGCTAGTGTATGTAGATGATCTTCTGATATATGGTGATTCACAAGCTGATCTCAATAAAAAATTAAAAAATGTTTTGGATAGAGCTCTTCAAGCCAATATTAAATTTAATAAAAAGAAATGCACATTCAATGCCACGGAAGTGAAGTATTTGGGACATATCTATACCGAAGAAGGTGTAAAAATAGATCCTGAGAAAGTCCGTGCTGTCCTAGATATGCCATCACCCAAATGTGTAAAAGATTTACAACGTTTTTTAGGTCTAGTTAATTATTTAGGATCATTTATAAAAAATTTGGCTTCTGAAAATGAGATTCTAAGGGATTTACTAAAGAAAACAACACAATGGGACTGGAATGCTTGTCATGAAACTGCATTTAACAAGATGAAAAATATTATTTGCCAAGCACCTGTACTTACTCATTTTAATAATAGTCAACCTGTGGTATTGTCAGTGGATGCAAGTCAGTCAGCTGTTGGGGCTGTTTTAATACAAAATGGTCATCCGGTTTGTTATGCTTCCAAAACTTTGACATCTACTCAAAGCAGAATGGCTCAAATTGAGAAAGAACTGTATGCCATTGTCTTTGGGTGTGTAAAATTCCATCAGTATGTCTACGGAAGAGTTGTCACCGTGGAAACTGACCATTGTCCTTTAATAACACTTTTTAAAAAGCCTCTTGCAGAAGTTCCTACTCGACTTCAACGAATGATGATGAGAATACAGGCATATGACTTAAAAGTGGAATACAAAAAAGGTACAGAAATGTATATTGCTGATTCTCTTTCTCGTGCTGCATTACCAGAAACTAAGGAAGATGAAATGGATGAGGATATTGTTCTTCATGTCAACTTATTAATGAAAAGTTTACCTATATCGACAGAACGCTTACAATGGCTTCAAGAAGCTACACAAAATGATGAAACCATGCAAATTTTAAAAAAGTATGTCAGGGATGAATGGCCTGATAAGAAAAACATTGATAAATCTGTAATGCCATATTGGAATTTTAGATGTGAGATACATGAAAATGATGGCCTTTTATTTAAAAACAATTCTGTTATCATACCGAGTATACTAAGAAGTGACATACTTAAAATGATACACAGTGGCCATCAAGGAATAGAAAGGTCCAAGAGTTTTGCCAGAGGAGTAGTATTTTGGCCATTCATGTCACACGACATTGAAAATTTAGTGAAAAGTTGTTCAACATGTCTTGCACATAGAAAGTCTAATCCACCGGAACCACTCATATCACACAGAATTACTACGTTTCCTTGGGAGAAAGTAGGGATTGATTTTTTTCATTTTAACGGAAACACTTATGTGGTGGTTGAGGACTATTATTCTAATTATATAGAAGTTGAAAGATGTGCAACAAGTGCTGGTTCCTTAATACAAATTTTAAAATGTATGTTTTCAAGACACGGAATTCCAGTTGAAATAAATAGTGACAATGGACCTCCATTTAATTCTGTGGAATTCAAAAACTTTATTATAGAATGGGGCATTGAGCATTCAACATCTAGTCCATATTTACCAAGATCCAATGGTTTGGTAGAATCTGGAGTAAAAATTGTGAAACAAATATTCAGTAAATGTTTGGAGTCAAAAAGTGATCCATGGCTAGCCTTATTACAGTACAGGACAACACCAAGAGGTAACTTGCCATCACCGTCACAACTATTAATGTCTAGGTCTTTAAGGACTCAAATTCCAACAACAATTCAACATTTGAAGCCCGGAATAGTAAAGTATGAGGATTACAAAAGTAACAAGGAAAAAGGTTTAGAAAAACAGAAATTATACTATGATAAAAAAGCATCTTTATTACCATATGTAGGTGAAGGTGATGATGTACTATTTCAGAAGACACCTCAATCAAAATGGTTAAGAGGAAGAATAAAAGCAAGATGTAAAGAACCAAGATCCTTCATTATAGAGGCATCAGATGGAACACTTTATCGTAGAAATAGACAACATATTTTAAAATCAAGTTTGAGAACTTTGCCAAGTGGGTTACATCAAGATAATACAAATAATATTAGTCAGCAATGTCAGCATGAAACTAATCCAACATCACATAACAATATCAATACAACAAGAAGTGGTAGAATAGTAAAGAAACCAAAAATACTTGATTTGTAATTACATATATAGTTTAAGTTTATATTGTTTCTGTGTATAGTTTTAAGTATTTTCATTTCTATAATATATATATAAAAAAAAAAAGGAACATGTTACATAGGGTAATACCAACACACATGTGTCTATGGTATGAACAACTGTCATTACTTGTCTGGTCATGTCTGAGATGTGATACACATGAATAAACGTCGTCAACAAGATCTTAAGTCTTTTATTATTAATTGAACACCATAACAGTTTTCATTATATCAACATTAGTTTATCTTTCAAACTATATAATAATTATATTATACACACCCACTTGTAGGAATACCAGTGAGTTGGAAGTGTCGCATTATCTACATAATGTTAAACTTCCCATTCTCCTAACATATTTATATTGTGTAGCTCGTTTGAATGTTTTATCACTTTTTTAAGTTAAGCTGAAGATAATAGTAAAATACAATAATATGTGTCATCATTCTTTTAGTAACATACATGTTAGTTAATACACATAAGGTAGACTGGAAGACGTTGCTCAGCAACAAGTCTGCTTTTTGGCCTAAATTTACGTTTTGTTTTATAATTATTTTTGGCCAAAATAAAGATTTATTATTTTATTAATAGGTACATAATTATATAGTGTAAATTTGTAGTATCTGTCTAATTAGCGCGAACTCCGCCTTACAAGGGTTATCAGTACATAAATTATTATTTGGATTAAAATCATACGTACGAAATTATTTTTAAAATTAATTTATTGACTACTGTTAGAATTCGATTTAAATCCGATAAACTACCAAAAAAATTACTGTCTTAATTGGCACAGAGATGACGGCTTGCATGTTTATTACATGCAGTTATTCTACTGACTAACCCACTTGTGAGATATACCGTGATAGTACAGATGGACTATTTATTGGACAATCGCATTTTTTCTGGATTTTTCTGAATTTATGCAAAACCCAAATACACCCCGTTCAAACCCACCTTAAGCTACAGCTGTATTTCTTTTAGTCATGCATCTTTTTCTAATCACTGCGGCACGAGTTTATAACTTATTTTGTTATACACACGAATACAAATGTAAAAAAGTATGAAGTAACTTTGCTATTAAAAGATCTGCAATTTGTAAAAAAAATGGAATAAATCTTTGATAAATTCGATTTGAACTTTTTTAATTAATAAATCTTTTTGAAAAACAACATTGATTTAATATATTAATCTCCTGTATTTATTACGGCCATTTCTCTAAACACAATTCATGTGTTTGACATCTAAAACATTCGAAATCAGATTGTGAATTTTTACTCATTTTATTTTAGCGCCCTATTAGAATGAAAAAAAATGCCAATTTTTTTAAATATAAACGATCTCAGATTGGTAATGTAAATCCATGCAATAATGCAAAATACTTTACCGCGTTGATTAAAGGTAATTAATTGTTATTATTTTTAAATACTTATTTGTTATTATAAAACCATTAAAAATGAAACATATGACACAACACACAAACCCTCACGAAAGAACACAAAACAAAATATGAAGATCACGACAACGTGCACTTTTCATAAAATTCAAAACAAAATTGCGAACATGTTTTCGAAATTCGAAGTTATAATTTCCCGCCAACGCGACCGACACACTACCTTCTCCGAGCTCGTGTCGTTAAATGGGTACTATGCAAGATAGTAAATAAGTAAATACATAAGAATTTATCATTGGTATGTAAATGTAAAATTGCCGCTCAGCGATAAACCAAAAGTCGGATCTCTTTAGATTTTCTCAAAGCTTCACGCTACTTTGGCACTAATTTCGTAGGAAATTCACCACGCGTATGCTTCGTTCCCGCCTTTATTGATAAAATGTTTTATATGTTTGTCCAAGTGTGGCGCTAGTAGTAGGAATTTATTTTTCTCGGAAAATTTCCCATATAGGTAATATTTGGTTATCCTATTTTTTATTTCTTGGGAGAACGTCAGCAATTTATAAATTGTTATTTTTATGCACGATTATTCCACTTTTAATATCATGGTTATTAGAGATACTATCTAAAATAGGTTGACCATTAATTTATCGTTCTAAAATTCAAAGTGAATAGATACAAGGAGTCAAGGTATTAAAAAAATCAATTGATTAATGTTGTATAGTTATGTTTATTTTGGACCTGCCAAAATTAAATAAAATACATAAAATAAAACACAATATAACATTTCTTGCATGCATGTCTATAAATATTAATACATTGAAATTGTACATAATTATAACACTTTATAAAAATCATTGTCATGTATATAATGGAAAACATTTATGAAAAAATAATAGAAAGCCACGAACACCTAAATCTTACAGACTACGTCAACTAATAGGTTAATTAATATCATAATATATGGCATATAACATCTATAAAATGAGTATTTTATATGGGTTTCTATCTAATATTATATTTCAAACATTGTCTCTTTTCTTTTTTTTAATTTCTGTTACGTAATATATCATTTTTTATATCACTACATTCTCAATAAAATGATTTTAGGTAGGTAGATCTTCACTAGTGCTACAAACAAATGTTGATATTATTTTTGATACGGATTTTATGTACTGAAATATAGTACATGTGCAGCATCACTCATATATTGGGTGCAATGCCAAAGAGAGAGAGAGAGAGAGAGAGAGAGAGAGAGAGAGAGAGAGAGAGAGAGAGAGAGAGAGAGAGAGAGAAATATGGTACATGTATATTGTATACTCCAAATGCATTTAATAGATTGTTATAAAATTATTGTTATGTATAAACAGAGTACTAAAATTGTTAACAGATTCGGTGGTTTAAAGCACAAAAGACACATGTCCACATTTCACAATTTCAAGAAAACAAATTTTTAAAGTTTGATATTGTCATGTATTTAACTAATATTAAATTGATTTAGAAGATGTCCTTGATGGACATGTGCTTTTTAAAAATTAAGGAAGTTATTATTTAAAATAAATGCATTATCAAATATCTTATGTGACATGTTTCATTTATGGACATGTGACATTTGGTTTTTATTAAATATTTCGATAATGATAAAAGTATTATTGGTAATTATGTACTCAAGACATAGGTAGATGACGTTGCAAGCGATCTTGTTCATAATTATATTAACTCATTTTACCTAAATGGTGGACATGTGACTTTGGTTCTTTAATCCATCGATATGTTCTTATTACCATCAGTAAAAAATTATAAACTTGGATATGTATAAAAATATTGTATAATTTTTTTTCAGAATTTTATATGTGTGAAATAATCATAAATTAATATGTACTTAGCAGATACTGTTTTGGTACAGATATTACGTATTTTAATACCATAGATTGTCCTTAAAATCAGTGAAATAGTTTTATATTTACGAAGATCATTACAAATGAGTATATAATATATTTTTATTTATAAATAAGTTTAAATTAAAAATGTTTGTTCCCTTTAATGATTTTGATGTCACGAAATAACCCTATCGAATTTCTAATCTCGTATACAACCCTCAATATTTAGAAAAAATATTATTGTCTTGAGATGTTTATATTATTTTAATAATGTAACATTTAATATACATACTTACCTATTTTAAAACCACATAAATATATTAATACTGATACACTAACACAGATTTCTTAATACTTAAGTACGCTTAAAATCAAATAAATCAATTCTTTACTCCGTCATCAATCGCAGAAAAAAATTACATCGTCAATCTATCACATTTTAAAATTATATAATTATCTATAATTATGTATTGTTTTCATTATGTTTATCTTTACTATGCCTATACACAGCAAATTTATGAAACCACAACAATAAAAGAATATTACGAATATATTATGTTGTCTCTACCTTATGAAAACAGAAAATTTTCTGTATGCGTCATTTATGCATGGTCACCCTATTCCATTTCTTCTAAAACTTTTATGACGCCATTAATCGTTATAGTTTTATATATTATACTAGGCCATAGTAAAGCATGATTTTATAAAATAACAAATCAAGTATTCAAATTTACATCATACCTGATAATTAATAAACTCTAATTCTCTATTTCCAGAAAATAAAAAGATCTTATTTCTGTTATTTTTTCAACACATCCTAATCCATTACAAATGGATTAAATTCCTTTTCATTTTTTTTAAATTTGAATAAGTTTCATGAACACATGTTTGTGATTTTCAGTTCTCTGCAAGTCTCAGAATCATGATCTTCAAAGTGGTGTGTGGTTCCGGTACATCAAATACAGGAAGACCAGTTTGCGGATCCAAATAGTCTTTGTAGTAAACTTCCTTTAGTGTCTCTAAGCCATATTTCTCGCAAATTCTCTGCGAAAAATTTCCTGTAGCATCGCCTTTGAAAACCTGCAATAATATTTTTTTTAAATAATAAACTTATACAACACTTATCTAATAAAAAATAAATTTCCCCATTTAATATTGCAGAGGTCTGGGAGTTTATTTTTTTAATAAATATAAATACCTTGAAGCCATTATCCTTGGCAATCTGAATGCTTCTTCTCATCAGTTCTCCAGCCAAGCCTTTCCCTCTTGCTTTCGCTCCAACCGACATGATCCTGCATTCCAGAATGCTGTCAACAGGATATCTGCTGAATATGTCCAGGGTTTCGGTGGTGCTGTATAGAAGATTAAATATTTTACGAAATTTATCATCTTCCAGAGTTTTCAGTTTATCCAACGCTTTTGAAGTGTCTCCTGGTCTTAAAACTCCATTCAATGCAGCACCCAATATCTAAAAAATATTTAATATAGGTATACATTTATCCCATAAACGTCAATTCATTTACATTTAAACTATTGAAAGCAGTCGAAAATCTGAATTTGCAATAATCCTACTTTAAAATTTTTTATCGGATATTTAATTCTTCCAAATACAATGACATCATTTAATAGTTTGTAATAGGCTAAAAGCTTAACTAAGAAATTTGCAATAATTCGTTTCAGTGAGGAGGAAATATTTGAGATGGTTCATTAAAATTTTATAAAAAATACTCTATTAATGAATCGGAAAATATTCAAATAGATAGGTGTATGTAGGAAATTCAATATTAAATAGAAAAAGAGGATAATGTTGTCAATTATAAAACTCATTGAATTGAGAAATTGATACGAAAAAAAGGATAAACTATGAAGTAAACAATCATTATTAACTTTGTTATATCTAAAAAAGTTGATAACCACAATTGAAATTTTAAAATGAAGCAAATTATTGCAAACTGAATACATGCAATTCATAGTTTGTGAATATTAACTACCAAAGTCATAAGAACTACAAGTATGTTAAAATTCAGGTAAAGGTTTCGAAACTGAAATAATAAAATTTTCAATGTAATCCGTCACTTTTTGTGTATCCATATTAAATGGATTTAAAAAACTTAAACTTTTTTATACACACTTATATTTTTATTTTTGTAGACAATATTGTTTCGTCTCTTAATGAGACATTCTCTGAGACTGTCTCATTAAGAGACGAAACAATATTGTCTACAAAAAAAAAAAATATAAGTGTGTATAAAAAAGTTTAAGTTTTTTAAATTCATCAAATAATGAAACCTCATTATTTTACAGTAAAGCGTGATCACTTTATGTGACATTATCTGTATTATTATATATACCAATTATAAGTTTATATCTATTGATAAAGGCTAAATCAATAAAACGAGAGTCGAGCCATAATACGGTATACCTATCACCCTGTACTTTCCAGTATTTACACACTTGGAATTACTGAATAGTTTATAGCTGATAGCAATGTACCTACATAAACCTAGTACGTGTCTTGTTTCAGACGAATGGGGGTTGGGTGAAATCTGTCGACTGTTCCAATACTAAATAGGTCATATTGCAAATCAAATAGAGATCATATAAATGTATAAGATCAGTTTATATATTTGTATAGAACGTTTTCAGCACAATCTTGACTCTGTTAGATAAGAGAATAAAAAATTCTGACATTTTTATGTGTATATTATTTTGTTTTTCTATCTTTCTATACCATCATTCAATCTCTCAAATGACATATATGGCGATAAATCAACATAATCACTGTATATAATAAATACAAGTGTTCCATAAAAATAAGATATTCTGCGAAAACTCGATTTGAAACAGATAAAAGTTTAAATAGACTTCCCAGTTTCAAATCGAGTTTTTTTTTTATTTCAATCTGATAGGGTCTCATAAAAGGCTTAAACTCACAGTTCGACATTCATAATATTTCCTAACTGATAGGTAACTATTCTACATACCTTAGTCTAGTACCTATTACCGTTCGATTCTTCTTCACATTTATCTTTGACAGTTTTCGAAAAAATAAAACAGGTGTTTTATTCTACTAAAGATTTTATTTTGTGAGAGAGACGTCTTTCGTCTTATGAGGACATTGTCAATCTCTTGAGATTGACAATGTCCTCATAAGACGAAAGACGTCTCTCTCACAAAATAAAATCTTTAGTAGAATAAAACACCTGTTTTATTTTTTCGATATGGAATTCTACTACCTAAACACCGACACAGTGAATTTGACAGTTTTATAACACTTGGTGATAGTTTTATATCATTTTATCTTTACAACATACTTGATAAATCAACAGGTGGCATTCAACAAATGCATAAAAATATGAAAAACAGATTTATAGCTTTTTCGTGTAAAACACAAATTATAATATGACATCTTAGCCTCACCGTGAAAGACAGACAGGCAAATTGATGGAAATTAAAACGAAAATGTCATTATTTTTTTGTCGCAGAAATTCTTGTTTTCCAATAAATTCTATCAGCGAGAGAGATAAAGAAAAAGTAGGGCAGGATGAGGTGATGGAAGGGAAATGAGATCACAACTATGGCTAGGGAGGATCCAGGGAGGTAGAGAGGGAGGCACACACAAGAGGGTGAGAGGGGAGGATGACTGGGAGAGCACGAACAATCTCTCTTCGTTATTGAAATTATTTTTTTCTCCACATAGGTATGGCCTTCGATTTTTTCCCCTTTTTATTTCATTGCCGACACAATAACATTTGACAAGCAAACCATAGGTATATTCCATAAAAACTTGTTGAAATTACATGAATAATTTAACCAATTGGGGTGAATTATGATGGCATTAAAATAATTTGAAACAATAAAAAGTTGCTGCGCAAAGGTCAAAAATACTTTGAAACTGAATCAACAATAGAGACAAATGCAATGTTAATTTATAAAACTTTTACGTGACTATTGTCCGTCGGCAATTTATTGATTATTAGATTAGGTAATGCCCTCAATTTTTAAAGGTTTATCGGTTGCAACCATAATTTATTTTATTTGGTCTGCTAGAAATCGATAATTTCACGTACTATTTAGAAGAGTTAAATTCACGTCATCTACAGTAGGTATATTTCTCGAATTGGTAGAACTGTACGGCTTTAGAGGTTTGATTACCACTTATTCTAAACATAATATTTACTATTGTATATAGGTAGTTTATTATGTGTTCAATATATGCATTGAGTGAAATGGAGTGATGGACTGATAGTATACCTAGATTAATTTATAAATTTAAGAAAATTAGAGGCGATACAAAATTTAGTGGAATTGAATCCCACCTCTCCATCTTCCACAGCCATTACAGATAGTCCATCCATCATTGTCTCCACGCATTGTCTTTCCAATTCATCATGTCCTTCTCCTGCCCGACACAACTGGACTGCTTTGTTTAAAGGTTCATCTGCGAAGAAGCTCTGTCTCAAATGGTCAATTACAGCATCATAGTCCTGTTCTTCTACAATACGAAACTCCATGGCGCCTAAAAGAATTTCAATAATGTCAATTTTCACAATCGCATACATTTATATTTAAAGAGGTACCTTTCATATTTTATTAACTTTGAAAGTTAAGTGAATCTGCAGAAAATATTGCATCCCGAATATTCGTATTAAATAACTAAGATATCTGTCATTAAAACTAACAATCAATACTTTTTTTCATCGAGTATTTCCATACCTTGAATCCGAAAAAGTAGAAAACTGAAAATCTTTGAAGTATCATCTAGGTATATTATACTGTCTATATGTGAATAAGGAAAACAATGATAATATCATCCCCTTTCTTGTTTAGAGTTTCATGTCGACCCTTGAAAGTACCTAAGAGCTTCCTTTTCTAATTCCCAAATGGAGTCCACCGTGGCAGACAAAAGCCACCCCGTGACAGGGAGGAGACAACAGGGGGAAGATTGATGAAGCAGTTGACCTGAATGTGAGATGTATTATAATTGTGAAGAAAGAAAATTCTTGTGATTTCAAGACAATGCGAGTGACTATGCTTGTTCTACGCAGGTATTTCATATTTTCTTTAAACTTGATACCGTTGATGATGCACTAGAAGACTCTTCGTCATTAGACTCTGTATATTATAAATAAAAAAGATGTACTTATAATTTTGTTTATCTTGTAACATGAGGTCGTAGTTCATATAGAGGACATTTGACGGGATTAGTTGCTGTATTTTGTGGACATAATTCAGATGAATAAATGAATAAATTGTTAATTCTTCCACTGAATATAGGTACATATAATTAAATGTTATTTATTTGTTTATTTATTATTTATTTATTTATTATTACAATATACGGCGTGAGCCTTTTACATGTATAAAATAAAATTGTAGAAATTGCATGACAGATAAATAAACGATACATAATGTATTATATAGGCAATACCTTCTTATATAGAAAAATAAAAAAAAATGATACGATTTAAAGACAGTTGAAAGGAAAATAAAAAGATAAAAATATAATGGATAAAATTATAAAAGATAGAAAAATTAATTACTGTCTCTATATATTATATAGAGACAGTAATTAATTTTTCTGTTAATTGATCTTGTTAAAGTGGACACCTCAAATATTTAAATAAAAAATTTCATAAAGGGTTCCAAGAAAACGTGTACATCTGAAAACACTCAGAAAAATATATTAAGTCCACAAGTCTTAGTTTCTGTCATAATTTTGGCTTAACGAAATTTTTGCAAGTTTAATTATAAATATTTAAAATTATGCATAGATTTACTACGGTGCCTCCACTCACTTTCATAGAACATTCCTCCCTGTATGAAATTCCATATTCCAGACGTGATGATTGGCAAATCTTATTAACACGCACCCTGCTCAAAACGTAACGTACGTAATATTAAATATAACCCACCTACATAGTAATAAGTATATTATACTTAATATTAATAGTATTCTACCTGAATCAAAATAATTAATTTTATACGGTTGATTTCTCATTATATAGGATATTTACTTTCAACCAGGAAAATCAGATTAGCTTTTGCATTTATTTTGTTTCCTCCTAGAACAGCAGGGTTATCCTATAGACGATCTTAATTTTGTAGATCGTATTTACATAGATTGTGTCAAGAGTAACCCTGCAGTTGGCACTATCTGCTGTATAGTGTAAGCTAGTGAATTAAATAATTTTATCATGGGAGATTTAGTATACAAATTTCAACTCTACGATACAAGTATTATGCTTACCATATGAAATCTTTTTTTTTAATTAACTTGAATTTCTACGTTTATTTGTCATATGAATTTAAAATAGTACGCTGTCTCAGTGTTCTTACACCATCACGATTTCAGTGTTCTTACACCATCGACGAGCTCGTCAATGGAAGAACATTGAAATCGCGATAGAGTATTTTAAATTCATGTAAAAAATAAACATAGAAATTCAAGTTTAATTTTTTAAATGTCTAGAAATTGTTACATAGTTAGTGCCTCTAAAATAAGTGAAATTGAAATCGTTTTATTTATCGCAAACATGGGTTTGAATTTAAAAAATTAATTTCTATATCAGAGTGATTTTGTTTTCATCTTTTTGGCTGTACATAATATTTTAAGTAAATAAATAAATCGGCAGTGTATATACCTGTAGTAACTACATTTAATACACATAATAACATCATTCGTGTTTTTTTTTTATTAAACCTTTCCATCAAATTCTCTGAAATAGGTTAAGTGCGCCCTTTTTTTATCAGTTAACAAGCTGTTCCAGATCCAATCATAATATAAATCTACTCACATCAAAAACATATACAAATTACATAAAGTTACTGACGTAGGTAGGCACTTACTTGAAGGTTACAAAGCCTAATAATGATAATTATTAACTGAGAATTTTATTACGTTAAATTGATGTCAATCACCCAGTAATCCGAGCTCAGAATATATTTAATATATTAAACAGGGCTCAATTTTTTGTTCTGTGGAGCAACCGGCAAGGAATCGGTTTCCCACAGTTTTGCAGTAAGTTTTCTAGTGTCTTATAAAACTTTGTCACACATCCTGAATTTTTTGGCACAAAAGGAACAGCTTGCATGTCTATTGCATGCAGCTGGTCTGCTGGCTACCTCACTTGTATATGTATTTGCTGGCTACCCCACTGGGATATGCCGTGATGCTATACCTAGTAGCAGTAGGTTTAATGATTTTACAACTATATTGGCAGTGTAATATCCTTAGATGGTCCACTGCTGGACTCTGAGAAGGTGAAGCTTCTCACACCAAGACAAATAGTGAGCTACATGACGCACTTAGGTCTTGAGAGTGAGATATAACACAGAAGGATGTCACAATAGATCTATTATGGTTGCGGTGACTCAAGGGATGCAAGGTCCCTTGCCCTTTATTGGAATAATAAAAATATCCTTAGATCAAAGATAAATAAATAAGTACATCTTTATTGGCTCAACTATTATAAGTATAAAACAAGGACCAAAAAGGCTTAAATTGGACTTTCTGCTTAAGGAATTTCTTCTAGTCAATCCTTATAAGATGCATGTATGCTAGATATAGATAGTTAATTGTCTTCATAGGTAGGTACATAAAAAAGAAAGTAACTACTACTTCTACTACACCATCACGGCATATCCCACAAGTGGGGTAGCCAACAGAACAGCTGCACGTAATAAATATGCAGGCCGTGTTCTCTGTGCCAAATAAAAAAATTATGACATTCAAAATGGGTGGTTAACCTCATCGCTGAATTTGAGACGTAATATGTCTTTATAGAAAGAAATTATCTTCACAAAATATTTTTTGAATAAGACACGCTAGATCTTTTGTATTTAGAAAACGATAAAGGCAGATGAAAATATTGCTTCATAGAAAAATCGTGTAGACATAACGTATTAGCGTGTAATATGTTGGATCTAATCGAGTAGAATTAATTGTGTCATAGCTATAAATCCAACAATGTTAATACGGATTAATTAGTACACAGGAATTGTTTAACACAAATATAATATAGTGGTAATAGAAGTAATTACATGTTAATTAAAATAGAACAAGGCACGTTGTAAAATTGAATTCTGATTATTGTGCTTACAATGACAATAATTCAAAATAATTAGTCTAGATCAACTTAGCACATTCTGTTCAATGTGCTCAGTTGTGACCTGTGCAATGAATATTGTGAAATTCCTAAATATCTAGTGTGGTGGAAACAACGCCACCAGGGGTGCAACATTTTTTTTCGAGAAATGTTTTTTTTTTATTTTATGAATATAATGCAGATAAACAGCTGTTGCTGTGTTTATGCCATGGAGCACCCGAAAGAGAATTGGTCTCCCACTCTGTCCCGTAAGTTTTCGAGTGTCTTGTAAAAGGCAGGTGTTTGAAAAAATAAAGACATTTTACAAAGCAAATTCAGCGATGAGGTTTGCCACCCATCCTGAATGTCTTAAATATTTATTGGCGCCAAGAAGGCGGTCTGCATGTTCATTGTATGCAGCTAGTCTGCTGGCTACCCCACTAGTGGGATATGTCGTGATGGTGTAGTAGTAGTAGTAGTAGCAAACAGCTAATTCAGATTATATAGTTATGGAAGGTTCACAAGCCAGTGAAGTTTGTTAAATTATTTTACTTAATATTATCAACACTATGTTGCAACTCAAAAACACAACAGAAAGAAATAAAAACAAAACGCACTCGATGAAATAATCCATGCACCAATCGAGGTAAAAACAATGATAGCAAACATAAAAACATTCACTCATGAAATAAATACGCCATTACAAGCAATGACTGACGCCCAAGGGGAAGGCGGAGTGCAAATGCTATCCGAATAAAAAAAGTTGTAATTGAAAGAGATATATAGAATGGTCAACAAGTCATCAAAATATTGATTTATCGGGAACATTTAAATAGAATTAGTCTGACACAATAACTAATCCTAGTTCCAATAGAATATATGAGTTGACTACTAAATTACTATACATTTGTAGAATAAATTTGTATTAATAGAAATATAAATTAAATAAAATTGCGAATTTTCATTTGATAACATTTTTTTAAAGATTTTTCTGTCATTAATAGAGCTATTTATTTTATTGTATTTTATTAAATTATATGCCTTTCCATGATATAAAATAAAAGAAAATCATAAAAATGTTTTTGTTTAAGACTTACGTATTTCTCATCCTCTTTTCAGTTGTAACACCACTGTACTCGTACCTACATCGTGATAGTAGAGTGAACACTGAACATACGAATGATAATAATAATATTATCCATTAAATTAAGTCTCACTTCAAAGCTCAAAAGAGCACTGCACTCCACTGTACTGAACTTTCAATATGCTTTCTACAATACAAAAGCACACATAACTACATAGTTATATTAATGATAATAGAATAATGCTGAGAATGTGACTATGTACATAAGTTTAAAATTAATATCAAAATTTACCCAGTGAGGTCAATCTCTTTTACCATAAATGTTCATATTACACATGAGATAACAAATATAGGTATATTGAAAATACAAACCTAGCCATGGAGCACCCGGTAAAGAATAGGTATCCCACCCATTTCCGTAAGTTTAATTTAGCGATGAGGTTTGCCACCCATCTTGGTTGTCTTATTTTTTGCTAGCACAGAAAGCACAGCAGGGCTACTCTTGATACAATCTAAATACGATCGTAATTTAGTCTTGATCTTGATCATACGACGCACGAAGGGACTATGGTCAAAAATACCGCGCTAAAATACAACGATCGTGTTTAGATTTTGTCAAGAGTAACCCTACAGCTTGTTTATTACAAGCCACTGGTCTGCTGGCTACCACACTTGTGGGTTATGCCGTGATAGTTAGTATAGTATAGAAAATATAAGCACATAGAATGAAGAGATTTAACATTTTATACGAGGATTCGAGAATAACATAATTATTATCACGTTGCTGCAGGGTTACTCCTGACAAAACTAAACACGATCTGAATCTAGTCTTGATCTTGATCATACGACGCACGAAGGGACTATGGTCAAAAACACCGCGCTACCGCTAATGCGCGATCGGTTTGCGTGTATTTTTGGCCAATAGTCACTTCGTGCGTCGTATGATCAAGATCAAGACTAGATTAAGATCGTGTTTAGTTTTGTCAAGAGTAGCCGTGCTGGTCACATTAACAATATAGTAACAGTAAGGGTGGTCTGTAGCTTAATGGTAAGGGTCTTGAACTTTCAATCGAAAAATCTAGGGTCAACTCCTATCGCTACCGACCTACAAGTATTTTTGTGTATGAGGGTTTTTGGGAACCCCGGATTCATCTTTTAATAAAAAACGGTATTGCAAAATAACTCATAGTTGCGTATGATGATGATGATTTTGGAAGATTTTTTTTGACGCCGTTTAACAGTCCCTAGACCGTCTCAAGGGCGCCAGTGAAGAGATCAGTTTTTAATTTGCTTCTGAAGCTGGTGACAGTCTCAATGCCATCGGTAGGCGATTCCACATAACCTGTCCAACAACACCAAAGGCCTTCTCATAGAAGTATGCAATTATGAAGTATGTTTTTGATATAAAAAATCTTTTTCTTCGTCAGTTTTTATTTATTTATCAAAGAAATTCCCAGAAACATTATTCAAAGTATGTATACGTAAGTACCTACATCAAAATTCGTCCATGGACTTAGAATTAATTATTTGAAGATTATATTTTCCTGGAAAAACACAGGATTTTATTAGGTATTATAGTTTTTCTTGTTCTCTGGCATTGAATTTATATTTTATGAACCAGCTCGTGTCTAAAGATAACAAGGTCAAAAAATTTAACAAAAATTTATTCGCCCATTACCCCCTCGTATTTTCGAGATGAAATTATTAATTTATAACCAGGCTTAATTTTGCTATACAAATACTTAAAGACAATAACCTAATTCACGAATCTAAGTAAATCCCGGATTAAGTAAATCAGTTTCAATGTACTTGAATATATGAGTATACATTTATATGAAGATATTTTATTTTATTCGTCTTGAGGACACAAACAGTTACACACAATTTAACATTAGGTATACAAACAATACATTCAGTAATAAGCAAATCGATTTATGTCCCACAGATTACTAATATACCTACCAATACCAACAACAAAATAAAAAGACATTCCTAAGTTATTAAATAGTCACTCTCCAGTGATGGATGGATTTTAATAAAACAAAACAAAACTAAATTAAACAACGAAGGTAAAAAGAACAATTCAGAAAACCGATGTTTAATTATTATTTCTGTAATAAGAGTATTTTCGAAAAAAGAAACAGAATACAGAATAATAATATTTCAATGTATCTTACTTGTCAATGGCGGCGTACAGACAGCTGGATGCGAACGTCAATCATCAAGCATCAAGCAAAAATTTTAAATCTTTCGGCGACAATTTGGAGCATTCTCCGAAGAAATATTCGAATGGATGCCTTCGTTACCCGTCCATGAGACGTAATGATGAATGTGAAGTTGAGAAAGAAAATGAAATTGAAGATTTAAAGACAATCAGAAAGTACCTATTCCTCATTAATTGTTTTATTTCTTCTCTCAACATTATAATTATGATAATAATAATAATAATAATAATAAAGACAATTTATATTTGGCGCCGTTTAATGATCCGTGACCATCTCAAGGGCGCCGTGACTTTTCTTGAAAAGCAGTGTTTTCAGCTTACTCCTGAACGTTGCAGTGGGCTGGTTCTTTCTTAAATCCGCTGGTAATCGGTTCCAGGCAGTTGGCCCCGCAACGCTAAAGCTCCTCTCTGCGAATTTGGAAGTGTTTGCCCTGTTGGGCTCCACAAGCTTGTTTACAGCGGTGGAAGCTGATCGCAGTGGTCGCCTCAGAGTTTCGTCGAGGGGACATAGCTCAGCGAGGCATAGAGGTGCTGTGCCGTTCAAGGCTTTGTGGACCGTGAGGCACAGCTTGAACTCTACTCTCTCTGGGACTCTAAGCCAGTGTAGCTCCTTAAGCAGTGGTGTGATGTGGCAGCGCTTGTTCTCTCTATAGATGGTCCTGGCAGCAGCATTAAAGGCCATTTGGAGACGATTCAGAAGGATCTGGGGCAGTCCTGTACATATGATGTTACAATAGTCTAGACGGGAGACGACGAAGGCGGCGACTAGACTCTTAACCGCGTCTACAGATAAGTGTCTTGATACTAGGTACAGTTGGCGAATATGAAAGAAAGCTGTGCTCACTGTCTTTGACACTTGAGCCTCCATAGAGAGTGCTCCATCCAGTAGGATGCCGAGAACAGATATGGTGCGCGATGGTGTTATATCAGTGCCGGAGACAGAGATCGGTTTGGTGTCTAAGAGATGTTGCCGTCCAGGAGAGGCGACCCACATAAATTCCGTGATGATGTTGGATGATTTTGTTTCATAATAACATGATAACAAAGATGAATGTAAATAAGTTAAAATGGTTTGGGCACGTGGAAAGAATGAATGAGGACAGAATGACTAAGAAGATATATTTGGCTGAGAGGAATGGTGCTCGGAGACGTGGACGTCCGAGGATTAAATGGCAAGATCATTTAAATCAAATCCTACAGGACGGTCACGTGTTGAGCACATTGAACAGGAGAGCATGCATGAGGAATTTTATGACAGTGACAGAAGCGAAAGATGTATGCAAGGATAGAAGGAAGTGGCGCTCGATCCTTTCTGCCTACCCCGCGAGGGAAGCGGCGTGATGGTATGTATGTATGTATGATTTTGTTTCTTTACTGCCGTTTTACGATCCTTCGACCGTCTCAAAAGTGCTGGTGAAAAGGGCGGATTTCATTTTGAATTTAGAACCGGTGATGTTGCTCTGGCGCAACATCTCAACAACACCACCAGTTTTTTTTTTCGATGTGACGATGATTTCTACATTCTCTAAGCAAAGCTAAATCCAAAGCTAGTAATAAGCTTGATTTGAATTCTGGTCACCATATACCTAATATCATACCACGGCACCATTTAATATCACACCACATACACACTCTCCATGTACCTACACTACCTACATACATCTACCCTATCCCCCTTAAGTGTTTCTCAAGCATTTTCTGAATAACCTCGAGCAAACCATGGTAGGTATGAGTAATCAAATTATCCCTTTCCTTCCATTACAGACGGATCAACAAAACCATATTTAATTCAATCATATTCCTCTATATATATATATATAGGTAAGTACCTAATATTACCTTTTACCATTCTCATGTCCGTACCTCTTTCAATGTGTATTTTCCTTTACAAATATTACAAACACGATAAAATCATAAAAGGTTGTTAAAATTATAATCCTATAGAAATTTAACATCTGATTATTCAATTATAAATTATTTCCCCCCCCTCTTTGACTACCTTCAATTTTTGTGGGTGACATTTTTATTGTTTCAGTACTCTTAAGAATGCCCATTGAAGTGGGCGAAAACGTTAGAGTTTGAATAAATGTGGTGAAAATTATAACAGTGTTTTGATTGTTTCATAAATATCGAATATGAATTTTCACAGTGTGAACACAAACCCCTTCAACAATAAATTATAAACAATACCTCAAAACAGCAACTAAGGTTGCTGGTGTCAGAGGCGTGCAGTATTACAAATCTGGTAAAACAATTCATAAATTTAAATTATTTGATATTATAGTAAAATATAAGACACCAGAGCAAAAAATCACAGAACAGCAACACTATTGAAAACAATAAAACACAAAACACTATTACAAACATTGAGAAAAGTATCATCTTGAATTCAGCTTTGAGGTATGCCACCCATTATGAACGTTTTATCTTTTGTTGACACGGAAAGGAGAACTTTAATTGAAGACTGCATAATTTTCTTGTTCATGTAGATGAAAAGGGACATTGAAGAGAGAGTGTTACTTAAAAGATTCCCACGATGGCGGTTTTGGCCGGTTGGCCCTTCAGGCCTGCCCAATGGCCCGCCCGTGAGGACAAATTTAGTTTAATTATGCGGATAAATAGGAGTTCACAACTCCTGAGATATCCGGGTGGAGGTGGGTCTCTCTTCAATGATCATGTAGATTATAAAAAGGCTTTAGCCATATATTTCATGAATAAATTAATGAATATATATTTATTATTTGTTATTCTTCCATTAGCTTCCCCACTTGTGAGAAATTCTATGATAGTATGAATGTATAAATAAAATTATGACATTAATTCTCATTTCGCTATGAAATAACTTCAATGTAAAGTTAAATAAAGCTGTAAAATTATACAAATTGCAAAAAGTCAATAGCAGCAAACTAAATAAATTACCCAGTACGGTGTACATACTTGTTCTAGGACTATCCAACTTTTCGAAATAAAAAAAAATATGTTATATTTTTGGATAACTTATATACTATAAAGTGGAAATTTCGTACCATAAAGGGGTGTTTCGAGCATTCACAGTTTTTTTTATTTTATTATTATTTAAGATTTTACTCCAGACTTGAAGGTGGGTTACGCAGACATCTCAAGTCCATATAAAAAAAAAACAATTTGTGTTGTATAATTTACAAAGGAAAAAGAAAGTTAAATTAAGCAGTGACAAAAAATAATGAGTTGATTTTAAATATATAGAATATAATATTATGTAGAATATAATACAGATGACTGGATAATAATTATATTCACGATAGTAAAATATTTTTTTCATTTACAGAATTATTTCAGGCAATCTTTAGGTAGACAATCTTTTTTTGTATCAAAATACATTTTCTCAAAACATATATTATGTTTTCTTATTCAACTAATCAATTGATTTTCCTATAATTATGCTAATAACAAAGGTTAAATTTTACGAAAATTAAAAAAATTTCAACATGCAATTTTGAAACTGAATAATAAAAAAAAATTAAGCAATTAAAACAATAACATTCTGAACGAGCGACAAGAAGTTTTATCCTGCAATTAAAAGGACATAAAAAGCAAACAGAACCGTAAAACATTTACTCACTGTTTTTTATTTATTCACGAGGTTTTTCTCAAATACAGGTATCCTGAAAAGATCCTGAAAAACCGCCAACTGATGAATGAATCACTTGAGATTTTTTTGAATGATTATATAAAAACACTCAATATTATATTTTCATTTAAAATATAAACAGATTTGTTAATAATTAATTACAGCTGTAAAATATTTCGTTGTTTTTCTTTTTTTGAATTTCAGAATTTTCTTGGAAACTAGGTCGAAGTAAACCGCCCTACGTCACTAACGTAGTAGGAATGATTGTCAGATGAAACGGTGATAGAGAAAATCAGGATGTTCTCTTCTCTTTCTTACGCATATTCAGGATACACGAGAGGTCTGAGCTCAGCTCACAGACTTGTGTAGTAGGAGTATACTGTATTAGTATTTGACTGCTCCGTACACTGGTGTACGTATACTTATTACCACTACCTTATGTATAATACCTCCTTTCTCTACTACTAACTCCCTCCTGAAACGTGCCTATTCCCGTACAAATACATATAATAATATCTACCATACTAACATACATATGTATACCTATAATGTACTCAGGACAATAATACACTCTTACAAAAGTATTCATATACTTATACTGGGATATATACCTACCATGCTACGCTATTGAAACACATAATAATATATTTTTTTTATAAAAAAAAAATCATGAGCAATTGGCGAGCTTATTGCCTGGAGACAATATCTTCCAGCAAACCAATAACGCATATACCTGTAATCACAAACATGCATATTTAGACATGGTTTACTGTGTATATTTTTTCTGGATTCATTTTAATGTCGTTTACGTGCCAAAGGACACTGATATTTTATTGACTAATAATTTATAATTTATTATGATTATTTATGTAACACAGTCTGTTGTGTTGAAAACTGGATTTCACTTGCTCAGAAGTGTGGATGTCAATCAAATTAAGTTTTTTAAACTACTATAGATGACTCGTACACATTGAATTAGCTCAGAAAATGGACATTAATAGGTTCGATCCTCAGACTAGGCAAAAATATTAATGTCCATTTTCTGAGCTAATTCAATGTGTACGAGTCATCAATAGTAGTTTAAAAAACTACTACTACTACTATACCATCACGGCATATCCCACAAGTGGGGTAGCCAGCAGATCAGCTGTATGTAAGAAACATACAAACTGTCCTCTTCGTGCCAGTATAAAATCAAGACATTCAGGATGGGTGGCAAACCTCAACGCTGAATTTAAGATGTAAAATGTCTTGTTTTTTTCGAACACCTGCCTTTTACAGGACACTCGAAAACTTACGCAGAAGAGTGGAGACCAATTCTTTACCGGGTGCTCCACGGGATATAAAAAACTTTAAAAAACTTAATTATAATTTATTGTTTAGTGTCTAGTATGAGAATAAAGTTTTACTCCTGATCTAATTGTAATCTTACTCACAACAATATACGAGTATGTAGCATTTAATAATTTTGAACTGAATAATTGCACTTTGTTATAGAATTAAATTCATTACAACAAACATTACATTTTAAGTTTATAGATACTATTTGTGTCTATCATTGATTTATTTATTTTATTTTGTCTATGTTGTTTGTCTGTTTTATTTGTAATATTATTGAACCAACGTTTGTTAATCTATATTGTTAAAGACTTTGCCGTTTATTTTATGAAATAAATAAAAAACAATTTACTTTATATGGTGCACATACTCAATACTATTCCATTTTTTTATCAATGTAAATTTAATGTAATTTTAAAGATTTTCAAATGGTATATGTTGTTTTTACTCAAAATGTGATAAATTAAAATTGACAGCTGGGTATTATTATAATTTTAGTCAGACATAAATTCGAAACTACGCTAATCCCTATTTTTCAGTACCTAAATAATAACGTGGCACTTAGCCGTTCATAACAATTATTCCATGATTGTAAAAACAAGTGATAAAAATATAGAATATAATACTTCATTATGCAAAAAATATATTATACCTACTATGAACAAAGCAGAAAAAAATAACAGACATTGTTTGGAATATGAATATAATATTTTATCAAAAGGCTCTTCACACTTTGAGTTGGTACTACAGTTCTATTCTTTCATTAGTTTATAAAAGCTTTTTCGTACAAAAAAAAACAAAACTGAGCTTTAATAATTTATCATACTTACCCTACTTATAAGCAAGTATATAAATTAATGTACATTGAAATCCATTATTATTTTTTAGTTTACGTTAGAATGTCCTTCATTTAGTAAAATTACATTATTGTTTATTGATTTTATAAGAATATTGTTAGTCACGCTCACCTAATGTACCTACTTTTTTTTTGTTTTCATTATTATTTATTTTGTTGTTTAAAATGTTGAAATTTTTTAATCCTTTCCCTATATACATTTAAATGGAAAGGATATAAAATAGTCGACCAATATACCTACTACTACGTATATGTTGGGATTTCTACCACTCAACATAATGTTCTTCTTTAATATAGTACGTAAGGAATCAACGCTCATAATCATTAAATTATTTGCGAAAAATATCTATCTATCTACCTTTAATATTACAGTATCTCCCATAAGTGGGGTAATCAGTGAACTAACTGCATATAATGAACATATGTTAGGTTTGTTATAGTTTGTCGGTAGCCTGGAGGTAGAGTCTCGGCCTCTTGAACAAGGGGTCCGCGGTTCGATCCCAGGTGCCGGCAAACTCCCCTTTCACGACACAAGCTTTTAGCTTACTGTGAAAGGTGTATAAGGTTGTATTTGGGTTTATAACAAAAACCCAGATATATCTTTTAAAAAAAAAAAAAAAAAAAAAAAAAATATATATTTCGTCCTTTCTGTGACAAAATAAACGTTCTGAATGAATGCTACACCTCCATTCTGAATTTTGTATAAATAAATATCGGTTGATCACTATTTTCCGTAAGTTTTTCAGTGTCCTGTAAAAGGCAAGTGTTCGAAAAAATACATTTAACATCCTTAATTTAGCGTGGTATGCCACTTATTCTGAATGTCTTCATTTTTTATTTGCTGCATATTGTCCTAGTATTTTACATTGTTTTATTCTTCTTCTCCTTTGATCTCGCTTTTATCCCTTTTATTTGGGGTCGGCTCTTCTAATCCTCATCCTTCAAGTCCTCCGGTCTCCTGTATCCTCCAAACGCAGCTCTGCCTTCCTTAGGATCCTGGCCATTGTGAACATCCAGGTGGTCACTGTTTTGCCTGGTCTTTAAGGATTTGTTAACATTGTTATAATATGATGATGTGCAAGAAGAATAAAAAAATGTAGTATTATGTCCTATATGGTTACAACATTTTTTTCCAAAACCAATTTGGCTTTTACGAACATAAGCGTATACTGTAACCAAAAATCATATTCAAACAAAATATGTTTTTCTTTGTTTTCTAGACCTAATATTCCCAATATGATACCTAACGGTTATTAAAAAGCTTATAGTAGTAAACACAGGGCTGTTCTGTACATAATATAATGTAGTGTATAATATTGTTAATATCCTTACATTCCTCACCATATTACATTACATATCAAATTAAGTCAGCTCCATTTACCCCTAATCGTGGCCTGTAAAATCTGCTTAATGTGATGTGTAATTAACGATATAATATGTCCTATCTTTTTATGTCCTATGTCCTATAATATGTCCTATTTTATGCATAGAATATAAGAGTATTAATAATTTTATGTTCAGCTAATACCTAATAAATCCATGTAGCCCATACACGTATGTAACAAATCAAAAATGATAATTTTATGTCAGTTTAACTTGTCAGTAGAGACCAATTTTTTTCTCGTCTGCGATAGACCCAACTTTATTCGTGAATTTCTCACTTTTTTCACGAATAACGCGAATTTTTACGTTTTAGAAAAATAACACCGAAATTTGACTCTTCGAAAAAAATAATAAGATATTTTTACTATCAACAAAACAATAGTATTATTCTTTAAAAATAAACTTTTTTTTTATTTAAATTAAACCCAATAATCAAAGATTTAGGATGACATTGTTCCATCTGCTTGTAATTTTTCAAACAATTTTGAATGTTCGTTATATAAATTATTTAAGCATATTATCATTTACAGTGTAAATAGAACTTGCTATTTCAAATATTTTTTTGATATCTCATAATTTATATTTTTGTAAAAAAAAATTGCATTTCTTAGAAATAACACTATTTTACTAGAAAAAATAACAACACTTTTCTAAAATAATAAAATCGCTTTTCTAAAAAAATTGCCCCGATTTTCCAAAAAAAATAACGCTGAAAAAATCAGATTTCTACTTTTCAGTCTTCAGCAAAAAACAAAGAAATCAATGTTTTTATCGTGGTAAGAGACACTTGTCTCAAATTATACTGAAAATATCTGAATGGAAGACTTTTGTATCCCCCATGAGGATCTACTTATTTTAAAGGAAAATTTCAGGAGGGCGAGATGTTATTTTAGGTAGAAAAACATTCCTACCCTTTCCACACATTAGATGACAATAGAAAAAGAATCTACATAAACACAATAAAAGACACCCAAACCTTTACAATTTTGAAAGGTTTCCAAAACAGATATCTATAGGAGACAGTGTACCAGCTTTGTAGCGAAGAACATCTGCATAATATATTATTAACATTCTGTTATTTATAATAATAATAATTAAATAAAATTAATGGGTGTATGTATATACGTTGTGTTATATGTACGCATTAGTGGGTCACTGTGCTTCTAACCACCTAATTATTAATTAGTTGGATACAGAGGCGGCTCTATGATAATGAGCGGCGGTTCAAACGCACCCCCAATTTAAAAGATAGAAACCTAACAATATGTAATAATTAAAATAAAAAAAAATATTAATAAATTTTTCCATGAACAAAATAATAATATTATTCAAGTTACCATATGAACAACACAGTCATCACATTCACTATTGCTTTGCAACATGCAGCGCTACTGTTCGTTAGAATATTTTAGTGCGGATGTTGAGCGAACTAACGGTGCAAAATCTAATATCGCACCGATAACCCATACATTTCGTAAAACTTCAATACTAAGTTCGTGGTGCTAAGATTGTATGGAGATTTTAAAAATATATGGGACATTTTGAGCATTGAACACAACTATGCTCACACGTAAAAAGGAGTAAGTGATACGCCTTGTAGCATTTTGTCGTACATTGACGGAAATTTTTTGACTAGTGTGTTTTTTTTTATGTGAAGGGATTCCTGTTATTAGTTATGTGGACGCGATGAATTAGTACCTACCAAGCGTGTCAAAATGCATAGATTGACGTCGTGAGGTTCATAGGTCAGCCGTATACACTCTTATTACTTATTACTTAGTGGTAAAATTTCTATAGACAGTCACCGCTAGTCGCGATTGTGTTATGCAGATAATTAGTTATTTGTAAGATTTTTTGTATTCGAGCGCGCTTATATCAACATGTTACATGCAATTTAAAGAATCTACGATATACCTATATAAAATTGATATAATATTAATTATTATCGTTTTAGCTTATAGATTACTATTAAAATGGGTGAATTAAACGTAGAATACATTAAGAACAGAAAATACCAGAGTAAATGAAGTGTTCGCTAATGGTAAAGAGAGAAGGGTAGAATTTCTTTATAAGGATGTTTTTTTTTTACCGAACCCCCGCAAATACATATTGCCGGCCGCCTCTGGTTGGATAGGCGTCGTGTATCACACTTAGTGCGAATTATTACTGTGTGAATCAACATAATATGCAAAAAGAATTTCTATTCGTTTGAATGAATATATGTCCGAGTTTAAGACGTTACTACAGCAAACAGTATATACCTACAACAAACCCTTGACTTTAAAGTAAATGTATATGCCTGCATAATGAGCAATAAATTATAAAACGTGGAAGTAATTTCTAACTTGTCTTATCTTGAAGATCACGATTATCGATTTTAATGAAAATTTTACACTTCCCATGGAAATTCAACTCGATAGATTTGTCTTTTTTTGACGAATATTTTTGTATTCTTTATAAAAATTATTCCATATCTACTAATAAATATTAAAAAAATATAAAAGGCTATCTAGCCAAAAACTTTTTATTTTTAGCGATTTCAATACTCTAAAAATACTCAACTCAATGCTCTACTCTAATAAAAAAAAATACTTAAAATCAAAAAAAAATAATGTGTATCTATCTATATAACCATTTATGATTTTGAAAAAATTGATGATACATTTTGAATACATATTATACAATTTCTTTAAGATTTAATGATCCAAAATATGATATGAAAATAAGTTATTCTTTCACAATTTTTATGTTATGAGAAATCGTCTTCCTAGGCCCCAAGAAAAGGTTTATTTATCATTGATGATGTGACGATAATACATTTAATAGACTTATTTCACTCGACATCAGACCCCCTAGGGCCTAGACAAACCGTACTTGGCGATCGACAACAAACGAATTCAACAATAACGCAAAATTACACGGTAGGTACATGCAGGTAGATTGTCGAAAAGTTCGCCAGTAGTCGATCGCAGGTACGCCGCGCCGTGCGGTTTGTCTACGGCTCCAGGTGCTTGCGATATTTGCATACAATGTACGTCATAGTTTTTATGCTATAGTATGACAGAATTTGCGACATCGAGTGTGTTACACTGGTATGTTTAAATATATGTAGTTATTATTATTATAAACACAATGTCTTTGTGATGCTTATTCATTCTATTATTACAATATTATTATAATCATTATTATCTTATAACTTATAAGTGCGATGCTACATTACACCATACATCTGATGTTTACATACGTCGTAGCCTGATTGTGATAATCAAACTTTTCCACTAAACTCCGTATTCACATACACCGACTAATTAGGACGTTGATATTATTTACATATTATGCAATTAGGTTTCCTGCATAATTAGTTCATGTATGATATAAAAATATTGGTAACATGTTGTAGTAGAATTTGGAACTTTTAATTGGGAGATGCGGGGGCTTAACCCCGATCCCAACCTACTCGGATTTTTAGATTTCCTGGCAGAAACATTTTGACAATGATTTTGTAAGTCGAAACCACATTTCTGTAGGTAGTTATTATTGAATAAAGTAAAACTCAAACAGTTTGTGTTTATTCCATTAATTAATATGGAGTTTTACGAAATAAATGTCAATTCAATCAATAAAAATGTTGAATATACTTGTGGGTATACTATGTAAATTCTTCAGAATTCAAGCTAGTTTTGTAAAAATGTATGGCGTATCTACCTACTTTAAAAAGATTGTGATAAAAATACGTCTGAGTAATTGAAAAGTGGTTTAAATTAGCCTAAAGTCAAATTAAAATATGGAAAGTAGAATGTGCTAATAAATAATGACGTCGTGTAAGGAAATGAGTCCCATATGCACTAAAAAATATATTCAAACTGTTAACAAAAGTATAATGATTTCTCAAATAGTTCTTCTTCTGAAAGCCCAGGGTCGTTTTACAGAGGCGTCTTCCTCCGACGTAGATTCCCAACTGTCCCTCCACCTCTTTGGTGACCCCGGTCCCAAGCCTGTACGGAAAAGGAAGTGGAGGACTTGGACATGGTCAGCAACCTACCCATGTCGAACAATATAATAAGCTCACAGAACAGAGAAAAAAGCATCGAGATTCTCAAACAGTTAAATAACTGTCGTTATTTTTCTGGTTATAGTGAAAAACCTAGAATTGTTGGCAAAAGGATTGATTGTGTGCCTTGACCTATCACAACACACACCTACCTACATATGTGGTTTTGTAGTGTGAGGGTGGGTGAGTACTACTCCATCTACACATACATACCTACTTATATTCTCATATCTGCCTTCAGTTGTTATAATAATTGACATCAATTGTTTCAACGGCTCAAGTGTTTTTACATACCTACTTAAAATACTAAACCACAATCGTCACTCTGGTTATATAGTTGCCGTAAATATTTAATCATTGAAAATTTTACGTATATCGAATCAACACAAACAATAATAAAAGCATACACTCTAGGGATGGGAAGTCGCCCAGACTAAATTGAGAGAGGATACCAACATAAATCAGCAGACTAATCAAGTAAAGTGCCCACTAGAACTTCCTCTAAAAGGGGACTGTAAAAACGGCTAGGGTAATGCACACTGCCATGGGCAGAGGATCGTATAAGAAGTTACCTATGTATATGAAAGAGAAACCTACATTCATATTGTCGACCGACGGTACTTGGTGGAAGTTTATGTTAAATTAATAAAAAAATTAAACACTTTTACTTCCAAAGTGACTTTATTATTTGCGAACCGGCTTTCAAGAGCTTCCACTCTCATTATCGGGCTAACGCATAAGGTTAATACTGACACTTTACTTTAGCCCATGGGTGGCCAACCTTTTCAGCAGCCGGGCCAAATTTAAGAAATGAGATTTCCTACCGGGCCATAACAATATAATATTATATAATCCATATACATGGATTTAATCATTTTACTTCACCTTAAAATTTGTAATTTGAAAAACTCCTAATAATAATTTCTCCAAATACCTTTCTTCAAAAAAGTAACGGGTACTTGTACCGACTATTATAAAAAAAAGTGTGTCCAAATGCTTCGCGGGCCACAAGCAGGCACCCCGCGGGCCGCATGTAACCCGCGAGCCGCGGGTTGGCCACCCTGGCTTTAGCCTAATGATGAGAGCGGAAGCTCTTGAAAGCCGACTAGCGATTAATAGCCAGACTGTGGAAGTACTAAATACAATTGTTTAATTTTTATGAACCTAAATCTAAAAACTTTAATGTAATCATGTGTATTTTTAAAAGATCGGAGCTTTCGATCGTTTTGTTTAGGTACAGACAGGTACCATAATATTCCTACGTTAGTACTTATAAGATCCGTAGGTACCTATATAAATACCGACATGAACACTATCAGGAACAACCAAAAATGCTGAAGAAAGTAGAACAAGAAAAGGTGAAAGGTTGGGAAATGGTTGCAGATAAGATCAAATAGCAATAGGTAGGCACTAATACATTAGTGGCGAGAGGTAGCTGTTATGGTGGACTGTATTTTTGGGTCAAACTGATGTCTAGGTAGGTACCTTTACATTACCCCTATCAAGGACGGAATATTTCACTGGTGTATAGTAGAATGGGCAATTATAATAATATTATGTAGGTTGGAAATAAATATTATTGAATAGCCCTTTTTACTTTTGCAAAGATATTATTTAAATGAGTAGAATGATTTGCATAACGGTATTTAAATGATTATAATATACCTTCTTCATGTGTCATATCCCTCAGACATTGACTTGAATCACTTGAAAGAAACGCCCTCTGTTCAAAATAGCGTGAAAATTTTATTAGATAGGAAAATATTGGATTTTAATTTTGTGTTGATATTTATACAACCAAAAATAAAATGATGCAATTATCTATTATTTTCATGATTCACAAACTTTTCATTATTTTCAACAGATAGGTATCATCATCTAATTTTTTTTTAATTTCATTATCTTTGAATGAAAATAGTAAAATAACTTCCATTTTATAACAAGAGATTTATTTCGAGTTCAAATATTTTCAACAAATCAATTCACATTATAAAATAATTCAACAAGTACGCAGGTGTAATGATAAACAAAAGATAAATAAATTATAGTTACATGTATACAAGTACACATAAGGAATTAAGAGCATGATCATAAAAAACATGTGTAGGAATTCATGAAACATTATTCAGTAAATCGTCACGCCCACAATGTAACGTCGGATCTACAAATTTTACAAAAATCACTTTTTACACATTTAGTTATGACGTTTTTGTAATATATCATTTATTTCATACTAACATCATTTTAATCTACAAATTCTAATGTAAAAAAGTGGGAAGTTTAGTAATTCTGTTATTATGAATATTTAAATTGTGCATTTATTCCCCATCTCTCGTAAATTAATGTCAATTTTGCAAATTCAACATTACATTTTGGGCGTGAAGAAATGTATTTTTAAAATAATCAAATATAAAATAAATTATAAAAATTAATAAGATAAAAAACAAACATGATGTCTTATATTTATATATGTGAAAGAAAACTTGTCCACACTCCTATGGGGGAGTTTTTTCTTACAGACAATGAACATCTGGCTTCTTTTACAAACTTTACATTAGGCATATTATTCGACCAAGAGACACCTACATGGACCGAGTGAAGAAGGACATGAATTGTGGCACCTATGTTGATTTAAAGAGACTGGCGGAAAATAGGGAGGAATGCAGAAGAAAATTAAAATTCATTGCAGACCAATAGATTGTAACTCTATATATATTATATATGTAATAAACAAACCACCTTTTGGCAACCAAATCAATTTTTTCTTGAACCAATTAGAAACAAACTCTTTTCATATATAATTTTATTTTACGATTGACATCTCATTTTTATTATTATTTATTGTTTTTTACTATTTTGAAATATTGTTTTTTTTTAATTTTGTATTAACTTGTTGTTGTTACTTTATTCTAGTACTTGTTAACATGTAAAAGGTGAAAGCCGTGAATGTTGTATAAATAAATAAATAATAAAAACTGGATAATTTAATCCGAAATACAACTTAACACACATTTCACAGTAAGCTGTGAAAGGTGTTTAAAGTGATATAAAATTTTATATTGATTAATAAAAACAAATTATCCTTCAACCCTCGTGCTCCATATTCCTTAACAAAAAAAAACAGTATATTTTATGAAATATAAAAGAAAAAAAAAACTCTTTTACGAAACATTAATAATTAAAGATTGACAAATTGCACAAATTTAAAGAATATATTGTGATTGACAATTATAAAACAAATATTAAAATTTTGCTCTATTTGAGAAATTATAATTTTATTGCACATAATAAGTACTTTATTAAATGTAAATAAATATTTATTGCCAAAAATTGCACATGATTTTTATATACAAAATGTAACAAAACAATAATCTTTACTCATTCATAATATTATAGTACATAAATTAGCCATAGGCGATGCACTGAATTCATAAATAAGAATATACCTTACTGGAAAATAACACAGATAATAAACATGAACATACCCTCCACATAAATCCATGACTTCAATTAATACTGCAAACAGCTTTTGACAACATAATTTTGAAATTTCTTTCATTGCAACTTGATCAACATTAACTAGGAGTACAAGTCTCCCAAAAATTATTTGTATTAATCCATTTAATTCCCTATTATATTTTGTATATTTATATTTTTTTAATACTTTAAACGTCAAAATTATTACACAACAAGGTTTTAACCTACACAATGTAACATGCAATTTACAAGATATTACTATTCAATATTTATACTGAATATTTCCCCAAGACTATTTTATCATTTTTGAGCCTTCACTCTGTTCCTCTGGTAATTTATTGTTAACTGACCAATTCAGATTAGTAACAAATAAACTCTTGTGAAGATAATAAATTTGTTAATCCATCAATCAAATATTATTATACTTAAGGACTCATTGCACTGCATGTATATAACATGCAGACCATCTTCTTCGCGCCACAAAGAAGTACTCTAAGGATTAAATATGGTTTATTCTTTTAATATAATATTCCACAAAAATGTAACATCCCATCAGTACCACTGATCAATGAAATAAAAACTTAACGGTATTATATAAATGATCATCAAATAATATTTTTGATCCTAGTCACCGACCATCAGAAAAATAAAACGATAATCAAAAAAGTAAAATTAACACCAAAACAATACCACCAAATATTTCATATTCCGATCATCAAAATATAAAATAAATATCATCAAATAAATGAAACTAACATCAAAATTATTACCTACAAATATTAAATTCCGATCGTCAAAATATTTCGGTATGACCACCAAAAAATACATTTGACCATAAAATAAATAGATTGATTGCCAAAATAGTAGATTGATCGCCAAATTTATTATTATAATAACAAAAATCGTTCATAATATTTAAGTAAATTCATTAGAAAGTCTCTTTCTTCACTATCGTGATTTTTTTAAGAATGCTTAAAATGACATGACCCTTTTTATTATTTCACTATTCACGACTACAATAATATAAATACTCAAACCCGTTGCAGATGCACTATTATCGGAACTATGATACTTGAGCGGCCTCACCCGTATTCGAGTATTTTTTCCATAGAAAAAGTAATATATACGAAACTTAAGGAAATTTATATTCGAACTAGATTTTATTTTCGCCGGTTTTATTTTATTTTTGCCGGCAAAAATAAAATAAAACCGGCGAAAATAAAATCTAGTTCGAACATAAATTGGCTCTACCCGTTGTCGAGTATTTTTTTTTCTATAGAAAAGTAATATGTAGGTACAAAACTGTAAGAAATTTATATTGGAATCAGATTTTATTTTTGCCGGCAAATGTTTAATTGCTTTGGATTCAATTTAGAAATATTTGAGGATCACGATTTGATGATCAATCTACTATTTTGGCGATCATATTGAATTATTTGGTGACAATATTTTATATTTTAGGGTTCAATTTAGAATTATTTGAGGATCACGATTTGATGATCAATCTACTATTTTGGCGATCATATTGAATTATTTGGTTCGAATATTTTATTTTTTAGGGTTCAATTTAGAATTATTTGAGGATCACGATTTGATGATCAATCTACTATTTTGGCAATCATATTGAATTATTTGGTGACGATTTTGGTATATTTTTGATGATCACTTAAATACTAGCCAAAACTTAATACGTTTTGAGACAATCAGATAAAACAATAATATTCACTCTTTCACTTGTACTACTATTTTTTCAATTAACAGAAATACTCTATTTTTATTTATTAACAGTCTTTGAGTAACTTGAGATAATTAGGTTTCAATGTGGCCTTCAAATGATCATCTAATTCTGATATTCTGTGTTGTTTCATGTGGCTCTTCATATTACCACGTTGTGCGTAGCCCCGTTTACAGATAGGGCACTTAAAAGGTGTCTCACCTGTATGAAGTCTCATGTGTTCTTTCAAATAGTCTGTATGGAAAAATGCTGAATCACACATGGTACAAACGTAGGGACGTTCACCTGAAAAAAATGGTGACAATTTTAAAACGAGAATCTGGAAAACATAATATAATTATATGCTGAGTCTACTTCAAGTACTATATGTAATTGAAAGGAAGACATTCTCAAACAAAAAAATAAGCAGATTAATACAATAGATTTATGTAAACTGAATTTATTTGAAATGCTCCATTTTGTGAAAACCACAAGTATGCATTTAAGGATTCATAATTATGGTCCTTTCATGAATACCTTTGCATTTCCTAGAGTCTGCATCGAGTGGATATATTTTTATCAATGGAATATGCAAATTATATGTAAAATAAATTAGAGTATTTAAAACAGGAAATTCTAAAGGTTGGTACTGCATATTCCACGATAATGTCAAAATGAAGGCTTGTATTGTGCTTGAATTCATCCAATATTTTAGTATTAATTTATATTAAAAGAAACTTTGTATTTTCCACTAGAACAATGTTCTAGTGGAAAATACAAAGTTTCTTTTAATATAATTTAATAATAAATATGGAATTCCACAGTGTTAATCACGAAACATTCGAAAAATCAATATTTTAGATATTAATTTACCTGTGTGCACCGACTTGATATGTATATCTACTGACTTCTGTGTTTTATATTTCTGCGAACAATGAGGACAGCACTTCCAGTTTACTACACCTGCGTGGCCTTTCATATGTTTGCGCAATTGTGATAAAAATGCAAATTGTTTTCCACAGTCGTTACAAACAAAATCTTTCCTTTCTCCATGGCACCTCTTATAATGTCTAGTCACATAATCAGGAGCCTTAAAAGATTTACTGCAATTGGTATGGGGGCACTTGAAATTGTTAACAAGAGATTTTTCCTGATGAGACAGCTTATGATGCCTCAACTGATGTCTGGTTTTTAAAACTTTACCACAAGTATCACACAAGATGACCTTTTTAAGAACTCTTACTTTCAATTTTTTCTCCATCTCTTTCAATTTCTTTCTTGTCTGATTTGTCTTATCCTCTTCTATAATTTTCCTAATTTTATCAGCTTCTTTCTTAGCTTTAATTTCTTCTTGTGTGTCAACAGGCTGAGATACAAAACTGAAATATATGTCAAATGCTATTTATTGCAGCTGTGTATTGTTATAAATATTAAAGTAATATACTAATATAAAATTAATTAAAATGTTCATATATTAAATCAACGTAATTCTTTCCAGTTGTACGTCTGCAGACAGAATCTCAATCTATCGAACATTCAAAATAAAATGAAAATAATATCTTACCTCCATGAGAATCCACTCCACACACATTGCCCTTCTAATAAAGAAGAAGCTATTTTACTACTGACTATTCGTTTAATATTCTTTCCTCTCATTAAGGTTCTTTTTCTCTTTTTATTTCTCTGTATACTTGCTTTTGTTTCTTCTTCTGTATGTGAGTCATCAGGTTTTTCAATTTTCCATTTAGACTTCTTTTTCTTTGATTTTCCTTTAGTTATTTCCTTTTTCAATAGTACAGTTTCAATAGGTTTTTCATCTAAACATTCTTCTTTCACAGTTACCTTAAAAAAGTTATCATAGTCTTGTTCGTCATCCAAATTAAAGTCTGCATCCATGATGTCACTATTCGCATCGTTAAATTCAAGTTTAACATGATGCTTGGTGATGCAGGTTCGTAGTTTAACATCTGAGTCTTCACATCTTACTTTAAACTTATAGGCTGTGTCTAACATGGAATAGCAAAGGGGGCAAATGTAACTTGGGTAGCCATCTGATTCAGTAATCTGAAAGCCAAAATATAAATTTTAAATAGCGCAATTTTATACAGATAAAGTACAACTAGAATAGTTCTTGTAATTGGTTTATGTGCTGTCACATCAATTGAGTGAATGTCATAAACTTATCATTATTTCAAATATAAAAAAAAAACACTCGTAAAATTGAAATGACGAGATGTTAATTCACCTGTACAGTTGAACAAGCCATAACTTTCAAATACAATTTCATATCTTCATCGTCTTCAAACAGAGACACATCAGCTCCTTCTTCTAAGCAAACTCTACATAAGCTCTTCGGCTCTATTGTGGTATTCATTCTGCGCTGATTTCTTAGTATTATTAAATACAATTTCTAAATCTTTCTACAAATAATCGAACCATCTTCTTAAAATTGTTTTGACAGCTTCAATAATAACAATAGGTATCATGAATATTATGATTATAACCTCAAAAACGGCTCAAAATGACATTTGATGTTAACCATAGATATTTAATTTATAGCGAATAGTAAGTTTATTATTTTGTTATAAATTACATAGTTAAACGGTTAAAGTGAGCTACAATCTATTTGATTGATCTGCAACGAATTTGGATGTTTTCTCCATTCCTTACTATTTTCTTTAATTCTATATATGTGTGTCATAACTCATGTCCTTTTTCACTTCATCCCTATTTATAGTTGTCTCTTGGTCGCCTTCTACGATTTCTGCTTTCGGTTTTGCCTTCCACGATGGTAATGATCAGGCCTGGGTGCCTGAATACTGTGACCAATCCAGTTTGCTCATTGTTGGCTGATTTTTAAGGAGTTGCCTACTTTCGCCTACCCCGATCAACACCTCTTCGTTTTCGAAATGTTCCGACTAATAGATCTTCAGCTAGATAATAGATCTTTAGAAGTTTAGGATATTAATGAAGAAGAGTTTATTTTAGATATATTTATTTATTAGACAATATAATAATAACAATCTGAAATATACATAATTGTAATAAAACAATTAATTCATTAACACATCCACACTTAACGTGACATATAAATATATACTGCAATATATATTTACAAAATACTCAAACATTATCTATCAACTTACCAAATAGATATACATTCTATAAATTCCTTATCATTTGCAATGGTACATAATAATGACTTACTTCTGGTAAAGCAGAAATTGTAACACATTATTTGACAAATCATTAACCACAAATATTATCATATCTGATATCTAGATGAGTCCAGACAAAAATAATAAAAACAAATAAATAACCCTAGACAAACACGCACTTGGCGGTCGACTACAAACGAATTTTCGACAATAACCGCAACAATAACGCATAATTACACGGTACATGTATGTAGATTGTTGAAAAGTTCGCCAACAGTCGATCACTAAGTACAGTTTGTCTACAGCCCCTGACGTTTGAAATTCACTGCGAAGTAACAAGTTACAACAAGGCAAGCAATAGATACTCTCTAATGTGTTCAAGATGTATTTAGATTTATTAAATGTACCTTGATTTGTTTTAGATATCAAAGAATTTATAAAATGTACCTAAAGAATGATCAACATTTTCAATAAAGATTTGATCAAATCACCAATGATAATTTACAAAGGAATGTAAAACAAAGCAATAATTACAATGTGATACTAATATTACTGTGTCTTAGGTTTGAATATCGATAAAAATAGGCTACCTGCATTTAGCAGGCAATAAAAATATATAATTATGATTAATATGTGAAATACTGTTTTATATCTAGATGGTACAGTAAAATTAATAATTTATATACTAACCCCACACCTGCATCATTGATTGAGAATATTGCTTTTTTTTATTTAATGGTGTAGCAAAATAAAATCTCCAAGTTTACATATCAAATGTATGCTGACTACGGATAAGTAAGGTACGTATAAAATTAATTTTTATGAACGCTGTTTGGGTTAAAATATGTGTTTTGTAGTAACAATGTATAACAATGAAATAGTGATAAAAAAAAATACAACTGCAACAAAAAAAATCACACTTTACGTATAATCTAGGCGTTTACTAACACATTTTACAATCTACAGTTTATTGTACATAATTTGATATTGTCGCAATTGATTAATTAATACATATAATCAATTAAGTTCAGATTCGATTAAGTAACTTGAAACATTCAATCTGCCAAAAACAGAGAAGTCACAGAAAAAAATCATACAAAACATATGACATCATTGTACTGTATTATGCTATTCATTTATGTGCACAAACAATTAATAATATTGAATATTTTTTTTAAAAAAAAACTTCATAATACATAGTAGTTTTGCAGAAGATAATTATAGAGAATAAATTTTGATTTATCTTTTTTATTTTATTTTTAACAATTTACACAATAACATATATCTAGACTTACAATATAATATTTTCAAGAAAACTGTATTTACAATACAATAATATCAAATATTCTTGAATACTGAAATTGCAGTTTTGGGTAGCGGGTTAATAACTAGAGATTTGATATTTATGGGATCACATCAAGTTTCGTAGTGTTGTAACACCAGAAATTGATTTAAAAACATTGAATAACACAGAACAATAATATAAATAGACATGCGAAGGATATATTTTTGAAAAAAAAAATGAAGGGAAGACTCTTAATTAAAAATCTGATAATTGCTATCTTATTAAACTGAAATGTTAATTAAGAAATTATTATATTTGAAAATATCGACATCACAACTGAAAACCAGATTAATATAATAATCTTAATTTTGATAATGCTAAAATTATAATAAAAAAACTGGCATATAACACTATAAAAGAAAGATATGGATCAAAAATTAATGTATAACATCGCTATGAAGTGAAGAGTTTCAGAGTACATTTTAATTTAATATCTAGTGTGTATATAATATCTATAAACAAACATTCATAACATAACTATAATTATTAATAATATGTACCGATAGTAGCAACAACTACTTAATAATATGTATTTTATCAAAGCAACAATGTAACAAGGTGTATAATTTAAGTTACGATGACTGACTCCCGCTGAAATGGAAGGCTTAGAAAAGAAGATCCTCGTCTCCTTCGTCCAGTAAATTGGCTACGTCGCGAACTTCTTCACCTTGAGCCTTACGTTCTGCCTTTTTCTGTAACAACAATAGGGAAATATAAGACGACACAGACGACAAAACACATAATAATGGAAATTAACTTCATTACACAACATAAAAGTTTGTTACAATGCACAGTTGAAATTATATACAAGTAATCTTGTGTAAGTTTATCTCACAAATGCCAAGCTATAGCATATAAATCTAGTAAATGCTGAGGTGGAATTTTCGCTACTAAAAATATTTTTTCGGTTTGGTAAATACTAGATTCTAATGCATTAAAAAATAATAGCAATGAACATATAAAATTAAAAAAAAAATTATACTTACAGCTTCGCTTTTGGCTCTAGCAATTTTCTTTTTGTCTTGAATTTTCTTAAGACGGTAGAACTCCTCACGTTCCAACTCGTCTAATTCAGAAATAATGTATGCCAATGTGCGCTCAATACGTGGGATGATAACTGAAAGAAAATTTAATAACATTTAAGATAAAAACTACTGAATCATTCAAAAGAAACTTTAATTCTCATCTAATGGCAAATATATGTGAAACATTATGGATTTAAGAAAAATTTAACAATTTTAGAAATGTAAAAATAAATGTTTTTTTAATGTTTTCAAAAATTATGAGTTAAACAAGTACACATAATCTATGTAACAACGATCATCTTATATTATTAATAAAACAAAAATAAGATAATTATCAAACTCACAGAAAGAGTAGAAAACATCATCCTCGGAGTTTTTAAATTTATTAATATTCATTGAAAGTCCTATACGCTTCCAGGAGTCTCAAGAATAAAAATGTTTTCACTTACCATGTTCAATGGCATTAACACGTCTGTTTGTGATTTTGATAACTTCATCAAGTGTGACAAATGATGTCTGGAGAGATGCCAGCTCTACTAGAAGTTTGACAGCCTTCTGGAAGTTCTTCTTCAGTTTGGACACCTGCTGTCCTCCCCTGGAGAGACCAGCTAATTCGTACGTGTCTGTACCATCTTGATATGACTCAAACACTGGCAGGGTCACACCTGTGGTGAAACAATCAAAACTAATTAATCATCTGATTTAAACAAATTTTACATCCATCTAATGTTAAATAATTAAGTTTGCTGTTGTTTATTATAATAATAAACTTTATTTGACAATATAGAACAAAGCAATTACAAAATGATCTAATAAGGAGATACAAATACACGATATTGTGCAATGGATGAGTTTATTGCTCAATATAATAAATAAATTATTAAAACATTACACACATGTATATATAAAAATATTAAAATAAATATATAAGTAAACAAAAAGGTATGAAAATATATACATAGTTAAAATAGTAACAGTAATAAAAATCGGTGAACTAAAAGAGAACATGAGGGGAGGATTAGTGAGAAAAAAAGGGGAGAAGAGGTCCAGCCACTTAACGTGAATGGATTCATGAAAAAATAAAGAAAAAGAATGATATACAAAATGAAAAGCTTATCACAGTTGTGATAGAAGACTAACAACCATCAATTTCCTTTTTGAAGGTGTTAAAAGAGGCACAAGTAAAGAGTTTTGGCGGAAGCTGGTTCCACAATCTGGCACCGTGGACTGTAAAAGAATCTGTATAACAGATGTTGAGATGCATATTGTTACCCAAAATCACTTATAAATGGGTGTATTGCATTATAAATATTATGATAGATTGGTCTTGTTTTATGTACACCTGCACCACACTATCATGTTGCCTCCTCCGTGTTGAAATATTAATTACTACCTACTACTACTATACTATCACGGCATATCCCACAAGTGGGGTAGCCAGCAGACCAGCTGCATATAAAACATGCAAGCTGTCTTCTTATACCTATTAAATAATTAGTGTTGAATAAATCTGAGGAACTTATCTAGTTTTAATGAACGCATAAATACTTGATATTATTGAACTATTTTTATGTAGATATGTAGTATTCAACCTGGAGAACAAGAATCCGTCGCACAATTGTGGATTTTTTAAGCACAACAATAAATATTTGCATTTTTCGTATGCCCTTGACGTATCACAAGTATCCTATAAATATCGGGGGCCATGTTGAAATTTGCACAGAGAAATGGTTCATTGTTACCAACATAACAAAAACAATGTTTACTGGACAAAATACAACGGAAGTCAAAATTAGACAATGGGGAAAAAAGTCAAAATAATGAAATGGGAAAATTATTACAATTTATTAAATTGAAAATAGACATACCTCATATTATTATTATAAATCCTTTTTCTTATATACTGTATTTGTGTTGTTAGGTAGTCTGGTGCTAATATATGCAAAAACACATTTAATAAGTTGACTGATTGCGGGTTAGGTTTGTTAGGTAGTACGGTGCTAATATATGCAAAAACACATTTATTACGTTGACTGATTGCGGGTTAGGTTTGTTAGGTAGTACGGTGCTAATATATGCAAAAACACATTTATTACGTTGACTGATTGCGGGTTAGGTTTGTTAGGTAGTACGGTGCTAATATATGCAAAACACATTTATTACGTTGACTGATTGCTGGTTAGGTTTGTTAGGTAGTACGGTGCTAATATATGCAAAAACACATTTATTACGTTGACTGATTGCGGGTTAGGTTTGTTAGGTAGTACGGTGCTAATATATGCAAAAACACATTTATTACGTTGACTGATTGCGGGTTAGGTTTGTTAGGTAGTACGGTGCTAATATATGCAAAACACATTTATTACGTTGACTGATTGCTGGTTAGGTTTGTTAGGTAGTACGGTGCTAATATATGCAAAAACACATTTATTACGTTGACTGATTGCTGGTTAGGTTTGTTAGGTAGTACGGTGCTAATATATGCAAAAACACATTTATTACGTTGACTGATTGCGGGTTAGGTTTGTTAGGTAGTACGGTGCTAATATATGCAAAAACACATTTATTACGTTGACTGATTGCGGGTTAGGTTTGTTAGGTAGTACGGTGCTAATATATGCAAAAACACATTTATTACTTTAATTTTATAAAATTAGTGATATATATGGTATTTATGGATTTAATTAATTTTTTTATTGAAAATTTATCATTTTTCTCTATGGTATGCATTGTTTTTGTCATATTGGTAATCCTGCAATTCATTTCCTATATTTTTGTGTCAACATGGCGTCAGATACTTGTTTTGATTGTGATGTGTAAATCGTGTGCAAAATATGCAAATAATTAATTTTGTGTGCGTTAAATCATCTTATTTTGGATGGATTATCATTTCTCAGGTAGAAAACTACATATTCACATAAATATAACTTGAAAATTCATAATAATTTTTTTGAATAGTTCATCTAGTCTAGATATTTACCAAATCTGAGAACATTAATAATGTGTGTATATTCCATGGATTTTTGTAAATATACTGAACTATAAATGAGGGGTTTGATGAGGGAATAAATAAAATGGTCTATCACAGCTTAGATTTACCACTGTGCTAATTTACTCATAATTCTTTCCATGTACTGAACTTTTTTTTTTCATCAACATCATAGTTTTAAACAACAAAAAGATTACATTGTATAAAATCAACAATGACACAATGTTTGTTTTTATTTCCACAATTAATGGAATTTATATTGAAAATATTATTTTAATACAAACCAGCAACATTGTCCTTCTTAGTCCTTATTTTGATCTGGGCCTTGGTGACATTCTGCAGTACAACTTGATTTATTTCTCCCGTTGCAAATTTAGCCTCCGCTAAAGAAAATGCTGCCTCCTTCATCACTTCACCCATCAGAGTTTTTGTCTGAAATTGAAATTATAATCGCTTATGATGAGAATGTCAACAAAGAATGTTATTAATACACTAAACATTAATTTGTATGTAATACATAAGAATACTAATGCAAACATTCAACATTGGACCCGATTTTCCAATTACTTAACTACATATTCACTATTAGAGAAAAATGAAAGCTCAAACTTCTATCAATAATGTTTCATACCAGTCAAGTTGATAAAATAAGAAACAAACCAAACCTAGACTTAATTAACCCTTCCATCATTGATATTCAATGTGAGGCTCCACTCTACTTACCTCAATGATTTTACTTAAAATCATCCTGAAACGCATCTGAAGAGCGTCAGCCTTCTTCTTGAGCAACCCATGACCTTTTTGTGCTCCAGCCAACCTAGCCTTCATCAACATCTGAGCCCTGGAATACAAAAAAAGAATACAATCATAGCACTTCCAACGACGACACTCCCTACTATTGATCTTCAAAATATTACTAAAAATAGGTGACACACGACGCAAAACAAGTACAAATAGGAGTAAACTTTAAAATATTGATATTTTGATTGAAATAAACTAATAACTCACCCTCTAGAAGGGAAAATAGGTAGTCTGTCTTTGCCCGACATTATGGAGAAAACAAGCCGCAGTCACTAAAGTCAGCTGACACTTCTTTCTCTCTTTCCCGTGTGATTAATGTCTATGGTCTCGTAAACTGGCAACACCACCAAACATAAAGCTTGGAATACATGTTAAATTATCATACAACCAAAAAAACTTCAACCCATATGTGTCGAGGTGACGAAAATCTCCAAACTTGACATATAAGATTTCTCTTATAAGCACTTAATGAAAACAATTTGAAAATGAAAACGAGAATCAGTTTCATATTCTTCGGATTCCGGATTTGATTTTTTTTTTTTAATTAAGTATTCCGAAAAAGTTATGAAATTCTAAAATTGGAAGCCTTTATCTGATTTCACATAAGTGGCAGTGAGTATTAAAGCTGAGGGATAAACTGATTGCGACGTATAATTAAATAAATGTTATTTGATTTTTGTTCAACAATAGTATTGTACATATTTTGGGGAATCAGATTCAAAATATATATAATGAGTTACAATCCACTGGATTGGTCTGCAACGAGTTTTGACTTTCTTCTCCATTCCTCCCTATTCTCAGCCAGTCTTTTCAGCTCTACGTATGAGCCACAGTTCATGTCCCTCTTCAGTTGGTCCATATACGCATCTCTTGGTCGGCCTCTGCCATTTGTCCCCTCGGTCTTACCCTCCGCAATGGCGATGAGTAGTCCTGGGTGCCTGATGTTGTGGCCAATCCAGTTAGCTCATTGTTGGCCGATTCTCTTAATAAGTTGCCTTTTTTCGCCTACCCTGGTTAATACTTCTTCGTTTTCGATGTGTTCCGACCAATGGATCTCCAGCATGCGTCTGTAGCACCACATTTCAAAGGCCGCCAACCGTCCGCTTTCACTCTTGATGATGGTCCACGTCTCGCAACCATAAAGCAGAATACTCCATACAAAGCTTCAAAAGATTCAAAAACGTTCCATAAATGTTTACTGCTTAAGTACATATGACCATAATTTATATCATGTAACTTGGGTATTTTTTTATTTTATTTTAAAACCTCATTACTAATAATTTTATATGAACCAACAGAAGAGGCAGAAGAGGGACATGAGCTATGGCCTGTGGCTCATACGTGGAGTTGAAGAGGAATGGAGATGAAAGTCTAAACTCGTTGCAGACCAATCCAATGGATTGTAACTCATTATATATATATACTAATAAACAGAATGCCTTCTATAAGTGAAGTTATTTTCGGTGAGCATCGTATTGGTTGATGGGTTGAAATAAATAAAACTGATACAACAAAAGCATTAATTCCATAGACTAATGATTTCAAAGTTCTCTGAAAATATTGATGATGATTTTTGATTAATGGCAACATTGACAACTCCGTTGCCGAGCGACACATTTACGATAGTGGACGGCTATAAAAATATTGAAAACAATTAAAAAGACGGAGATTTGGTGGATTTTGTCGGTGAGTGTCAAGTAGGGTCATAAAAATTGGAAATAACTGCTAATTTCTCCAAGTACGATTATTAGTTGAGTGAAATAATAATTCGAAGTAATAAACATGTAGGCATTTTTGTAGAAATGTCCCAAAATATTATGATTTAATACATCCTATTATTTTGATAAGCATTGTGTTCAGTGATTTGCTGTGACTTCCTGCACTTATGTTATTATGTTTAACCAAACAATTAGATGTTTTGAATAGATGAAACGCTGTATGTACCGTAATATTATTGTATAATAGTGCATCGAAATGACACACCAGTATTGTTTCTCTTAAAATGTTTTTACAGTTAGAAAACTATTTTTACAGTGCTGTGTCATCTGTGTGAAAAGAGCTTTCAATTGTGGGTGTACTATCATTACATTATAAATATATACCTAATATTTTTATAGTATATTTCAGAATTGGAGGGACATAATTATCAGTTTATAATGAATTGGTACTTTTTTCAAAAATTATTATATGTAGGAAATAATGAGCCACCCTAACTTTTAAAGGAATTCTAACTTAATTTATGAATTTAATTATAATATAAATCTAGTCAATGTAAAAATGGTACATGTATTATAGTTTACTCTTTATATCAATAGAATAATTGAACAATATATTCAGTAGGGTACATTCATATGTTATTATTTATCTTTCAATCTGATGCATGATATTTTCAATTGCAGCATCTAATGTTGCAATGTATTATGATTATTAATAATAATGTCAACAATAGCAAATATTATGTTTTTGTCTGTATGCAATGCATACATTTATAATTATAATGGTTGAACTTTTCAAAATGTACCTAGAGATGTAATTGTCATACATATTTATTGAATAAAAATCTCATCGCTTGTAATACATTGTGTGGTTGTTGAACATTTGATATTCAATGTAATATGATATTCAGAATATAACATATCCTTCAGAATTAATATAATCATTAAAAAGATTTATTATCTCAATAGACAATAAAGTTTCCAGACAGATATTGTTACGAATATTGAAATTGATAAATTTTTCGGCATTGAATTTGGATATCAAAAAAATTATAAATATTATTTTTTCTAATTACAGATATTAAAAACGATGCAACCATCATTCGAGTGGATATAATGGCATGATCCGCCACACTCCATAGATCTGATCTGCGCTCAGTGTTATCTCCAAATAATGATCTTGTTCCAAATTATTTCAAACAATTACAATAAAATTAAATATTTTATTATGCTTAAATAAATATAATTTATTTTGATGCAATCCTCAAATATAAATAGTGGCTGTGTTAAATATTATTCAATTATTTTATGCCTCATTTAATTATGTAATAATATGACATTGTTATCCTCTTATTATTATTATTATTATTATTATTATAACTTCTAGTGTGAATATGAATCTCAACCATAAAATATAAAAAATGTAAAATTAAACAAAAATGTCAACTAATTGAATTATTTAGTTTATATAATTTACTCATATAATATATTTACATAGCTGTTATCCACATTTAAAATATCAGCTGTTTGTAGTGTCGGGTAGTGCTCTGTTATAAAATTGTGCATATTATTGTGTAATGAATAGTAGACAATCTCTTATCTAAACACATTTATTACGTTTAGGAACTCGGCAATGAACTGTATCGTGTGTGTGTCTGCTTCCTTTTCACAAGGCTCACAATAAAAATATTATAAAAAAAAATACTCATGACTAGCATCATATGTCACAATTACTTTTTTTAAATAAATAAGATACGGAATCTCAAACTAATAACATTAAAGTTTATTAAATTTTAATGAGAAAATCAAAGTAATTATAAATATATATATTTTTTAATTGTAAATATCGCCAAACGCTATATTGTTATGAAAATGTCACGCGTGTTCCTGTTTGAAAGATGGGGCCAGATATTGCTTGCATTAGCAGCCCTGTGGGTGTGTTTTATGGTGTTGGTGGCCCTTCCCATGCTGTGCTCCAACCCTGCAAAAAGAGAGAAAACAAACATGGAGCCTCTCAGCGCAAGAATATCAGATGCCTTCACACAACTGAGTTTGTTACAGAAGCAGAATGAGGAACTGAAAGCCATGTTCCATGATGTGCATTTAAGGTAAATTTTGAATTATTTATATTATGTATTTTTTATATTTTTATCATCATATGGAAATCATATAGAAAACAAACCAATTCAGATCCCACAGATGACAAAATTACAACATAATATCGCCTCAGGGCTGGTTTCACGATAGCATAAATATCGCTCGACGTCGAGTGACCTGAGCAACCATGAAGTTGCAGTTAGTGGCGAATGTCACCCCGGATATCGTGAACAACTTTGAGCGTTTTTATGATCCAAATGTCATTGTAATGACGCCATTTTCGTAAGATTCATTCGCGATCTGATAAATTGACACTAACCATTTTAATTTCTCTTCCATTTCACTTCTTGAACTAAAAAAATATGATTTTCTATTTTGAAAAATTGTATACGACAAGAATACACCATAATTACGATTAACTTCGCAATTGTTTTGACAACTACCATCACTCAAACGTCAAGGTAACTGTCAGAGCGATAATCACCCTGCTATGATTTTGGTTGTTCGGTTGTCACCCGACGACATGCCTGAACGCGACAGTGCGAGTCATCGGGTGACTCGCTCCAGCTTCATGAATGATCGGAGCGTCGTCGAGTGATCACTCGGCGACTGTATGAACGCTGCCCAGGTGTTAAAAAGTTTATAAATCATTCTATACTCTGCTCCCTTGATATAACTACAAAGATAGATGAAGTATACACAAATTATGTCATACAATTTTATGTAGTAACTTAAATTTATTCAATATGGGTCAATTACATATTTTTCTAAGTTAATATGTGATGTCATAGTTTGTATTTGAATCTAAAACCTCATGATCTGTCAATATTCATAATTTTTTTTATATCATAACACACCTCTATTGATGGCATACTAAGATGTATTTATTGCTGCTAGCGGTTATTCTTCTTGTCAACTGTGGTACTAGAGATTTGGTTCTTAGTAATGTGTGAATATAAATAAATTTAATAATTAAGTTAAGTCTCTTGAAATGTTTATTGCCAGATGATGAAAATAACTGTGTAACTCAAATATAGGCACTAGAATCTATTTGCATTGTTGGGCATTAACAATTTAGAAGTTAATAAACTTCAGCGAAAATTGTATTTAACATTTTGTACCGTGTGAAGAAAAGGTCTTCTAGTTTTTTCTATAATTTTTCGAGTGTCCTGTAAAAGGCAACTATTCGTAAAAGCTTTCAAGAACCTTCTTTTAACCCTCAACTTTTACATACTGGAGATTTTTTCTTACCTATTTTTGCCCCGGGAATAATCCGTAACAATTATTTGTAATGTTTTGCAATGTTATTTTTACAATTAACCTTTATATGAGGTTATATGTATAAATTTAACACATGAAACTACCATATAAGGCTTAGAAAAGACAATGACACCTCATTTGGTAGTGCCCCGGACAGGACTTGAACCCGCACTCCCATCTTGTGGCGAGATGTGCTTTGTCCAATTAAGCTACCGGGCGACTTACCAGAGGCTCCGATATTCTCTATTATAAACCCCAATGAGAGCTTCATGTGTAGGTATTGTTCTGTTTTATTGTTGTTATAGAGTTTAGAAAAGGCAATGTCACCTTGTTGTCTTTTCTAAGCCTTATACGTTATTTCATATACTTAATTTAAATATGGAATTATTTGCGACATTCATCGCTTTTTCAAAAAATTGATGTAAAAAACGAAGGAAACTTTTTTGTTAACGGACTGAAAAATGAGATTTTTTTTATTAACGGTGTTCAGTTCTATCTATTTGTTATGCAAATATAGGTACACACTATTGTATTATAATTTTAATTGTTGTCGGATTTTATGATAATATCTCACTCAATGTCACGTGATATAATTTAGTGCTTTGTATATTGCATAATAAACTCACCGTTAATTGCGTGTTGATAGATGAATCTGTATAATAATTACTACTACGTATATCCCACAACTGAGGTAGCCAACAGACCAGCCGCATATAATAAACATGCAAGCTGTCCTCTCTGTGCCACCAAAAAAATAAGACATTCAGGATGGATGGCATATCTCATCACCAAATTTAAATTGTTGAATGTGTTTTTTTTTCAAACACCAGCCTTTTACAGGACACTGGAAAACGTACAGTAAAGAGTGGAAGACCGTCTATTCTTTACCAGGTGCTCCACAGTGAATATTAGCTATTCTAAAAATGAAAATGAGTTGACCGTGTATGTTCCCCCATAACTTGAGAATGCCTGAACCGAATTGGCTGATTCTTTTTTTTGTTGTGTTCGTAATTATCAAGAAACGGTTTGCATGATAGAAAATTTTTGGAAAATCCAATGGAAAAGTCAGAAATTTGGATTGTATTTTTGTATGAAAGTTACGTTTGTATGACAGTTCCGCTGTCACGTGTTGCCATAACAAAAATTTTATGGCAACGCCGGGTAGGAACATCTAGTTTTAAATAAATTTAATTGAAGAACTTGAAATGTGAACATTATTTACAGTAATAAATAAAATTTGATAAACAAGTAATATATAAATTAAACATCATAGATAAAAATAAAAGAATATGCCAAAATGGGTTCATCTATCAAATAAATTCTTTCATGAAACCTTTCTGTTATTATTTTGTCTGTTCTTCTGTCATCTCGCAAACGTATTACAAAATGTGGATAGATAAAAGTCTCCCATTTTCTAAGATATCTGGATAGTTGGGTAGATAGATAGATAGATGGGTTAGTTGGAAGATATCGCTTCTGCTATAAACTTGCCCATTGCGCAGTATCATTTATTTGTATCACATTGTTTTATAACTTGGTAATTATGTATGCTTCTTATTGTGCGATTAAGTTTATTATTATGTGATGGAAATCTTTAATTTCAAAACCAGAGTTTTAGTCTTCATACATTCTGTAATAATCTCTCGTAATATTTCTAACTCATGAATTCTTATCAGCGGATGACCTAGTAAGTCAAATATAGTTTCTTTGCGGATAAAAATCCCCAGCAGAAAAATATATTCGTTTCGTTAAAACACTTATCAGCAAATTAAATTTTTACGCTACATTTTTAATTAACATTAATGTCTAAGTAAAATTTATCTACACGTATTTGATATAGCGGCACATGCTTTTAAATTATTTTCCAAGAAACATTTTTAATGGAACTGTGCTGAAATGTTTGCATTATTATGTTGATTGTGCATTTTACGATGGATGAGAATGATGTATAGGTGCATAATATTATAAATATAGTGAGTTACGAGTTTGAATTTTCTACTAGTGTCTTTAATTCCACGTATATGCTACAGTTTGTGTTTTTCTTCACTTATCAGGACTTTTGTATCTTATGGGTGTGACATACATGGCTTTATCTCTCCAGTCATTTCCAGTGATGAGCGTTACCACTGCGGCCACACCGGCTGTCCATATTTTGTTTGCATCCATATATCGGCTTTTTTTGTCACACATGATTCAGTTTTAAACGATTATCTACCACAGAGGAAATGAAATGATTTTTTTTATTTTCCACAATATATCTATAAGTATCTATATTTTAATTATTATAATAAATATATGTATACTTATTGATCTACATTCTACTGTCGTATTATGTCATGCATTTATTCTATTTGCATGTTTCAGTCATTGTAAACCATTTTTCAGTCATTGTCAGCACATAGTAATCACCGGTAAATGTAGATATTGTTATCATACCAAACAATATTATCTCATTTCAAATCAAAAAACACAAACAGGGTTTGTATAAATTTAACAATATGAAAATAACTTCCTGTAAGTAGCAGCCTGTATGTTTATAACATGCAATAAGTTCGCTGGCTACTCCAGATGGTATGAATGTATAAATATAAGATAATGATAATTCGTTATTTATATTTATTTATTCGTAAAATATGCGGCTTACGCATTTTTACAAATCTACATGAACATGAAAATTATACAGTCTTCAATACAAACAATAAAAACAAAAAACAAGCTTACATAACTACATATCATCTATTCTCTGCATCATATAAAATTTTATCATGAGATTGGACAAGAGATTTGTATTTGTAGTAGATAAATTTCTTTACACAAAAATAGTTCTAGGAATCGTAATTCTGCAAAATTAGTATACCACGTATGTATTTAAAATGTGATAATAATTAAGTTTTTCAAATATTTGACTTGTACAATAAAATGTAATAAACTCATTTGGTATTTTAGGAAAACCGTATTTAACACTTGCCATCTGAATGATAAGTTTAAACTATAAGAGCAAAATATGTAAAAATTTGTGCAAATTACTTACAAAGTTTTCAAATGTCCTGAAAAAGGCAGGTGTTCATGATATTTCAAATGAGATTAAACATTTTGAATTCAATGACATTGAACCTATCCTATATAACCTAATTTCTGTAACAGGGAAAAGGTGACCTGGATGTTTTTTTTTTATCCAACGAGTCCACTGGTTACCCCATTTGAGAGAGATGGTAAATAGATTTTTGTAAAATTTCATGTATAAAATGTACGTTTAAATATCTGTGGTAACAAGGTAAAGGGGCATGAGTCAGTTCTGCGGTATTGAGTTTTTCCCACCACAGAAATGTAGGTATATGTCATATCTATCACAAAGTGATAGTATCAAGGGTAGCCTATGTTACTAGGCAACCCTTGATGCCTGATGAATTTCTGTGGTGGGAATAACTCAATACCGCAGAACAGACTCATGCCCCTTTACCTTGTTACCACAGATATTATATGTTTTTGTTTTTTCTACAAAATAATTTCTCTGAAGGGTCTTAAAGTTCTTTGTATTACATTTAATATAGAAGCCAGGTGTTCACTCTACTTCTTATAACACATCACATGCTATGATATTTACAAAATAACGTGTTCAGTGTGTAAAATAAGCGTGCAGACTTACTCAATTGTGTTAAAAGCTGCAATGGCATAGGAGCATTAATAGTTAATTAGAATAAAATGAAACCTATCAGAAATCATTGATATTTTTTATATGTACCAAATTGTAGCGTATCATCAGGCTGTTGTTACTCTTCCTGTTCGCTGATGCGTTGATTATTATATTTTTTATTTAATGTCATTACACCTACATAATGTCCCTCACACTTTAGTTCAGATGTCAGGGTCGTTGTACTGCTACAGTAATCACACAGCTACATATTTATGTAATATATTGTATAATAATTGTCACCATCATACTTATCACGTAGCAAACCTACAATTATTTCTTTACTACTAGCTAATGAATCTGGCTGAGTGCTTGAAATAATCATCAAATTGTAAAAAAATAAATGCTGTTACATCATATGTTTTATATGCCTACCTCAAAATGTAGAAAAAATATTTTAATATCCACTGTAATTGTTCGATGATGAAAAATTATAATTTTATTTTACTTATTTTTCATTTTAACAGCTGAAATTTTTTTGAAAAAAATAAAAATAATATGGTTGCCATATCTGTTTCACGAAAAAAAAAATATGATGAAAATGTTATCATCTAAATTGGCATTCATATTATTTAACTCTGGATGATCATCCAATGTGAAGAAACCAAAACTGTTCATCAAAAGTAATGTCTCTTCACAGTTGTCATCCTGTGCTTCCATTGTCATGTCTATACTCATTATTATGTTGTCTGTGGTTTGACATACCTACTCTTAAAATTTTTTAAAAATGTTAGCTATCAAATAAAAATAAATTAATATATTCTCATAGGCACGCATAATTCTGACATTTAATTCAAGTTAGTAGAGAAAACGGACTTTCTACTTTTTATTTTGGATGATCCATCCTGAGTGATCATCACTGCGATAAATGTGAATGCTCCATATCAGTGTTTACCAAACTATGGGTCGCGACCCAACGGTGGGTCGCGAGCAAATATTGAGTGAGCCCTGAGCATTAAATAGTTCCATGACTCGCTTCTAGAGAATCTGAGCATTACCAATATTTATGACCTCTTTTCATTAAGACAGCTAAAAGGTGGGTCCCAAGATTGGAAATTTTTCCTAGATGGGTCGGAGCCCAGTTAACTTTGGGAACCACTGCTCCATATGTTTCTATAGAGGATATCATCATACACATACATACACAAGACTAAAATATTTATTATTTACCATTGTGAAAGCTATAATAAAAAATGTATTAAAAATATGTGAACTAGTTATTATATCACATTTCATTATCTCCTGTACCTACATTTAATTGTGTAATAAAATAAATTCATGATTTACTTTTAACACCTGACAAGTAAATTATTACTTGATAAAATGGTTTACGTTTTCTAATCCACCAGTATATTTTTACGATGTTCGGACGAAGCCATGTTTTTTTTATACCCAAAGTAGAACTGATTATTACAACTCTTGTTGAATCTGGAAAACGTAAGGGCTATTTATACAATGGAATATGTAATGCCGAAAAGACAGCTACTTGTTCCCCAATGATTGCACCGACAGTTTCTTAACAATAGGGAACATGCATGTGTGAGGAATATGAATAAATGTTATCAATTCATATTAATAAATATACGCTGATCACGAATATCCTAATAAGAAACCATAAAATAAAACTTTTCATTCATTATTTTCATTTTAAAAATCCATATTTTCTGTTATTGAATTAGTTCGGTGTGACGTCGCTAGGCGCTATTTTGTATTGCCACACATTTCACTCTTAGTACTGTTTGTAGCGCCTGATATTGTCAAACACTGCTCCGCCACGAGTGGACCTTTTTGCGGCGAAGTGTGAAAATTGCTTTTTTAAATGGTGATAAAAACCTTAAAAATGCACATTTAAAAATATAAAAAGTACCATAATTTTTCTAATTTTCTGTACTATTTTTTGGGTTGAAAATTTTTTTTTGTGAAAGTTCCCTATTGTAAATATAGCTTATTCCAGTAGACATAGATATAACAATTCAGATATTTGGAAACTTCGACATTCTTCAAATGGCATATGTCCCATCATGTGAACAACTCCTAAGCTTTAAATTTATTTTGATCATGATTATAATGTGTTCTTTTTTGTTTTGTTTTAGTGATTTAACCAACGAACAACAAGCCGATGTTGTGAAATTATTAGATAAGTCTGTGAAGAAGGCCTTGGACAACACAAATGATATCATCCAGAGCATTCAGACTGGCAAGAGCCATAACTGGAGGAAGGACATAGATCAGAAGTCTGATCCTGACATGCAGTATGAAGAGGTTAGGAGGAAAATCAATACTGACATACAAGAGTTCTGGAACTTTGTACATTCAGAAGTGAAGAAGGCTTACACACTGGATAAGTCTGATAATGAAGAATTGAAGAAGGTGCTGCAGAATATATTAAATTTAGGAGTTGAAAATAAAAGGTAAAACAACTAAACTATCATCATGTCATATCAGCTGCATGTAATAAACATGCAAGCCAACAAAAAATAAGACATTCGGGATGGGTGACAAACTCCATCGCTGAATTTAAGTTGTAAAATGTTTTAATTTTTGCGATCGTAGTGCAAGCTATTGATTGTTAGTTGAAATTTTACATTTTTATCTGTACTTTTATTCATAGTTAGTGTATGTTTTGGTCCGTTGCTTGAAATAACTAAATAAAATCAGACCTCCATTGCAACCAGGTGATTTTCTATTTTAAGTATCTTAATGGAATATTCACTATGTACATAATCGATAAGTGTTCCGAGTTTTTCTATACATTGTCACTGTTTCTATAAGTATTTTACTCTTTTACAAGATATTCACTTATTCAAATAATTAATACATTTATTACATTACTGATAATCATGTTTTTCTAATTATACATAATATTTACTGCTATAATCCTTTCTGAGTATTGACAGGATAATTTATATAGCATGTTATATGTTGGGTAAATAAGGATTTTCCTTATCTATTAATTGTGATATATTGGCTACTGCACAGCAAAAAGTAAAAATGAGCTTCAACTCATTAATTCGTGGACAGATAATTAATAATGTCAATCAACCATTAACTTTCACACTTAATAAAAAATTGCTAAGGGCTTTTATTAAATTTTGTTTTATACTTTCTATGGTAGAGATTCCCAGCAATTTGTTCAAGTACAGTGATACCTCGACATAGGAGTTTAATTTGTTCCACAACCTTGCTTCTATTTCAAATTACTTGTAACTCAAAGCAAATTTCCCCATTGAAATTAATTGAACTGCCATTCATCCGTTCCAGCCCCCAAAATGTCACCCCAGTTATTTTTGTTACGTGTTTTTGTATAAGAAAAATGTATTTATAAATGACAAATATTGTGCAAAAACATAATAAAAGAGAATGTAAATAAATAAACTAGATTTATAAAGTGTTACTTTCGCTTAATTTTTGTCAGTGCTTTTCTCTTCACTGGTCTTTGCCTTTTTCGCCACATTTTCTCACTTTCACCTGTAGGCCGTTTTTTTCTTCTCCCCTTTCAGAATGTTCCGGAAATGAGTTAGGCAAATGTCATTAAATAGCTCGTATTTCAAAGCAAAAAATTGCTCGCTCGGCTCGTATGTTGGGGCACTCGTATGTCAAGGTACCACTGTATTTGGATTCAGCACTTTGAAGTGTTCGACCTTTTCTCCTTTTCCCTGGGGTACCTTCACCTATTTAAATTTAATAGTATAGTTTACTGTAACTTACAGTTCCAATGTTTTAATTTATGGATTAACAAATAACAAGGTTTTTTTTTTTCATTAACTGCCGCTAGGCCCTAGTATTAATAACCGAGTAAGAGTAGGTTTGTCCAGATGTTTATATTGTCAGGAATAATCCACCTGTTCATCATAAATTATGCCACAGGATTGATTACTGATTACAGATACCTATTCTACTCAAATTGATTACATTATATGTATTATAAATTATTTGTATATTGATTTTTTATGTTGTCCCTTTTTACATTATTGGTTTCATTTTTCTATGAAATGAATTATTAATTTGATTATGTATCGGATATGGTCTTGATGATGTAGCTGATTACATTTAAAAGTGTTATTTTCTGCGTATTTCTCAACAATCAATAAAACAACACTCAGGAAAAAATCATTTGTATGAAGTTATTTTATTACGTACTATTAGTTATATGATGGTACAGTTTTAGACTTTTGATATTAAAATCCTTTATGCCACAAGCATACTATTTTTTTAAAAGAATTATTTGTCACTTAAAAATGTATATTTAAAATGTTACAAAATAGACCATAGACCATTAAAGGATGACGTCACAGAAAAATCATTGAGGGGCATCAGGCATCCCAACACAACAGACGATTACGGTGTAATATTAGGTGGAACGCTTAAAGAATACCTAATAATCAAAAAAACTGTCAGTGTCGATTTTGTTATTATTTAGTCGTCTGGCTATCATTTTTTTCTCTTATGGCATAACATCCTACAAGGATGATTTGCGCAATCTGACTGTTTGCCCCCCAAGCAAAAGCAAATCCATAGACAAGACCACGTGACCTTTAATGGTCTATCAAAGGTCACGTGGTCTTGTCTATGGATTTGCTTTTGCTTAGAGGGCAAACCGTCAGATTGCACAAATCATCCTTGTAGGATGTTATGCCATAAGAGAAAAAAAAAGAAAGTCAGACGACAAAATAATAACAAAAACGACACTGACAATTTTTTTGCTTATTGGGTTTTCTTTAGGCATTCTACCCAATATTGAGTGATTTTGCATTACTGACAGTTGGAAGGATAATACCTACATGACAACGCTCTTCTTTGAAATAATTTACTATCTGAGATAGCATGTGTTATGATACTTTATCTCTTTTTTTTTTTTTTTTAAAAAGATATATCTGGGTTTTGTTATAAACCCAAATACAACCTTATACACCTTTCACAGTAAGCTAAAAGCTTGTGTCGTGAAAGGGGAGTTTGCCGGCACCTGGGATCGAACCACGGACCCCCTGTTCACGAGGCCGAGACTCTACCTCCAGACTACCGACGAACTTTTTCACGCATAGTTAGAACTGCGCAGTTAGAAAGAGATACCACCTTTTTGTTTGTTTTGTTTTTGTTTCGTTTTTGTCCTCCAAACATTTATCTGTGACGTCATCCTTTAATGGTCTATAGCTGTATACAAATTGCCAAGATTATAAATTTATGTGCACTTGTAAATTTCTTTACAATGTGCTGTAAAAATTAAAAGCAATTATATCTTAGAGACTATCACATGATAGAAGTTAGCTTTCATTATTATATTGTCTGAGTTGCATTGAAAATTATTTGATTGACATTTATCTTGGTTATCTATTGTTATAAATGACCAATAATTATTACAATATGTATATAATAAAAACAAGACTCAGAAATTAATCCACATATTATTATAAAACATGATTGTCATGACCCAGTTGTAATGTATTATGATATGCATTGTATTTTGCAGATCGCTAATGAGTGACATGAATGTTCTACGTGAAGTGGATGGATATGACAGATGGAGAGAAACCGAGGCGGCTGACCTCAGTGATTTGGTCCAGAGGAGGATATACAGATTACAGAATCCACCAGACTGCTCGAAAGCTAAGAAACTGATTTGCAATTTTAATAAGGTATGTGAAGACTTTAAATCTCTTTTGAGTTTTTTTATTTGTTTCTATTTCGAGACATATTAGGTTTCTTGTTATTGTAATAAAAAGTTAATTTCTAGGCGCTATATTTTATTTTTGGTTGTAATTTTCCAGGGCTGTGGTCTAGGATGCCAGCTGCATCATGTGGTGTACTGCTTCATCCTTGCTTATGCCACAGAGCGTACTCTCATCTTGCACTCCACAGGCTGGAGATATCACAGAGGAGGCTGGGAGCAAGTCTTCATGCCTCTGTCTGACACTTGCACATCTGGACAAGGCGAGACCAAAGACACATGGCCAGGTAATAATCATTTCATCAGTCATGTGTTAGGCTTAATGTCTTATTTGTATTGAGCATAAAAGTCAAATTACATTGAAAATCATGAGATCAAAGGTAAACTGATATTAATCTTGAGCAGGCACGTACCTTCCATACATGCAAATATGCAATGCATGCCCTAAAATAAGGTAATAAAGCTTAAAAATTAAATCTGTACCTGAGAGCCATTAGGACGCAAGTGCATTTTTGACACAAATGGCAAATTTACACAAAAAGCGGAAATAACACAACAGTCGTGAGTCTTAAGTACAGAAATGTTTAGGGTCTATGTTATAAGCTGTATATACTACATACAGCTTATTACTAGAAAAATGTCGAGATTTTTTCGATTCAAAAATTGAATTTGAAAATGGCATTTTAGTACTTAAGACTAAATGGCTCTCAGGTACAGAAATACTATAGTAGTTAGAAATTCATAAATGATCTTAAAATGATATTCTACATTACTTCATTACACAATTTTTAAGATTTTGCATTTATTGTAGGGCATGCGTTGCATATTTGCATGTATGGAAAGCACGCTGCTGATCTTGAGTTTCCAATCTCGTAGTTTCTTGGTTCTTATTCCACTGCCAATTTACATTGGCTAAAATTGAAACTAATAACATATTTATTACTTAAGGCAACCTCTTACTATAAGAAGAATTCTTATTTTGATTATGAGAGGATTTCTGTTGAATTATATAGTAAATAAGTATCATTGTGATCCTTTCTCTTACAGGCAAGTGGTTTACCCAAGTACTGACTGTGTCGGTAATAGATGCTTTAAGTCCTCGTCCTCCTTATCTGCCACTAGCTATCCCTGCAGACCTAGCACCTCGTATCAAGAGGTTGCATGGTAATCCTGCTGCCTGGTGGATAGGACAGTTTCTCAAGTATATGCTCAAGCCTCAACCAGCCCTACAACAATATCTTGATGAAGCTACCAAAAAACTCAATTTCCACGGACCCATTGTAGGGTAAGTGTTCAATGGATTTGAATCATCAAAAAAATATATTTGAAGTATCGGTTGTATAACTTTCCTCTTAGTTGGGTTTTAAAAAAAACTGTTGCAACCATTTGTGTTTGATCCACGGGTCCTTCATTAGACAGCAATGTAAATGCTGTTATTGGTTCTGCATTTTATTCAAATAAAATTAATGTCAACATTTGAGATTTTGCTTTTTACATGTATCTATGTGCTAGGTGAGTATGCTGTAAATAATAGTGTGGTGAATTTGTACTGTTCATATTATATTTCCCTCTCCTGTTTCCTTCTTTCTCTCTCCCTCTCCTTCTTTACTTTATATTTTTAACTTACATACCTATTATTTAAAAGCTGTTGTCTTTGAAAAGAAAAAAAATAGTATTAGATTTATGACAATGGTAAGTATGTGAACTGTAATATATTGTGAAGTATACAAAAACAATATTTTATTTGTATTGTAGGGTCCACGTGAGACGGACAGACAAAGTTGGTACTGAGGCGGCCTTCCATCGCCTAGAGGAATACATGGTACATGTGGAAGAGTACTTCAAGAGCTTAGAGTTGAAGGGGAACACTGTTAAGAGAAGAGTTTATCTGGCATCTGATGATCCCAAAGTAAGATGGAATTTTATTTTACAAGTTTATTTTAGAATATTTACTTTTTAAATTAGTTACCAACATTTCAGTAACAGGTACTTTAATTATTGTGCCCAAACACACTAATTCAAACTTTTATCCCATAATATTTTTGCAAATTTGGAGAAGATAACCTGTTTGTTTATATATGATTGTGATGAATCCACTCTCTACCCCATTTATGAAAGACGATGGTGTAGAGAGAAAAGGGAACATCTTTTCTCATCTAGATTGATTGTTATGCAAAATATTTCTTTTGATCCAATATCATTGCCATAGAAAAAAGTGTTGTGAATAGTCTTTAAGATATTGAGAACCTTGTGGACAGAAAACTTGATTGGGTGATATTCTGAGAATCAAGAGTGATATAAATAAATAAATAAATAAAGCTTTATTGGCATCAATATTTATAATGTGTACATGTTTTTGTTCCAATAGACTACCAAAAGGCGGGCTTATCGCATATGCGATTTCTTCCAGCCAACCCGAATATATTGATACCCTGATATCTTATTATAGAAATAAAAGGTTTTTTCAATGTGTTGACATGTAGGTCCATTTGAGACGTAATTTATTGAAATATATTTTGAATGTTCCTAGGTGATTGTTGAGGCTCGCAGCAAGTATCCGAGGTTCGAGGTGCTGGGAGATACGGAGGTGGCCAAGGCAGCTTCGGTGGGCACCAGATACAATGATGTCTCACTACACGGGATTATATTAGATATACATTTGTTGAGTTTGTGTGATCACTTAGTTTGCACATTTAGTAGTCAGGTAATTATACATATGTAAATGTTCTGTAAATACATGCGTTGCATTTTAATACAAACTTCAACATTTCCACAGATGATTCTTGATAATATGGTGTAAGGTATATTGCTAATATGTAATATGTTTTGTAATTCCATTTGATTTAACTTATTTTTATTTGCTGGTTGGTTTTCGTGAGCTCCTTCCTGCTCTCAATGTGTGATTAAATCTTTGCATTTGCATTGCATTGAGAATGGAAGTAGTTGAAAGCCAACTAGCAAATGAATTAAAGTTAAGTGAGATTACTAAATATTATGTTTTCATTTTAGTAACATATTTTATTTAGAAGTTCTTTGTGGATTATGAGAATAATAGTGTACATAGTTCTAAATATTCTCATTTATTTGCCACTTTTAAGAACTTCTTCAGATCTTTCTATAGGCTGTCTTAAAGTGGACTAATTTCAATAACAATTGTATATAAACAATATGTAAATATATGCACTGTGTTCTTCGTCTGGTTTTGTGCTAAAAAAAAGTGTGATAACACCATTTGTCCTTTGTTTCATATTTTCCTGTTGTCTGTATGTACAGGTGCTTATTTAATTAGGTAATTAGAATTCGTAAATGATAATGCTTAATTCCACTGATATTGAAATAGTTTTAATTTTTGTAAAACTGTAAATAGCCAAATTTTGTGATATCGTCTTTTTGCCAATTGCAAATACCTATTCCATTGTATGTTTCACACCTATTGTATTTTTTCCCCAAACAGTTAGTTTCTATCGTGTTGCCAATTAGTGTATAAATCTATATTTTAGTTTGCTCAACCGTTGGGTTGTTAATTTTTTTTTCTATTTGTATACCCTTCAAATGATACTTTTTTCATGGCAAATAATGTCACAGAGAAACTCAATTTTTTCCATGCTCCTTATTTCTGCTGTCAACCCAAATTCATCTCTAAAAATGTCTATATTGGTATCCAAATAATCTATTCCATGACCCGGTAAATAATTGGTCTCCCACTCTTTTCGGTAAGTTTTCGAGTGTTCTTTAAAAGGCAGAAGTTTGAAAAAATTAAGACATTTTATATCTTTAGTTCAGCAATGAGGTTTGTCACCCATCCTGAAGGTCTTATTTTTCTAGTGGGGAGAGGACAGCTTGCATGTTTATTACATTCAGCTGTTTTGCTTGTTACCCCTCTTATGGGATATGCCGTGATGGTCTGTAATAACTATTTTATATTTCTTTTACTTATAAAGCACACTGTGTTAGAGCATAATTTTTTTTTACTGATGAAATATTTTTTTGTCTCATTACCAGGTATGTAGAGTAGCATATGAAATAATGCAGTATCTCCACGTCGATGCTTCAGATCGTTTCACATCGCTAGATGATATTTACTACTTTGGTGGACAAAATGCACACAATGTGCTAGGGGTAATGGACCATGAGCCTAAGAATTCGCAGGAGATGCAGCTTAAAATTGGTGATGTCATAGGAATAGCTGGAAACCATTGGAATGGATACAGTAAAGGAAAAAATCGGAGAACTAATCAAGTTAGTACATACATACATACATACATACCATCACGCCGCTTCCCTCGCGGGGTAGGCAGAAAGGATCGAGCGCCACTTCCTTCTATCCTTGCATACATCTTTCGCTTCCGTCACTGTCATACAATTCCTCATGCATGCTCTCCTGTTCAACGTGCTCAACACGTGACCGTCCTGTAGGATTTGATTTAAATGATCTTGCCATTTAATCCTCGGACGTCCACGTCTCCGAGCACCATTCCTCTCAGCCAAATATATCTTCTTAGTCATTCTGTCCCCATTCATTCTTTCCACGTGCCCAAACCATCTTAACTTATTTACATTCATCCTTGTTATTACACCAACTTTCATTCCACATTCCTTTCGTATATCACCGTTACGCACACGATCTCTCAGACTTTTACCACACATCCTTCTCAACGATCTCATTTCCACTGCATTTATGCCACTTTCATCCTTCTTTAACCATGTCCACGTCTCACTTGCATACATAAGTGTTGGCACTAAGATAGCAGAGTGCACCAACCTTTTAGCTGTGGTGGATATGTTTCTATTTGCAATTATTGGTCGGATTGCACCATTTACCTTATTGCCAGCAACTTTTCTCCTTTCAATATCACTTTCACACTTCCCATCTCTCGTGAACAAACTACCTAAGTACACACATTCGTCAACTTGCTCTAACACTTCGTTGTCAATCATTATCTGGCATACTGTTCTCTCACTTCCTCTTTCAAACACCATGATTTTTGTCTTTTTTGCATTCATTCTCAATCCATTAATCGCTCAAGTTAGTATTATGTTTTATTTGTTCATATCGTTTGTATGTAACCTGTTGTGATTAGTCAGTTAACTAAATGGCTATGCGGTAGTAAAATGCCAGCTTTCAATTGAGTGGCTCGGCGTTTCGTTGAATCACATTGACATACCATATATTCAACATATTTTCTGATCGTCATTCAATTAAATGCTGTCATTTATCTAACCACCTAGCCATTAAGTTAATGGGATAAATTAGTTATCTGACAACGACATATGTACATTGATCCAATACATCTGTTAAATCTCATATCAAGGAAATGTAGTTAATTTATTCAATTAACATCATTAATGTTGTTTTACATCTCATTATTATGTTGTAAAGATGTTATTTGAATTATTTAACGTGTTTTTGCTAATAGCTTTAATTGTTTATTATTTAAATGCATTAATTACATAACCAAATAACTTCTTGTTACTTGAAACTATTCTAGTGGTGTGTAATTTAATTATGATATAATTTTGTTTTGTTCTTTTAGGTTGCTCTCTTCCCGTCCTTCAAAACAGTTGACCAAGTGAATGCTGTGGACTTTCCAAAATATCCAGACGTACCTCTAAAAGAATAATAGTAAAGTAATTAGGTGTAATAGCAATTCTATTCAATGTTTTTTCGTATTAGGGATGTTTGATCTACAACTCCTGGAAAATGTTGATTTCTCCGGGCATCTAAGGATCTGTGTGGCATTGAGTGAAAATGACGGCAAGCATTGTACCTGAAGCATTATTTGTGTTTCTGATATTTTAAATCCGGGAGGATTTTATATTTTATTATACTATAAATAACTTTCATATGTTTATGGGACACAATCCATTGTTATTACTACATTTTTATTTTAACCCTTTGAGTAGCATTGTAAAACTTAAACTTTAATATATTTTTCAAGGTTTCGTGTAAATAGTAAATAGTTTAATAAATTTCAGAATAATCAAACACATTAAAATATCCCTGTCAAATTATTTTGTCAAGAATCTGTCTCTGAAGAAAAGAATAGCTCGTGCTTTATGGAGGCTTTCATCAATCTTATATCTTGATTAATATTTTTACAAATGTCTTGACAAGTATCTTAATATTTTTTTTATCATACTGCTTGTATTTTAACTTTTATATTTTTCTTGTTTATTATGTTAAGAAATTGCATTCACGTTGTTTTTGCATACTGCACAAATGTGATAAAATGTAGACAATGCAATGCACATCTGCGATATTCCTGTTATGCTCTTCAAAGGGTTAAAGGTTATGATATTATTAAAAATAGTTTATATTGACCTTATTACAGGGAACAGAATCATATTACGTATGGTCAATGTCGTAAGGTTTTGATATTTTAATGTGCCCTTTGAGTATCCCTTATCTAAGGTCCACTCTTATTCAATTAATTTTTATCTTTTGTATCCAATTAATTTCAATCTATCACAGATATTTTACATCAAAATGCAAGAGGCAGATAGGGTGACAATATTTTTACATTCTTTTTGTCTGAAAGAATGGGTGTAATAAAGTGAGGCTTCCCATGAATGAGATGCGGTATTAGGGGATGAGATCAGATTACAGATAGATTATAAACCTCAGTGACGTAAATGGTAACTCGCAGTGTAGGCATCTCTAAGGGGTCACTCTGTCTCTCCCTTACTACATCCTGGTGTAAAATAGTTACGAAAGATCAACTTATTTATTTCATATAAAAGGCAAATCTGATAAAAGCTAGCCTTTCTCTGAGAGGCACTCCAATGGCGCATTAAAATATTGGTCTAAATTATTAAAAGTATAAAACTGTTCCATGTTAATTGTGATAATAATGTTAATACAATCTGATAGGCTTACCTTTGTTAAGATTTTAGTATTACATATTATTAAAAACTGTGCAAGTTCCATATTATTTACGTACATATTATATGTGTTATAGACAAATGAGAGATTCAGTCTTGTATCCTAAGACCATTATTATTATTATTATTTTATCCAAGTTGTGAGATCTTATTAAGTTTTTTTTTGGTTACTTTGTGTTAAAACATCACTTTATTTTATTGATAACGTAAATTGTGTGTGTTTTATGTATTCATATTTTTGCAGTCTATTAAATCTTACACGTAGATCAAATCAGGCAAGCGATTAACCACTGATATGAGCAAAAATATAATGATTTTTTTTTTATTGATCGGTGGTTGGACACCCGCCCAAATTGATCCACGATTTTTGATTAATCCGTAGTTGAACACCCGCCCAAATTGATCCACGATTTTTGATTAATCCGTAGTTGAACACCCGCCCAAATTGATCACACATAGAGAAATGATCAAATGAAGTAATTATTTTATGTCTGCACCAGTTATATTATCACATTAGTGTCTATAGTGTAGTGAAAATACACATGCAGATATTTTAATTTGAATGATAAATGTGATTCTATATTTAAGAAACCCAAAGTATTTTGTATGTGTGCCATTTTCACCTTTGAAAATTTATATATTTTTTTCGAAACTGATTGGTTATTAAAAATTAAATGTTATACATTATGTTTTAGAAGTGTCAAAATATTATATTTTGTGACGTCTAGGGAATCTTTATATTACTATGATCCGTCTTTAAAAGAATGTATTCAGTTTATAGTTTTATCAGATTAACTATTAAATTTAATTGATTTTCTTGTAGATTTCAAAGAAGTTACAAATAATATCGAAAATGATTTAAAAATTACTGAAACTTTTTTGTTATGAACACAATTTGTATGTGCACATATTTTCGTAGTTTTGTGAGATTAATTTAGTTTTGAAGTTTATTGGGAAAAATTAGTAATTATTTCCTCATGACTAGTCTTCTGGATCTTCCGTGACTGTTCTAATTATGTAACATTACACAATATATTTATTGGAATCAAACTCTGCAACAATATTGTTAATATGGGGCATTCTTGTTTTATTCTTCTTTTTATCCATCAGACCCTCAGTTCTGGCAATCTTGACCACCATACCTTACTTTGTCCACCATCATTATAACTTGTAATCCTCTGCCATATACAGAGCCACGTCTTGTGCGCTTGTGTCGTTCCTCTCACACCACCTAAACAATTTAATGTTTTATATTCTCCATTTATTTAGATATTGGAATTAACGAATTTGTGGATATTGGATTTAATGAATTTGTTTATTTAAATGCCTTCATATTTGTGTATTACCATATGTTTGGCTTTTATCTAAAATTTTGTGTATTTGGCTGTTTGGTTTTATGTAATGTTATATTATTATAGTTAGTGAGTCATCGTGTACATTAGACTTGTGGCCACAATTTGCTCTCATTCTGACCAAGTTCTATAGCTTTTCTAAAATTTACAGCAACTCCAAACCTTTGTCTTTCATAGCACAATTTCTGATTCAAAATTAGCGTAGATATCTCATAACTTGCCATATATCCTTCTATGAGTTTGATTCCAGTAAACTTCACACTGATTATATTATTATAGTAGGTACATACTACACTTGTAAATATTCCTTATCAGAACTTGCACACTAGATGTTAATTTATTATACACAGACATGATATGTACGTATTGTTTATAAAATTAAATTATATAAATTGATATTACTATTAGTTTAAGCACTAAAACGGATACAATCCACTAGGAGGTACAATATACATTATGTAATGTCACAAATATTTATTTTTTATTTATTTAATGTATTAAATAACATTGTTGCATGTAATTGATAACTAAATTTATTTCATCTCGTACTATTATCATTTATTATTTTATTTGTACTACATATTGTTTTTTGTTTATATTTTTGGAACAGATTATTCTCAATTTTTTTCGTGTTTTATAGAGTTTATACACACAGACATTGATTAAAATTGATTTAATATTCTTTTTTTATTTCTGAATGATTTCATTTAATCAAAAATATAATAGCATGGATCTTATGTGAGCTTCAAGGTTCATTGAAGCTCAAATTGATTTTGGATCTGTTTAGTTTACTCCCCAAATTGGTTACGAAGTAAGAAGTTTCATCTGCGAGGATCATTGTGATTAAATCACAGTTCTCATCCATTAGGAGAAATGGCTTTAGGCCAATTATTTCCTCAATAACTTTGCATTAAACTGTACAATATTGTTTAGTGTAAGACTGGGAAATCATGGTGTATTTTATTAAAATTTTTACAATCCAAAGTAAATTAATTGTTCCAATCTTTATGTTGAATCAATATTATGAGCTATTTTGTATTCCTATATGATGATATTATAGAATAAACAATACTTATTTTGTTTATTTTCTACACATGAGATTATTTTTGTTTCAGCATTTTCAAATCAATAAATTGTGTTATTATTTTTTATTTATTCATTTATTTCAATATTTCTCAAGGAATTTTGATCATATCTGATATTGCCATTCATTATTGAACAGATTATGTTATCGACGTAATTTGTTCTAATTTTTTTGCAATTGTTGGAATCTCTACCTAAAAGATCTTTACATATATTATTATGTATTATGTATTCCTAATTATGTGATAGTTTATTCATTATTTAAACTGAAAAGAGTCACATTATTTATTTCTTATTTATTTTACACAAGGTTTTATGTGTAATTTTTTATCTCATTGTTTTTTCTTATAATATATTTTAAGTTTTCTCAAGTTGGAAGTAGCTAGTTTAATGTAAATTTGATAATGAGACCCCCTCAATTTTTCGCAAACGAGTGGATGGCCTTAAGAAGAATATAATAGAAAGTGAGTGATACCTGTTGAGTATGGTTTGATATTACAGTGTAGGTATATAGTTTCGACTAGACAGTTTGAAATCTATCCGGATAATTACAGTGTAGCATAGAACAAAATATAAATGTTTTGTGATCAAAGGAAACCAAATTTTTACTACTATACAATTTTATCCTAATTTGTTTTAATTATTATTATATTAAAAAAAGAAAAAAATCAATGTGTTTTCACATTAGTTGTTGTTTTCTATTACTTGAGCATAAAATAAATAAAAAACTGAATAAAATCTTTGCTATTTATTTCGCCATAATGTTTATTTTATTTATTGTTTTCTATGTATTGGAGACAAGATAAACAATATTAAAACGTGTTTTAAAATTTGATGTGCTGTTGGCAAGTTTATTTCTTCCAACTAACCCAGTATACTGTCATGTTTATGTTTTTAAGATAGTGTTGTTACAATTTAGTGGTGATAATGCATTTGTTGTTGACACCAGTAAGATGTTTCAATGAAAAATAGATGTTATTGTTTTTCTATGAACCGAGTAGTAGAACATGTTGTATTAATATTTTAGTGAGCGTATTTTCAGAAACACCTTTGTTCCATTTACTACAAAATTTAATAAAATATTCAAAATAATTTTAGCCATATTATTCATTCTAATAAATATGTAGTTAGTTCTTCTGCAGGGTTTGCCTAAACATATTTTATTTATTTTATTTTATTTAACAATAATTATACAGACATTACAATACATAGACTATTTGATAAAACTTAAATCTAAACATCCTCCTTATAGAGACAAGTCTCGTGTAAAGGAGGGTTAAGGTGATCAAATTTCATAGTTCAAAATTTTAATTTCATTATACTTTTTATGAATTTTTAAAATTCTTGAGTTGTTGTAGTTTAAATCTTATGAATCTTGTTTGTTTATGTATGTTGTTCTAAATGGCATTCTGCATGGTTGCATAGTATGGTCTAATTATGAATTTATCCTAATGTTAAAGACAAACATGTTAAATGTTATTGTAAATATGTAAATTATTAAGTACTACTAAAAAGTAGGTTATTTTATATTTAGTTAAGTAGGTAGTCTTGAAATATCTATCCTCACATTATCAACAGTTTCTTTGGAGTCTCACTACACAAATTAGTATTTCCACTTCTAATATGTGTGCAATTTTAGAAACTGCAAAATTTTCAATTCTATAAACTACTTAATCTCACCCTTCACTAATTTTCTTACCAAATTTATTTTGTAGAAAATGAATAAAATATGTTTTATTGTAAAGATAAATCAATGTTACTGGAATAATTTCCATAGAATATAAATTGAGCATGTTATATGCTAAAAGAGGTAAAGGGCCATTCACATTTATGACTTAAATGATTATCCAGGATGAATCATCGAATGTGAAAAGTTCAAAGGAATGTTTCACCCTCAGTGAACACTCAAAATGCCAGGTGAAAGTAATTACACCCGACTTTTGATTTATGAAAGCTTCTTTCACTGAAATGACCATAAAGAAATTTCTTTCTATTATTTGTCCTTATTCTCTATAAACTTGAATCAAGTGTCAGAATTATGTGTGCCTTCTTCTTCTCTATCACTTTATTTTTTGTTATTTTTTTATGAGAATACTTCAAACCACAGATATCATGATTGTGAGTATAGACTATAGACATGGCAGTGAAAGCTTAGCATGAGAAGTGTGAATAGACGTATTCGCTTTTGATGAACAGCTTCGCTCTTTTCGCTCCAAATGATCATCCAAAGTGAAACAATGTGAATGCCTATTTAGTTATCGTTCTAAAAAATATGGTAGCAAATATAATGAAATGTGAGTTTGTAACATTCTATTAACATCTGATATTTCAAGAACTCCAGTTTCAAAACAATCATTATAAAAGATCAAACTGTAAATTTGAATTATAGGTGATTCACTGTCCAACGCTTTTTTGTAAATAAGACTTTTTATATTGACAAAGAAAACTAAAGAAAATGTATATACGTAAAGGCCTTCTCAAATCATTAATATTATAACTTTATTTGGTATAGAGTTATAAGTTGTATAGTTTTAAGTTTATTTTTGTTCAAACAAATTTTAATCTTGTGTTAATTCAAATATTTCATTACAGTTGTTAACGTGAGAATAAATGATTGTTCATATGTTTTTAACACATTTTCTTGTACGAAAATAAAATATTTTTAATTAAATGTCTATAACATTGGTCTCTGAGATGATTTAGATATTGAAATTCAAATATGATGTCACAAATCAAGAATTGTTTGTTTTCCTGAATGTTGCATGTAACTTTTATTTAATTATATACATTTTTAATGCTTATAAAATATTATATGCAATCCCGAATCAAGAAATGTTTCAAACCAAATTTTAATAATAAATTGAATACATGAATTAGGTTAAGGGAAGTTTTCCCCCACAAATTTATCAGTTAATTTGTTAGTCATTTGCCAGAGTCCTACAAATGTACAATGAAATAAATACTCCGTTTAACCTTATTGGTTGTGATGAACTTAATTTGTTTGTGAATGTACATATTATACCTACCTGATTTTGCACAACCAAAATAGTTGCTATCTTTAGAAAGCCGATTGTTGAGAGAAATAGATATCATTATTCAAAAATTTCTTCACAATGTAACAAACATTAAAAAAAAAACTCACTACACTGCTAAATTAGCTAAAAAACACATTTTTCATATTTAAAAACTAAAATCATGCTTTTTAATGTGACAATTGTATCCCAAAATTTTTAACAAATAAACCTTTACGGGTGTAAATTGTCAGCGCTTTGTGTTGGATTTGCCACACAAAAGTTTTTTCTGAATGAAATACTGAGTTGGGTCATTGACTTTTATGTTCTTTATGAGTCATAAAATGACTAACAGCTTGTATTCAGTGTTATTTACAAGGAAAATACACATTTTTCCTTATATTTTTGTTGCTCTCTTTTTGCGGAGTACAGGGATGTTTTAAATTCATTAAATCTATTGTGAATGTGACATTCATTAAATATTAAGTTACTGTTTGTCGGAGTATTAATTTGTCTTTTTTTGTATCACATATTAATTGGTTAATCATTTGTGTTGTGTAAAAGATATATTTTTATTTAGCATTTTGATTATTATTGTTCGTGTCATGTTATAAAATGCAATGAAAAAATTAAATTTATATTTTTAAAAAATAATTTTATTGTTTTTCTTGATCAACTATTTTAGTTACTTTGAACGATGAACTCTAAAAGAAATTAAAACTATTAACACATTGCGTGTCTAGCACTCTAGAGCATGGTGCCCACTACACGGATCCGTGATCATTCACTTCAACAAATGAACTCGTTAGTTTACGCGGCCATTGCTGGCGAGTGTTATATTTGCACGTTTCTCGTATTCTAGAGTAGATATAAATGAACAAATTTACCACACAAAAAATTTACATCAATTAAATAAATGCACAAATTAATATTGGAAACTAGAAAAAAGCATATCTGACATTTTTGAAGGAAATTTATTTTTTGTTAGGCAGTGAACGTGTCAAAAGGATGCGGCATGCTTGTATTGTAAGGGTGGGGTAGATTGTGAGCAGATCCGTGACTTGATCAATCCATTACTGGTTTTAATATTAATCAGATTATATTAGGTAATATTTTTAATAATGCTTTTGAGATAAAGGAATGACTATTAAATTGTGACAAACTTGCTCATGCTTTTCCATCATATAAATCATAATTATAAGATAATATAATAATGGGGAACATGCATGTGTGAGGAATATGAATAAATGTAATCAACTTATATTGATAAAAATACCCTGGTCAGGAATATCCTAATAAGAAAGGATAAAAATATAAAACTTTTTATTTGAAAAATCCATATTTTCTGTCAAAATTTTAAACGCCTTATCGTCGCCTTAATTGTAATACACTGTAAGTTAGTTTATATCTAATTTAACAGGAAGAACAAAAAACTTATTTTTTTTATCATCATTTGGATTGAATTGGTTATTTTCGACGCAGTTTATACTTCCTCTCGAAACATCTTATAAAATTGACAAATTAAAAAAAAAAGATTTGTATTACTATAAATGGAACATGAATCCATCAGAAATTTGAAATCGAAAAAATGACTTACAGTTAGAATTCATGGAATTAAGCCGACGCTGTCATTAAAAGGCTTAAAATGCATATGTAAAAAAATAAAAACACCACAATTTTTCAATTTTTTTTTGTGAAAGTTCCCCATTCTGGATATCTCATTTAATTTTGCTAACATGCAAATACATCATAATATGATTCTTAATTAATGTTTTTCAATAATTTCTACTTGTTAGAAATCAAGTATAGAATAGTTTTTTGTCATGTTATTTTAACATAATATAATATTTGAGTTATGGTTGTTTTGCATTATTGATCTTGTAACATGTAATGAATTTACCAATAAAATAAAATAATAACAATATCTACAATCATCTGCTTTCTAGTCCAAAAGAGCACTGTCCCGTTTCACTCGGACAAATCATCACTCGAACTTTTGTTTTTTATTTGTTTTTAATGAAATGGCGTTTTATCATCAACAAATAAAGCAAACAAACAACTCCATAGACGTAACAAAAGTAACCCTCAAGTAAAATTACCCGAGATATTTTAATTATTTTATTTTTAGGTACCCAATACACGTGATTTCATGATTGCAAGACCTAGAGAAATGAATATAAGAAGTTATATTTCAATTTGTATTGGCCTCTGACCTCCAATTAAACCATCCTTTACTAGAGTACACTAATCACCCCCTTCCGTTACTTTGTTGATGTCATTAGACCGCCTTGTCAGGGACTCACCCAGCTTTTGTGCCCTGTCTTTGGTAGACTCAAAATTACAGGTGGATACTGGATGGATATTGTATTTATAGAGATATTTTAATTTAGACACTTTTAGGTATATTTTTTTTAAATATTCATAGACAGTTTTTCCCAGATCGAGCTAGTCTCAAATTAAAATGAATTTTGTATTATGGGTACTAACGCGACGATACACACATATACAATGCACTAAACACATACATTTTTTTTTTAAAGATATATCTGGGTTTTGTTATAAACCCAAATACAACCTTATACACCTTTCACAGTAAGCTAAAAGCTTGTGTCGTGAAAGGGGAATCCGTCGGCACCTGGGATCGAACCCCGGACCCCCTGTTCACAAGGCCGAGACTCTACCTCCAGACTATACCGACGAACTCTAAAATTTATTTATTCACAATCATACGCCAACAGGCACAACATACAGATTAAAACAGAAACAGCGAAATGAAAGAAAAAAAAAAGGTCAATGCTGTACCCTATTACAGCCATAAATGTAGTATTACTTAGACCCCCCCCTTACATGTAACACCGGTTAGGTGTTATGATCCACCAGTATGATCATCTCAATATATAATTTGACCTTTAATTTTGATGAACAATAAACTGACTTTCATCCATAGCTTCTATCAGTAAATTTTATGAATCATTCTTAATACGAGAATCAACTTATTTTGACAGAAATATTTTTTTAGTACTTTATTGGTTTCCGGTGTAGGTACATAGGTGTAGCTGTAGATGTACGCCTATGATTACACAGTGCATGCCTGTCCGAAGTATTATTTATTATTGTAAGAGATAAGTAGCTATATTTAATAAGCACGTAACAGTGATATAGAGATACAAAGCTCTATAGTTATAAGTATATGTAGGTATAAATAATTATTACGCGTGTATGTACCTACCTGCCAAATATTTATTTATTTTATTTTGATGCTAATTTATCTATTTGTTCTATCTTGCTGGACAGTTGAAGATGATCTAATTTTATTTACTGAGATCTTTTACACTGGATTATTGTAGAATAATTTTCAATTCAAGAATAATTTGAAAAAGACAATTTTTTTTTTTTTTTTTTTTTTTTTTTTTTTTTTTTTTTTTTTTTTTTTTTTTTTTTTTTTTTTTTTTTTTTTTTTTTTTTTTTTTTTTTGAAAAGATATATCTGGGTTTTGTTATAAACCCAAATACAACCTTATACACCTTTCACAGTAAGCTAAAAGCTTGTGTCGTGAAAGGGGAGTTTGCCGGCACCTGGGATCGAACCCCGGACCTCATGTTCATAAGGCCGAGACTCTACCTCCAGGCTACCGACGAACTCTATTATGTATAAAGCATTTTCCGGTAGTCGTTAGTGAGGAAACTATAGCTTATGAGTTGATATAGTTCTCAGATTTCCGTTGTATTATTTACGTATTATTTCTTCCGAAAATCTTTCAGACTTTTGAAAACCTTATCACTCAAAAATCTGTGCTCAAGTAACTATCTTAGAAGCCCTGAACATGACACAGTCAAAATCATCATAAACAATCAAAACGTAAAATGCTAGATTCCTTTTGATCCCAATATTTTACTTTTGATTGGGATTAGCAAAAAATTATTTAATTTTGTAAATGTGTAGGTATATATATATATCAAGCAGGCGTAGATATCAATTTAAACGATGAGATTTTATCCATTTAGCTGACTTTGTTGTTTCAATGTCTACAGAAAGCAATATCAATTATATGCACGAAATCATCTGCATACTACTTATGTATCAATAACATACAATTATATAAGTAAGCAGTACATTAATTATACTCTGCAGTCTCTAATAGGTATAATGTATCTATTTATTTCATTATATTATGTATATCACTGTAGGTATAGGTATATTTATTATGTATGTATTTACTGTGTTTACACTGTGCTGTGTTCGTATGGAGAAATGAGGTGAACAAGTCCCAAGTCACATCGAAAAACTTTCTCGACCTGTTCTCATCAGAATATTAAACAGTTAACTCTCATGCTTTATAATAATAGTACCACATATTGTACAACTTTTATTTTATTATCACTTTTGCATCATCTTTCGCCGTTAACAAACAAAAAGGAACAATACCTATGCCTTTTTGTAGTCGAAAACAATAAGTACCTACTACGTGTCCAATAAAATTATCTACCCTCCTTTAACGCATTCTTTTCGTTTTAATATCGTCGTAGAAAAGGTATATTTTTATCTCAAATTTTGCATGTAGAAAAAGAAGGTGTGGATATTTTTCTGAGCGTTTGTGGAGTAGTCTGGAGCGTTACAAGAAAAGACGTGTTTTGAAAATCTCCAACAATGTAACTAAAGCGAGTTAATGAAGGGAAAGAAGAATCTTCCTGAATTCTTTTTGGAAAGCTTTCACAATCTGACACGTTGTAAATTATGTAATGTGAAAAATTGAAATAAATGATAACCTTATAAAAAAAATTAAAACAAGTAGGCCTGCAAGTTTTTTTTGTTTACTCTCTGCTTCAGCAGAAACTTCTGGATGAATCAGAGAAAACTCATATACCAAATATATCCTGACAGAGCGAAGTTTGAGAACTGTTATTGATGACTAATGTGAATGTGCGAGTAGATGAAAGATACGATAGGTGAAGAAATACACACTTACTGCAAAACATTTAAACAATCTTCGATATTTCTTTCAAGCTTTGTCACTACCTCAAAATGTATACAATATTTATTGAAAATTCACCATGCTAAATATTATATCAAAAGAATTTGTCATAGCTATTAGAATATCCTCATTACCTGTGATTTGAACAATTCATTATACGAGGTGTAGGCAGTTAATTCATACCAGCATGTTGATTAGTTATTTTTGTTTTGTTTTCAGGTGTTTCAAACATATAGCTTTATGTGATAATACTTGGGATGCATTTCAAAACCAGATTTACCTATAAATAAACGATTAATATAAATTCGTTCTAAGTCAATAGCTAAGTAAAGTTTGTGAATAAATCAAAAGATTGTTTCTCAATTTTAGTAATAATTACGAATTTGCATAATATGTTACTTCATGATCATCCTGTGATGTTATGCACGAGCCATCCATTCACCTCCTCCAAGTATATGTAACTTACTTACTAATAACAATATAGACATAACAACATTATATTAAAATATAATTATATTATAATACAGAATACAACAGTTTCAAGTTCATTGCCTCACCGAGATTCGATCAGTAAACGGTCTCTTACAAGACTCGTCAAGAAATCGTCTTCTTTATCTATCAATACTTACTCTACACATCTGATACTACTGGAAATAATTCAGTTCATCAATCGTGCACCGTTACAAAACACTTATGTACTTGTAAAATTTGCACGTATCAGCGACCTCGTAAAGTATCAAGTCCAACAAAGTTCAAAATCATCAGAGCGCTGGGGTTTTGGATATATAAATTTTCTTTATTGTTGTTATTTTTTAGTGCTTGTTTTGTGCATTACAAAGCTATGAATATTTCAGTTTTTAATATCTGCTGTGTATTAAAAAATTGTTAAAATGTTGAAATCATATTTGGTGATATTTTGTGTTTTTGTTTTTATACCGACTGTGTGGCCGGCGAAATTTGTACCAAAATGGAAAAAGCAGGTACCTACGTGTTTGAATTTTCGTATATAAATAAGTCATTGCTTAGTTAAGCATTTTTTTAGCGGATTTGCTGACCTAATTAAAAAATGATTATTTTTCTTTGCTAATTTACTTAATAACAGTGTTATTGAGAAAGTTGCTTTTACGAGATCCTAATGCCTCATTATTTCAGGTTTTTAAACATCACCGCGTCTTATTTAATTTTACAGTCAATCAATTTTTTTTATAACTTTTACAACAGGTTCAAATTCACGTTTGAGTTCATCGGTGCACGGTTCAATCTCCGTCGGCAAACTCCCCTTTCACGACACAAGCTTTTAGCTTATTGTTGTTGTATTAAGTTGTACTTGGGCTTATAATAAAAATCCAGATATATCTTAAAAGGGAACTTAGGTCTTCTGGGGGTTGGCGATTATACCGAGAAAAGCCCCTTTATTCTGTGCTACTCTGAGTAATAATATTCCTCTATTCACTTTATTTCGATCCGTTCTCGTATGTTATACAGTTACTGCATTTGCCTTCTATTAATTTATAATCACTTGGACAGAACCAGGTGTTTTTTAAAACGAAGTCCCAGATTTGAGTTTTTAAGTACTGACTGTGAAATTTTCCCTGCTGGCGTAATGAGACAAACTCAAATTGGCTAAAAATACGTTACATTAAATGAAATTATTTTTCAAAATAAATTTTCATTTCCAAATAACCTTCTTCTCTATTGCTCATCTGTTCCATGGAGCACCCGTTAAGAATTGGTCTCTCATTCTTTTCCATAAGTTTTCGAGTGTACTGTAAAAGGCAGGTATTCGAAAATAAACACATTTTACATCTTAAATTCTGCAATGAGGTTTACCACCCATCCTGAATGTCTTTTTTTTGTTGGCTCGGAGAGGACAGCTTACATGTTTATTAGATGCAACTGATCTACTGGCCTAGTAGGATGTGCCGTGATGGTAAAGTGTAATATAGTTCTTCACTACAAAAATAACTGCCTATTTAGATTCGTTACTCTAGAAAGTGTGACCTGAGATATACATCTTTATGTTTTTTCACCGCATACATTATTTTTAAATTAGTCATAAGCTTTCACATGTCACTTCTCACAATGTATAAGTATTTTCTATAAGTAGCCACTTAAGTTTTTATCGACGCTTTAAAAAAAACGAATAATTGAACATTCATACATAGGTTGAGATAGCAGAACTTTATAGGGACATATTATATTTTACCTTACCTTTAATTTTCAGCCTCTTTCTCGTGTCCAGTATTGTAAAGGTTTTTTTTTAAATTAAAAAGATGTAGGTAGGTATCTGGGTTTTTGTTATAAGCCCAAATACAATCTTGCACACCTTTAACAGTAAACTAAAAACTTGTGTTGTGAAAGGGGAGTTTGCCGGCACCTGAGATGGAACCGTGAACCTCATGTTCATAAGGCCGAGACTCTACCTCCAGGCTACCAACGAACTCCTTTATTACTTTTCCTCCTTTATTACTTTTTTAATGTCATCAGCAAATCTTGTCTGATTATATTGAGCTTACTTATACACTTCTGCACTTTGTTCTTGGTCTTCAGTCCAGTAAAATGTATGCTCACTAAGCTATGTTTAATATACCCAATATATATTTTTTTCAGGCATGTGAGATTCCTCAGAGCGAGTACAGTCATTACAAGTGCACTGAAGATGGAGAGTTAAAGTGCCTGCCGGGATGGCAAGGTGATCTCTGTGATGTGCCCATATGCAAGAGGGGCTGTGATCCTCTCAATGGTTAGTGAGAATTTTCTATTTAGAACTATTCACAAATATAAACATTTATGAATTTTGTATATTTTATTTAAATAACCATTTTTGAACACAAAAACGTCAGTAATCAATTTGATGATGTGATATTATCGATAACCCAGTTCCATGGGCCAATAACTAAATTAATTATCTAGATTTTTGGGTTATTAGATACATTAAAAAAGTGACATTCTTTCAATTCCACAAACAAAACACTTTAATATTTGAATGATTTCTTATAGAAGCAGATCGCCATACTGCTCCAAAGTGACACATTTTAGGATAGTCATTTTTGCCATATTTTTTTAGTATTTCTTTGCAACAAATTTTAAAACTCGTCATCTTGTTTATTTCTAATTCTTCATAGGTACTAAAAAAGTTATGAATCCCCTTTTTTCAGGATATTGCAAACGACCTGGAGAATGTAGATGTAAGTTGGGATTCTACGGAGAGAAATGTAATAAATGCATAGCACTTCCAGGGTGCCAACATGGCTATTGCAACGTCTCCTTTGAATGCATCTGCCATAAGGGATGGGACGGACTCTTCTGTTCAGAACGTAAGACATACATTCATAAATTGTGTGAACACACTATTGTGATGTCATAATTATGTAACTTTTTATAAATTATGCTACCTTTTAACTTGTATCTACTAAGATTGCAAATGTCACATTTCAGCGGTTTGCAAGACCGACTGTCACCAGACTAGAGGATATTGTGATACTCCTGGAGGATGTACGTGCAGATTAGGTTGGGCAGGACCAACTTGTAGATCTTGTCAGCCTCTACCGGGATGTCAGCAAGGATACTGTGATAAACCTCTGGAATGCAAATGTCTCCCAGGATATACCGGATTACTTTGTCAAACACGTGAGTTTAATTTCAAATTCACAAATCCCTTCTTGAATATTGCTATTGCTGTTGCTCTTCAGATTTTATTTTAAACCGTTTTTTATTTTTAGCAATTTGTTCACCTGGCTGCCACCCTCAGCGCGGTTATTGTCGTCGTCCAGGAGAATGCAGATGTCGTGTCGGATGGACTGGAGAGAAATGTGACAAGTGTTTCCCATATCCAGGATGCCACCCGGTCCATGGATCCTGTCGCAGACCTTGGGAATGTATCTGTGCTAATGGTTGGGGAGGCATGCTCTGTGATCAAGGTATCTATGAATTCATTTTTATAATACATTTGTATTGCGATACTAAGAATGTTTCAATAATTTTCTTAACGCATTTTCAGAACTCAATCACTGCGAGAAGAATCCTGGAACCTGTCAAAATGATGGAAAATGCACCAGTCTCCCCAAAGAAGATGGGCTCTTCCGTTGCGAGTGTCCAACTGGCTTTAATGGAAGACAATGTGAATTGGCTCCTATTAAACCTCCATCAGTCAACTCTACCGGTCCTCAAATTGATCTCAACTTTAACGCTACCATGCTGGAAAATAGTGAAGAAGAAACTACTGTCCTTGGAGTGAAAGATGAACCTGAAATCACTGAGAAAGAAAATGAAACGAAATAAACCAATGATGTAATATTTTATCGTGCATTGGATAAGCATAGGTATACCGGGTCTTCGCGGTCTTTATTATATAATATAATATGTCAATGTTCTGTTGTTGATTGAACCGAAATACCTTTCGAAAATTGCTCAAGTACATATAATAGAGACAAAGATAAAAGCAAAGGAAAAAAATATATGATATTTGAAATGAATGTAGATTCAATGTAAAGTTTAACGAATTTCGGCACATAATTGCAATAAAATTATCGACAACCTTTATAACTACCAACACACATTGTATCTTTAATAATGATTTGAGAATTTGCTCAGCAACAAATAATTATATGATGTTCCAGTGCTTACACCATCTGATGCACTATGCCAACTGGAACCTCTTACATTAATAGATAATTAATAATTATTTTATGCTTAGGTACTACAGAATAGTGGCACAAGTTATTGTCACAATGAATATTACAGATTAAACATAATATAACGCTCCCATCATCCAACTATTATAATACTCTGTAGAATATGTTTGAGTGCAAGACATCTAATGAATTCAGTAAGTAGAAGCGATAAAGTAATTATTACATATACAGTGCAATAACTAATGTGTGTCTCATATTATGTGAATAAGAGATTGAGTAGCAATATTATGTTGTTGGGAGTTAATTCATTTCTAGAAACATTATCATGTAATGTTATTCGTGTGTCGCAATTTGTGGTCTGATAGGAAAGTTTTACTAGCTATCTATATATCATAATAATTGTTGTATAAAAAGTAGTTGCGTAGGTACCACTACCTTTAATAGTACTTTTGAATCGTGAACAAGTAAAGTCGATCTAGGAAGAAAGTTAACTTAGTGTATGACATTGTATCGTCAATATAATAATATGGTTCTAATGATGAATCGTTTGCGACTTTTTACTTGCAGATACTTAAACACACATAAAAAATCTTTGAAGACTATATTCGCCGATTGTTAATTTATTATGAAGGTAAATTGTGTTTCGACAGGCTTTGAAATCATTAATTTTAGTTCTAGTCAAAAATGTTTTTTAGAAATATCATTATCCTATGCAAAAAACTAATGTAAAGAACTAAAGTAAAAAATATATTTTTAGTTATATCATACTCCTATGCAAAAAAATAATGTAAAGAGCTAAAGTCAAAAATATATTCTTAGTTATATCATCATCCTATTCAAAAAACCAATGTAAAGAGCTAAAGTCAAAAATGTATTTTTAGAAATATTATCATCCTATGCAAAAAACTAATGTAAAGAGCCAAAGTCAAAAATGTATTTTTAGTTATATCATCATCCTATGCAAAAAAGTAATGTGAAGACCCAAATTCAAAAATGTATTTTTAGTTATTTTATCAACCTATGCAAAAAACTAATGTAAAGAGCCAAAGTCAAAAATGTATTTTTAGAAATATCATCATCCTATGCAAAAAAAAACTTCTGTAAAGAGCTAATGTGAATTCATTATTATCATCATATTTGTGTGTCTGGTATTTTAAATGTATATTGTTCTATGGACTAGATTTGCGTGTTTTTTTGATGACCGTTTTTTGAAACTAATTTGAAAATGAAAGTTTCACACAGTGGTGAGGAATTAACTGTACATTTGATTGGTATCAAGAAGTCACTTTTGGCCAAATCGGGATTTACGTGGTTTACAAGATAGACCGACGATATTATAAATGGGTCGAAAAAATAGATTTCTATTTTATACTAAAAACGACAAAAATATCGAATACACGAGTTCAACAATTACGATTATAATAATTGTACTATGTACGTTTTTATAATATGCATAATCGATCATTCGTGTTATTAGTTTCTGAAAACTCAAATGATAATATCAAATGGAATATTAGACTTCCTCAATGATTTCTTTTTACTAATGACTGGCCCAATTCTAATGTATTTACATGTGTAATTCATTTTACCCATTTTTAGAACCCGACACACTTCACATAAAGTAAACAACATAGATAAAATTTAGGTTTCAACTCATCGTTATTTGTGTCATTATTTGGTCCCTATTTACCTACTTGCATGATACTGCATTCTAACGTTTCACTGTTACCAATTTTTTCCCTCAAGATACATTCTACCTTTGCAAAAATTTCTAAAAAAAATATTGAATCGCTACTTAATATACTTTTTTTGAATATACTTAAATTAAATAAATTCAGAAAACAAATACAGTGTTAAAATTTTCATAATTATATCCCATAACAAAGTTGTCTAAAATCTACGATTATTTTCTAAAATCGCAAATTGTATTTCCAGTATAATCAAATTCAGGATAAATTAATAAAAAATGTCGATCGATAGTCAAATAAATGTAAACATAATTTACCGGCTAGGAATTAAGGCTCATTAAATTGTGTGTGTACTTTATATTCATAGTATATACATAAGTAACAAAAATATAATAATTTATTACATGTCGAGTATAGATGTACACTGTACAGGTTTGCCAGACTGTCTATTCTGATTGTTTCCTAGTCGGCTACAAGTCAATAATTTTATATAATCAATCTTGATTCGTTCACCTACTTATCAAGAGTAATAAACATTATAATTTATTATTACAACCAACAATCAACAACTTTTGTGACAATACTTGAATCGAATTGACCGGGTTTAATTTTCACTGACAACGCGACGCGATCGTTTTGAATGGCACTGTTCACATCGCTGTTCAAACTTGATATGAATCATAATAGGATCATATTAGGAATTGTAAAACGATTTAACGGCAACATTTCACTAAATATGAATCATTTGATGAAATGAATTGCGGGTGAATCACGTACAATATTGGCCATTTTACGAAAATTAGAGGAATTGCTACGGATCTGCTGGCAATTCGGGAAATGAATCATCTGTAGATGAATTGCTCAATGTGGCCATTTTAGACCCCCAGAACAACGAATGATTTTTTTTATCTCTTGCTCCTTTTGAAGGTAAAAATAGACCAAGAAAAAAATTGCAATTTTCGTGTCTATTTTCTTTTCTCCGTATATTTTCGAAGGAAAAAAAAGATGAAAAACATTAATTCGTTCTCTGTTAGATGCAGTGTGGACGTGGTTTACAAGTGGAAGGCAGTAATAAGAAAAATAATATAATTAATATGATGGACATATTATAGGTACCTATTCTTATTCAATGTACGATATTATCTTATATATTTGAGGTCTTGTATTTTATCATTAATTGCTGTTTTTACGCTGTGTAAACTATTTTATTTAAATTATTTATTTTAGATTTAAGTATTTATTTATTAAAATAATGTTTTTTTGGGAAAAAAATATTGGACTTTTTACTGAACCTTTTATTACTCCACGATTGCGACTCTTTGTTCATAAATGCATAATTATTGATTACATATTATATACTTCATGAGCTGAAATGATTTAAATTTAAATCCACGAAAATAAAATTCAATAACGATTTACCAAATTTAAAGGAAATTTTACTAGAACAAAAAAATTGAGATAAGTCAACTAATGATGCTTCTGGTTGCTGCTTATAATTATATTAATAATAATCAAATAAAATAACTTTTGCCAAGAAGGAAGATTATATCAGCAGCAAGATTAAATCTAAGGAACTTCCTCTTGGAATCCAAAGATTGAACCATAAGTCAACTGCCACTTGTTATTGGTGTAACTAGCATTGAGAGATATACTTTCCTTTTACATTGCAAAAGTACCTAACTTATTTTTTATTATTATGTTTTAAAAACTTACCGACATTTTTTTTTTAAATTAATTTAATAAGCCAACTTAGCCTCAATGTTCAGGCAACTCAGCCCAATAAATAGATAATAATATAGTGATCGAGGTTTATAATATATGTTGTAAAAACCATTGTGCCCCTTGAATATCTACAGATTTTTTTTTGAAAAAATTCAAACAATTTTCTATATTCTTCGATTCGTCCAAGGGATAAAAGGAATCTGAAATGTCTTGAAAATGAAGTTCGTGATAGGCGGCGTCCACACAGCTGTATGCGAACGTCAATCATCAAGCAAAAATCTCAAATCTTTAGGCGACAATTTGGTTACCCGTCCATGAGACGTAACGAAGGCATTCATTCGAATATTTCTTCGGAGAATGCTCCGAATTGTCGCCGAAAGATTTTAAAAATTTTGCTTGATGATTGACGTTCGCATCCAGCTGTGTGGACGCCGCCATCAAGATTGAATGAGTCCATGATGGGGCAACTAAAAAATATATGGTCCATTATCTCCTCGTCTAATCCACACTCACACATCAGAGACAAGGAGACAAAATTATTCTAAAGAGACGACTTTAGGATCTGCAATGCCCGAAATAAAATATGTAAATTGCTGTGATCACATGATTAGGTGAAATAGAATTCTGTATATTATTACTATGGCAAGCTCCTTCCAGGTGTGAGGTGGCTCTCTCTCGAATGTAGCAATCTCCTTTTGTTTTAAAGGTTGATCTCTTCCTCATTCCATGGACCAATCATACAAACGCTAGATACCTGTCTTCATTTTTCTATAAACTTAACTAAACATTCTAAAAATTAAAAAAAAAAACTACAATCGGATGTTCCCTTTAAGAGCATCAACAAGAATCTTCATGGAAGAGTTTGAACCATTGACGTATGATTTGAATCAATATGCTCAACATTCTCTGTATCACCGAGCACCTTTTCATAATTTTATAATTGGAACAATACCACAGCATTCCGCTTATTAGCAATTATCTTTCATTAGAACTTCTGATATTTGTTATAATACATAATTGACAATCAATTTGATTAATAATTACTATCACAATTGAATTATAAAATTGAATGTGTTGATATAATACCTATTAAGTTCAAAATTGGTTTGAAAGTAACCCAAATAAAATGACGGTATAAAATTCGTGAATATCATTTGAAATCTCGTATATATATATAAAAAAAATATCTTCATATATTTTTAAAATATATATCATACTCAATTTGCTAGTTATATCATAACTACTAATTTCTTACCAATCACCGACCGTTTCACTATGTACCTATGGGATTCAATTATTCACTATCCTGTCAGTCCATTATCCATATTCATTTGAATGCTTCCGGTCTATCGACAATCTATTAATCTTCGGAGTCCATAAACTATATTAATACGAGAATATTCGTTTATACTACCAACGTAAAATCAAATTTTTGATAGGGATGTAAGAGATTCTGTCATTCTTCAGCTTGACTGTACCACTGTGTCTAAAATATAGTTCATTGAAAATAGACCCATCTCACAGCCGGATATCTCAGGAGTTGTAAAATCCTATTTATCTACACATTTAAACCAAAATTCCGTGGAGCACCCGGTAAAGAATTGGTCTCCCACTCTTCTCCATAAGTTTTCGAGTGTCCTGTAAAAGGCAGGTGTTCGAAAAAATAAGACATTTTAAATCTCAAATTCGGCGATGAGGTTTGCCACCCATCCTGAATGTCTTAATTTTATATTGGCACGGAGAGGACAGCTTGCATGTTTTATATGCAGCCGGTCTGCTGGCTACCCCACTTGTGGGATATGCCGTGATGGTATAGTAGTAGTAGTTAAACCAAAATTGTCCTCACGGGTGTGTCATTGGACAGACCTGAAGGGCCAAAACCGCGGTCATGGGAATCTTTTTAGCTACCTACTGTACTCTTTCTTCAATGTCCTTTTCTGGAGGGCAGAGCACATAATACAGTATATTGTTCAGTTTTTAGACTCCAAGCATTCATCATAATGTTGAGAAAATTCCGCGACTTTACTGCCAAATCAATAATAATAACTTAGCCAATTTATTAAGCGCCTATTTGTTTTTTTTTTTATTCTGATCACCCAATTTTAATTTTATTTTATTTTCCAATTCTAACTAAACATTCAATATGTATTTTATCAATATTATTTTAAAACTTTGAAAGCACGTGTAAGAAATTATTATTACAAATTTGTATATTAACTATTATAATTTATTGAATACTAACTATTTAAATTTATTGATAAAATTTTAACACTGTTTAAAATTAAAACTAAAGAACGATAAAATTCACAGCACTTTACATGAAAAACAATGAATTTTGAAGTTTTGATCACTTTAAATGTGTCAAATTAATTTTAATAATTAAACATATATAAAACTATTAACAGTCACCCAAAGTTTTGATGCGTCGAGGTTCATAAGTTATAAATCAATAGATACATGATATGGGTAATTAGTTCATTATTATATTTTCTATGTAGATTACCTCATTACCTTCAACAATTGTTACACAATCTTCATGCACCTTGCCTCCAATCAACAATAAGTCATCCATAATAATATTACGCAGTTCTTCCCCCACGTGTGCGTTTATGGTGAAAGTACACTGAGGTGCAAAATAAATAAACAAATCAATTTCCCTTCATGTACATATCATAATCATATAGATAGATAGTAATAATAATAATAATATGTAAGTTATCAATTAGCATTACATTAATATAACTATTACGCATTCGCCATTGATTTATCGCATTGAAGATAATCTCAATAATTACCTACTTATTTAATTTTAATATAATTTATTCAAATATTTGAACTAGTTTTTTTAAAACAATATATTTTTTTATCAAACTCTTTAATCTCGTTAGAAATTATTTTTTGAATAATTAGTATTATTCGTTGAACTTCCTTCCTAATTATTATATTATAATTCTTATTATTGTATAACCTATTACTTAATCGATCGTTATACTATTTCCTACAGATTACAATGTCTACGAGAACTATTGCTCCATCGAAAAGTCTCTCAGGCAAAAGGAAACACCATTACTCATCTTATACTAAACATTCCTAGAGTACTATCAAAATCACATACTTACATATTTTTGACAATTGACGTTTTTTCTAGTTCTATCTCAAGTTCTAAAATTCGCTAATTGTACTTCTTCTTCTCAGTCCACTCCTGGACGAAGGCCTCCTCCATTTCCGTCCACGCCATTCGATCATGCGCCGTCTGCATTCAGTTGACCCCCGCGTGTGAATGATATCATCCCTTCACCTCATTGGAGGTTTTCCTATACTCCTGGTTACTGCTCGTGGTCTCCAAGACGTAAGAGACTTTGGTCATTTGTAATGACAAATGATACTTAAAGTATACTAAAAACCACACTCAAATTTGTTTCTGGAAATAAATTTTTCATTGGTTATTCTACTTAAATTGCCTGTTCTAAATTGGAGCTGAGCAGAACATGTCATTGCCAGTTGCAACTTAGACTTAAGACGACCAAAAAAGCCCTAGTGGCAAGCGAGAACATGCAAAAGTATTGAAAGACCTCGGACTAGGTGGTCCGATGATGTAGAGAAAATCTTAAATGAAGTCAATGCTGCAGGCCCAGAACAAAAAGGAGTGGAAAATCATTGAGTTGACCTTTGTTTAAAATTATCTCAAATTGTCTGAAAAATATTCAATTTACTTTAGTAACTTTCATAATTAACCCTTGAAAAATGGTAGAATATCTAGTATTACATAGTGGCGTATGATTTTCCTAACTCTGAAACAACAAACTCATGAAAATCTTGTATCTTTTTGCAATCCTTTTTGACTTATTTATACACGTTTATTCCAATTTTAAGTCTGAAAATTGAAAACCTAATTAAATTTACATTTATTCGAAGTCTACATATAAAATGAAATCAGTTACAGTTGTTTAATATAACCGGGTTTTCATTTTTGCGGGACGATTGGTCAAGTGTATTTAGCTGACCCCGCAAATGGGCAATATGAAGACATTAATTAACAAGCATGTTTTTTACAGAGAATGGAGAAACGAAGATGCAGATAACCCTTTATTCTATTATAATTTTCTTTCCTGTTTGCTTAAGTCAGATGACCATTGAACCTATGCACTTCATCAAAAGTCTCCTATTAGGTATTTTTTTTTTCAGAACTCCTTTTTTTCAGATATTTCCAAACGGAATACGAAGAAGAGAGACCCACCTCCACCCGGATATCTCAGGAGTTGTGAACTTCTCATTATGCAGGCCTGAAGGGCCAACCGACCAAAACCGCCATAGTGAGAATCTTTTTAGTAACACTCTCTTCAATGTCCCTTTTGAAAGATGTAGGAATACGAAGAAATAGAATCACACAATAACAATATTTAAATATTTCACAAACGAGTGGATGGTACTACATATACTATACCCTCACGCCGTGTCCCAAGCGGTTTAGGCAGAGACAACGGAACGCCAAACAGATCTATCGAGTGGATGGTCTCAAATATAATAACAAAACAAAAGGCGACTTCAATGCTAGTTGACTGTTACGTCTCTAAATCGACCAAATTCAAATAACCAAATGAAAATACAGCCGTTCTTACAGATTCTTTTGGTGTGTGCTACTTTTTGAGAGTCAATGCTTTTTTGTAATTACATATTTTTTTTATAATTTTACCTATATTTTATTTGTGGTACCTATTGATCAATAGATATGCAAGAAATAGGTAAAAAAAAGAAGATTTAGTAATGATTAATAACATGATTACTAAGTAAATATTCCTCTTATTCTATATACCTAGATAAAACAATAAGAAATTATTGTAAGAGTTGTAAGACATTTGCGTTACGTAAGGACGGTGAACAATATTATTCATAGTTACATTATACCTATATAGGTACCTACGTGTATCGGTACTGAACTTATGCAAAGAGTAAAATAGTTCTTATAATATGTGGACTAATGTGTCATTTCATAGTAAGAATTACATAATAAAATTGTCTGCGCTTATACTTGGTATATGGGCAAACAACTAGAAAAATTTCTACCATTTATCGCGGTATATATATAGTAAGCTTCCTTCTCTATATAAACCATTCAATACATAGACGCAGTACAAACACATCGCAAACAAAAGAAAATTTTAGTAAATAACAAACGTATTAAAAATGAAAATAAAAAACTTTGCTCTGGTTAGTGGTTTTATTTTTGATATTTTATTCGTTTTAAAAAAAATGTGTTGTTCTATTGTGCAGCGTTTTTTTTTGCGGAATCTTGAAATATTTTTTATATGTTTGATTTTTTTGTTAAAAATATTTGTTCTATTTTAAATATTTTACTCTAGTTAGAACTGGCTGGATTCGTTGATTGTCAATGGTCTTTCATGTTTATTCACAATAAGCTCTGGTGTGATAATAAATTAGAAAAAAATATCTTGCAGACACAGTAATAATTGGTAAATAGATGGGTTGTTTATCAGTTAACGGTTTTTTTGTAATAATCCAAGTAAAATAAGGATTTGTTTAAAACAATATTGTAAAAAAGAACTTCAAGGTTCCGTCGTCAATTTCTGAATAGTAGAAAATAAATTTATCGTTTTCAAGTCGTTTATTTCGATAAAAAAAAATGTTTACCAATTGATTAGTCATAAAATAAAGTTTATTTTTCAGGTTTTGATTGTCTGCGTTGGAATTTCAATGGCTGTACCAGTTAAGAAAACCGATGATAGCAAAATAAAAAGATCAATAGGATATGGAGGATGGAGTGAACCAGTCAGTTCTTTCTACCCATATGAAAGTGCATCAGGATGGAAACCAATCTTAGGAACCTCAGACTGGAAGCCAATTGTCGCAGGATACGGCGACCACTCCCTGTCATCCTTACATACTGAGGCGTTAATAGGAGGACATCACTTCGATGATGATGCTCTTTATAGTGGAAAGTTTTCATTAGATCACGAATATTTAGGACATGAACTTTCAGGAGCAGATATCTCACATCATTTAGACTGGGCCAGTCATGGATGGTGAATGTAGCGATGTCTTTTCTTCTTCTGGTGCCATGAAGTATAGATTCAAAAGACTGTAAGGATTAAATCCATTACGAACTTATGTTAAATCTTTCGGACAAGAAATAAGGACTGGTTTATTTTGAATTTCAAATATTCTTTCTATAGAAGTTTGTTTCGCATCATCATGAAAATACCACTGTACAAACTCATTTTTTATTTATAGACTAATACTTTTAAGATTGTGAGTGATTAAATTATGTATCTAATTGATTCGAAACTTTATTATAGAATTATATCAAATATGTCATGAAATATTGGAAGAGTTGATACAATTACTGAATTGTGCCAAGGGGTTTTTGGACAATTGAATTTTGATAAATAAATTTATGGACAAATTAGTAAAATTTTGTATTTTTACTTACCTTATTTTATTATAAGGAAATGGAGGACAACTTCGTCCAGGAGTGGACGGGAGTCGGTTGAGAAGAAGAAAGTCATTATTAGAAGTTAACGAAGACCGACGGCACTTGGCGGAAGTTCATGTTAAATTAATAAAAATAAAGCACGTAGGTCAGTGGTAATGAACAATGAATAAATTAATATTAAATACTGTTGTGGCGGATTTAAAGAAAACATCTGCAGCATTTACATTTGCATTTACATTTGGAAAACCACAAAAAACCCATATCAGAGATGTATTATTTTTATTTTTAAAGAAATAAAGATAAAGCATTGTAGATAAGCCAATCAAGACCTACCTACTTATATTTCATAAAATGAGACAAAATAGATTTAAAAAAGTGTGTATATACTTTGTTAAAGTATTAGAAACAAATAATAATTAAAAATACGTAGGTATTGCATTGGCGGCGTACAGACAGCTGGATGCGAACGTCAATCATCAAGCATCAAGCACAAATCTTAAATCTTTCGGCGACAATTCAGAGCATTCTTCGAAGAAATATTGAAATGAATGCCTTCGTTACCCGTCTATGAGACGTAATGAAGGCATTCATTCGAATATTTCTTCGGAGAATTTTCTGAATTGTCGCCGAAAGATTTAAGATTTTTGCTTGATGCTTGATGATTGACGTTCGCATCCAGCTGTCTGTACGCCGCAATTGGCGAAGTTTAGAAAATTAGTATTACTATTAAGAACTGTAGCAAAAGTAGTTACTATGTAGCAGGATGTCTTGTTGAATTTCAAGAAAAGCACTCGCAATCAAGTGAATTATGAATTAGGATGATTAAAAGGAGTTTTTTTTATCAAAAACTTTTGAAAGCACACCAAGGCATTGTTGTAAACTCTAAGAGAACATTATATCTATCTATCCATCTATGCCCTCAAGCCGTGTCCCAGGTGGGGTAGGCAGAGAGAACTGAACGCCATATAGATCTATCCTTACATACTTCTACGCTTCCTCTACATTAATCCAAATTCTCATACATGCACGCCGATTTCTCTTGCTCAACACGCGGCCGTCCTTAAGAATTTGATCCACGTGATCAAGCCACGTGGTTCTTGGACGTCCGCGCTTTCTCACACCCCCTCTTTCAGATACATAATATTATTGTGACATATTATATAAAAAAATATAATTATCTTGTTCCTGGTTTACGTAATACACCTGTTCGTTATGAGTATATTACTTAATTTTCATATTATTTCAAACTGCAAATATTTACACACGGAAATACAATGCACTCGTATAAAGATACTGTTACAGATACCTACCTGTAAATTATTTTAGCTGCCATATTTTTTTTTTCTATTGGTCAATCATGCAGAGATAATCTAATTAGCAGTAACTATGTAAAACACATAATTATTTCATAACTTTATGAATGCGTAATCTTATAACTGTACGTCGGAGCAAAACTACTCAATGTCACCAGACGTCATTTTATTTATTCACTGTGCCGGTGTTTAGGTAGTAGAATTCGATAATTTAAATAAAAATCTTTTTTTTTTCTCTACGTCCTAATGTCTATCGATTGACGTTTTGAGTCTCTCTCGAAGATGTTTCTCTCAATATATTTTTTTTTTTTCGTAATTTTATATATTTATTTTATTCTTTATTTTACATTGGCTATAACATCAATCAATACGACGTTATCAGTTGGACAATTCAATGTACAGAGGGTGAGTTTATTGCTAAATTGCGATATCTTCCAACTTACCCGTTTTTTTTTTCAAATTCAAATTCAGAAGTATTTATTCAACATTAAAAATTTATACAATATATTACACAAAAAATCATAGAAAAAACAACATCAATACGATTATATTATCAAGGTGCAGCGAACTAGTAAGATACTGTGTCTCGCCACATGGTCATTTAAATTTTTCATTTTAGTGTGGTCATTCAAAATTACATTTGCTTCTCACATGTTTGTTAATATTAAAAGACTAACTATTCTGATATTTTTTAAACTTAAACTATGTGATGTGTATGGATAAAGTTGTATAGCTTTGCTTTATTAAATAAAAAATTAATACCTATATTTTTTTATTTATGATTATCACAAAATATAGCATGTTTTCAAAAATGATAACAATAGAAACACGACGAGGACTACAAAATATTCACGTTGTTCAAAATTTGACATAGTGTGATTTCACTCTGACATACATAATTATTTATTTAATTAAATCAATTCACAGCATTTTATGACTTATTTTACCAAATAATATTCTTCTGTGTATTTTTCTAGTATCTAATTGTCATTAAACTTTGTCTCAAACGTGAGTGATATCTCGTTCTCTATATTTTATATAATTTATTTAATTGTGTCTATACTAAACTCTCACGGCACCTCCCACAAGTGAGGTAGATAATGTGATAACGACATGAAATAACTATAGGGGTTGTCCTTTCCTTACCAATAAAAAATTGGGGGGCTCCCGATACGGTATTAATTTATTATTTGATTGTTTAATAGACGCTATTCAAAAACGTATATCAGGCAGTTCCTTAATTTTTGAAATCAAGCTATCAATATTTAATGAATATAAACGATTGCACATGGTTTCTATGATACTAGATCATTCTTAGGATACAAGATCATTCTCATGATCCTAAATTATTCTTAGAATACTAGATCGTTCTTAGGATACTAAATCATTATTAGGATACTAGATCATTCTTAGGATACTAGATCATTCTTAGGATACTAGATCATACTTCGGATACTAGATCATACTTCAGGTACTAGATTAGATGGAACCATGTAAAAAGTAGCCCTTCCCCGCAAGACGAAGAAAAAAGGTAAAGACAATGAAATAAAAACACAATTTTTTATACTATATTTGGTCCCTATTTACACACAACAATTGGAACAATAGAAAATTTAGTATATTACATATTTGATAGAAACACCTTATGCAGTAATTATATAATACCTGTATATTGTATAATATACAAAACAAAATGCATTCGAAAAAGTTATATTTGTGCAATTTCAATTTCAAATGTTCTTGAATGATATTTAAATTATTTAGAAATGTAGTTACACAAATTATTACATTTTGGTTGTACTTTTGTATGTATTAGTTCATTTTTATTATTTACAGAATATGTCAACAAACTATGCATTCAATATGTGGGCTAAAAATATCCAAATTTTCTTCCAAAACCATCAAGTTTGACGAATTGTTATTAAAATAACAAGGATGTTTTTATACATTTGAATCGAATTGTTTGGCATTTTGTTTGAATTACTGGCTGTACCCTACTTGTCTTGGACACTCGAATATTTGCCGGTGACTTCACGGTAATATACATTCATACATACCATCACGCCGCTTCCCTCGCGGGGTAGGCAGAAAGTATCGAGCGCCACACCCTTCTATCCTTGCATACATCTTTCGCTTACGTCACTGTCATACAATTCCTCATGCATGCTCTCCTGTTCAATGTGCTCAACACATGACCGTCCTGCAGGATTTGATTTAAATGATCTTGCCATTTAATCCTCGGACGTCCACGTCTCCGCGCACCAATCCTCTCAGCCCGATATATCTTTTTAGTCATTCTGTTCTCATTCATTCTTTCCACGTGCCCAAACCATCTGAACTTATTTAAATTCATCCTTGTAATTACACCAACTTTCATTCCATATTACTTTAGTATATCACTGTTACGCACACGATCTCTCAGACTTTTACCACACATCCTTCTCAACGATCTCATTTCTACTGCATTTATACCGCTTTCATCCTTCTATAACCATGTCCACGTCTCACTTGCATACATAAGTGATTGCACTAAGACAACAGAGTGCAACAGTGCGAGTTGGTATATTACCGAGTGCATGTGATATACCAACATACAATAAGTGTAGTCCCGACACTGTAATTAAGGAATTGCTTCATAATAACTCATCCGTCCTCATAAGTAACTATTTTACACAATACTAATCATTCATCCTATCCACGCATCACTAATCATTACTTTATTATTAAGATTTGTAATAAATAATTAAAAATTGTCCATCATTACATAGGATTAAACGCAAATGGCGTTCTAATATCACACAATTTAATAAGTATCTACATTAAAACTATAATTATACATACTAAAATAGAATATTAATATTAAGCATATCACAAAACTTACAAGTATATTGAGAAGTTTCTTCCACATTTTCTTCTATAGGTACAATGGAATAGTTTTATTTTGTAGGTGAATTCTTGCACCTTTATTTTAATTCTATGTCAGCTTACGGATAAAAGGCTTTTCTTGCTTATAAGTACATATACCGTATTGTTATTGTACTGTGAAGGCTATTTAGTCAGCATGTTTTGTTAATAAATAAATAATATAATAGAATTTTGCGAGTGACGTTGTTAAACCAAAATATTACAGTTTTAGTAATTAATGTATTCATTAAAAAAATCATTTATTCGTCAATCAAAATTATATATAGGAACTCTACTACCATAAGATAATGTTTCTGAAATTGTGAACTGTTCCCAATTTTTCTTTTGTATAAAAAAAAATGTTTTGCTAATGGCACATTCTCATTAAATACACAACAGTCTCTAAAATAAATAAAACACACACTTGATAAACATAAAAAATATTGTAGGTATAATATTATTAAAGCTATCATTCCACTGTTCATCAATTTTCCATTGATTTTCAAATCACAAAGAATACTATTTCATTATCACAAATCAGCAATTTATTAGACTCATTTTCCTTATAGAGTCAATATGATGAATTTTATAATCTTAATCCAAGTGATTAATATTGGAGGTATTTATTAACCTCATCTTTAGATGCAGAGTGATTCTCACTTATTGCAATGCCCGCTGATGCGGAATGCATGTGACGAGAATGACTTAAAGATGGCAAATGACCAAGCGATATACGAGTAAATCGCTGCATATTGGGGAGACGAGGCCTGAGGTCCGGACCCGAAAAATAAAGTAAGTATTAACTTCACACTTGAAACTATTTAAAAAATAACACATCTCTTTTTGCTTGGATTCATTGTGGTATTGGTTCGGCAATTAAATGCTTTTGAAAATTCTGGCATATTCTGTAGGGTTCCTTTCAGTCTCAGATGGCTGGGAGAGTGTTCATCTTTAACATCGTATGATAAAGATTTTGTTGTTTGTATTCCACACCACAACTGAAAGATTTAATTTTTATTTTATTTAGATACCAAAAAAGTACAACAGTTGTTTTCAAATAATTTATTGGTAAATCTCTCACTGTGTACTTACATTTCCATATGATAAAAAGAAAAGTTGTTCATTGTTCAGGTGTCCCAATCCAGGTAAGGTAAGCCTCTCTTTTGGTCCTCTCCAATATCCTTTGAGTGCTGATCTCAATCCACCGTTGTCTGCAATATTCTCCCCAAGGGTTTTGTTTCCATCAATCTGCGAAAAAATATTTTATAACAATTTTTAATGTTGTTAGAAAACTGCACGAAATTAGAGACAATGAACATGACGAAGAAGCATGGAGATGCAAAATCTAAGACTATATTAAGAATGTAGCGAAAATTCATTACAGGAAAATCCTTTGTCTAATGACTGACACAAAAAAGAAGCTGACGTAAGTAAAGTAGTCAAAGTAGTCAAAGAAAACAAAGTCTTTCTTTGTTTTCTTTGTTTTTGTTGTTGGTTTTGTGTGTTTGTCTTAGTTGCTTTGAATTTTTTAAACTGTGGTAATATAGGGGGACTCTTGTGGTCTTTATTTCATTTAATTTTAATTTTTGTAATACTTGTTGTGTTGACTGTTTGTTCCCTTCGAGAAAATAAATAAATAAAATAAAATAAAGTATATAACAATGAAAAATACTCGCATTTAAAAAACTTCAATAATTCATCATATTCTCAACTCACATATTTATCTACTTCCTTTACGAAAAAGCTAGAATATTGTTTCGACAGACATTCAGTTTTATTAACATATGATTCCACAGTTTTGTTAGTCCACCATGGAATTAATACACCATTTTTATCATACTGACGACCTGTAAACAAAAAAGTCATGTAAACGTATTGCAAACTTAAGCTAGTTATATACATACATCATATTCTATTTATATTACCTTACCATAATTATCAAAACCATGCGTGAGCTCATGACCAAGAACAGTCCCTATTGATCCATAATTCAAAGCTCTGTAAATGTTCAAATTAGTTAGAATGCTGTTTTTTCTCTTCATAATATCAAAATGTTATCTGGATACTTACTCCAATCCCAAATCATAAAATGGATACTCCAGCATCACCATTGGTAAAGCTGTAAGAAATTTATAAATATTTAAAATGTATTCCAAACTTTAACGGATCGATCAAAAATCAATTCAAGGTAAATTCAGTTTCCATCAAACCATTTAAATACAAATTATACTCACTAATAGCATTAGCTTGAAATGTGTGGTAAGCATTCACTTCTGTTGGTTCTGTATCCCATTCAAAGACATATGGAACTCTGTAACTATTCAGTTTCCGCAATACGACTAGTTCCTTTATCGATATTTGATTTTGAATATGTTTCTCTGGATCCACGGTTAGTCCTTTGTATTGTTCTTCCAATGCTTTTTTATCCAAAATCCATTGTGGATATCCAATAAGACTTTTCATATTTCGAACTTTTTCAATTGATACAGCCTTTGTTGGTAAATCCATCCATGAACTTGCAGCTATGAGATCTTCGAACGAATATTTTATGTTGCTCAACATATTTTGTACCTGAAGTATTAACGAAATAGACCTTGAAATGCACCGGTTATTGCATTATTATATTCTAGAACTGCTAAATGTGACTAATACAAACCTTTGGTAGAGTTGTTTCGTGAAATTTTTTATCGACAATTCCATAAGCAACTGCAAAACCCATCATTTGGCTTACAGAACTGGCACATCTCATAGATCTTGGAAGCATTGTTTCTAATCCAGTTACAGATCTCAGGTATTGTTCATAAAGCAATCTGATGGATGAAATTGTGTAAGGGATAAACGTGTCAACAACCTAAAAATATCTCAATATGGTTTTATGCTTCTGACTACGTAAGGTTTTATGTTTGACTGTTTATTTAAAATTTTCAAAAATTTAAGTACCCATATCCCAACTATAGACTGTTAAATATACGAACCTGCATCCAAATGTAAAGTTCCAAAATTACTGGTGGTGTATTTTGTATGAGTAACGCAACTTGCAAAGAATAAGCATAATCATAAGCCATGAAAAGAATCGAGTCTTTATTAAAATTCAATGTTACATTCGTTCCCTCAAACATTTTCTGCAAATATGGCTTCCAAATTACTATATTCTCAACGTTTTCTTTTGTTAACAGTTCATCTGTTGCATTTTGTAGTTTATCGACTGTGACATCAAATACTTCCAAAGAAGTGGTTTCTGTTTTGTTGGATGTATCTGTGCTATTTTCTATTTCATCGCTTATCTAAAAACATAAATATTTTTTTCTGTCTACTTCCATATAAATAAAAGTCTTACAAGATCATTCATTTTTTAACACTTACACGGAAAATCTTTTTTGTAAATTGTGAAAATTGGTCCAATGTTTTGTTGAGATTCTTTTCGATTTGTTCTCCATCCATCTCAATCACAGTCGTTTGATTTACTTCAGCTAAAATAATTTTAATTACTTGTTTGAAAAATTCTTTAAATTGTTTTTTATGATCAATTTCTTCGTCAGTTTCTTCTTCATCATCATCATCGTCATCTTCATCTGATTCAAGAACATCATCATTTTCGTCATCATTACTTTCATTTTCTTCTGATCTCTTTTTTATATTCCATATTCGCTTTTTTATTTTAGAAATTATTTTGTCTAGTTCGTGATAGCTATAAAAAAAATTGAAATTAAGTTACTTGTTTCATCTAATATTAATGTATCACCAAAGACTCGGGTAGCTCAGAAATTGAAGTATTTCAATTAATCTGCAATTGCAAAGAAAAAAATGTTGACCTTTGGGAGGCCTAGGTATGTGATAAGTCTGAGGGCCTGGGTTAGTCAAATTTACTGGAATAAAAAGTGATAACAAATAAAATCAAACCTTGGAAATGGATCATCGTCGGATGGTTCTCCCAATAAAAGACGTCTCTCTGAATTATTTCTAGGATCTGGATAAATGTCGAAACCAATGAGTACATCTAAACCAATTTTTTTTCTTATTTTCACCGATGATTGCATCCAATCAAACTTATAAGTATCATAGTTAACACCTTTGGTCATGTTAAGAAATGTTGGTATGAGAGGAAGATTAACCGATTTTAAGAAATCAAAAATGGGTTTTAATCCAACTGCATCCATTGCTTCTAAAATTGAAATAAATATATAATATTTTGAATGACTGTAATGAATGGAATGTAAGACGGACTCAATTTTCTGTTCGAAATAAAAGTTTTGAACTATATGTATTGTGAACCCAGAAGTAAAGTGATTCAAACTTCAAAAATAGACATAATAAATAACAGGTTTCGTATGTTTTTGATTGAAAAAAAGTATGTATGTTTTGTTTGAAGAGTTTTTTTCTCTTACTTGTATCAATACAGGCTGCATACATCTGCTTCGCTTGATTAAATGGTAGTGGATCATCCTTTGTAGTGTTTTTGGAAAGGACATCTCTTAATCTCCTTTCAACATTTCTTCTTTTATCCGTAAACCAATCGTATGATGATAAGAAATCTGGTTTCGGATGGTTCATATGCCAATTCCCACAGGCATACTGAAAATCACAATGTAATTTTACTTCTTATTAAATTGACAAAAGAATGGTCATCGATATTGTACTAAATTGATTTTTTTATGGTGTCTCAGTATACTATTCAGGTTTATCAGGTGCCTATATTCATTGTCAAAATTTTAAAAATAGAATCTTGAATCCCTAAGTTAAAATTTGTTCTGTTTCACATTATATGTTAAACTATATAAAAGTGTAACTAAAAGGTTGTAAAGAAAGCTACATAGATACTTCATCAATAATATATAACAATTGCCCAACAGACTTGCCTTGAACGCACAAGACCCTGAGTTTGATTTTTTCATGGATTCCAATGCAAGGAAATTTATACAAGGTCTGTCTGAAGTGTTATAAAACAACACTAGAATTACCCTAATCATGAATTTAAAGTGCAAATACAATCAAGGGATAGGTATGTTTTCTATCAACATTATTTTGCTTATTAACCACCACGTCCATTCCTTGAACATGTCGTGTCACCTGTCAATATTGCTGAAGAAATGACCCTACATGCAAAACACTCATTATCTGTGTACACAAATATTAAATGGATGGTTACTATCTGCATAACATACACAATAACAAATAGCCTGTCCATTATGTGTATTGATTACCCACTGCCCGAGTAAAGTGTGGATAAAAGCCTCCATGCAGTATAATAGCTTATCGAACCTTTGAAATATTGATTGCCACATAGCGGTCATTAGGCAAAATCAAAGTGATTATCGATTCAATTCTTATCTCTTTAAAAATCTATAACAAAACACACTTAGTTCAAATCACTTTGAGGTACCTATAGCTTGTTTCTAAATTAATCAGAATATTAATGATGAGTAATTTTAAGCACATGGTATCGTTGGGTAAATATTGTTACTCGAGAAATTTTTCAAAATTCGTTAAAATATTTATCCCACGTCGTTCTTTTAACAATTTTTTTTATTATCATGCTGGTAATTTTTATTTAAGCTGAAAAACTATTTTACTTAATGTCAACGACTTCTCAAACTATGGGATTATGAAATGCACATCGTATCGATTTTTCCTTTTGTCGCATGCCGTGTGTTGTCTACAGTCGACGTAAGTAATAGCGATAAATATTCCTATATACTGTATTTATTATACTCATATATTATGCATGGATAGTTTTACTGGACATCTCTTTTGAATAAATTAGAAGTTCCGTTATTTCACGAAAGAAACATTTTATATGGGTCAGTATATTACCGTTACGCAAGCCAGGATGGAAACCCATTCTTTGTTATTCTTTTCTTTGCTGGATTTCAAAATTGCTGACATAATCCCAAAATGAACACAAATCACTCATTACGGGTGGATTGCCAGAAAAAAATCACAAACTGAGGTCCTCCTTAAATTTTAAGATTTTACCTGATAAAAATTCTCGCATGGGTCAGCCGTTTGATCCATTGACAGTATCAAATTGGACGCTGATCTTATGCACTCTGGGGTCTCGCATAATTTCATTCGTTTGTTGGAGGCATCTGAAAATAATATTGAATAATTGAAGATAATGATAATAATTGGCAATAATTGATAACAATATAAAACTAAAAAGGAAACATAATATCTATGTGACAGTAATTTTTCAAATCACCTTTCTACATTTACGAAACCTACTTATTAACAATCAAATTCCGTTGTTCCTTTTTGATGTATCAATCAGATATGATTGACGAATGTTTGTATTTGAAAGATTTATATACTATTCTATCATTATGTCATATCAGTTCTCATAATATTATATAACATAATGTCGCTTCCTCAGATTTAATTACGCAATAAACATTCATAAGAAGTATGAAATATTATCTCTATTTTGTCTACAGATGAATAGTCATCAATACACTTCACCCATCATTGCACGTTCACATCAATGGAACGACCTTACAAAGCATACAACAATATTCAATCTTCTAATGACAGACGAGAAATTAGTTTAGTGTCAATAATATAAAACGTGACATAATTATAAATTTTATAACCTTGCTACTTTAGTAGATATAATTGTTACTCAAACCAGAACTGTTTACTATTTAATCTAAGATAAAAATGGAAAGCCGTTCATTTGTCCTATGAACGGTCAATTATTTTTCACATTGACATTCCAAGGATCTGAATGAATTATTTATTGAATACAGTAATTTCAGGACTAACTGCAAAGAAATTTATTAATATGTATTATATTATTTATTGATTTGTGGTATTGTTGTGGTAGTTTTTTGACGAAAACCATTCATCATGTTTTTATTTATTTCCATTCTTTACAATGTCTTTTGGTTACATATTATGATACCGTAAACAATTGAATTTTTTAATACCATTAGTAGATTATTTAGCTATAATAAGCACTTTCACACATAATTTTTTTTTTTGAGGATTATTCTGGATTTTCGTTTTAGCCTAAATACACCTATTACAGTAAGTTAAAAAGTTGTCGTGAAAGGGGAGTTTGCCGGTACCTGGTATCGAACCCCGTAGCTCTTGTGCATGAGGCCCAAACTCTACCTCCAGGCTACCAACGAACTCGTCCTCGTATTGTATGGTCCTAAATTTCATTTTTCAAATAGTGTTTACACACTTTTTTCACCGAAATATTCGTGTAGTTTGTAACAATAATCCCAGCTACCGCGGTATATACGCAGTTAAATGCCTTACGAATATGCGCTAAGAATGAATTATTCCGACGATTAAAGAAATTTGATAATGATTTATGTTTCAAGAGAGGCCCTGAATTATTACCCTTTAATTATCATCAAATTAAAAATTAAAAAAAGAAAACTTTCTGGAGAAGGTACTTTAATGAAAATTAAAAGTAGCATAGACAAAGGAGTTAAACGTAAACGCAAAATGTTAGATGTATATTTTATAATGTGTGGAACATTTTCTAGAGACCTATCAATTGTGACTTTCAAATTGATATTTTAATACAAACAATAAAGATACTAACAATGTGAAACGACGATCAGTACAATAAGAAGTGTAAAAAGTAGAATTATCAATATAATTAGGATCATTTTGTTCTGCTTTTTTCTTCTGAACCTAGAACAATAGAAATAATAAAATATTAGTTTTGCATCTTTTGAATACTATCTATTTTCTCGTTTCAAATGTGCCTCATTTTTATTACTTGTATTTATAATGAGAGTTAGAAAATTACCCTATTTACCTTGCAGTTCTGGATCCAATGGCTACCAAATAATTGTCCCCAACTGTATCTGGCCTCGCCATCAGAACATCCGCTATGGGTGTCGCTATCCTTGAATCTGAAAATTAAAAGAATAATGACTCTAAATTATGTGCACTAAATTGCAAGTCAGCGTTTGTTATTGTATTGACACTCAAATAATTTCATACGGCAAAGAATTTGAGGGTAATGTCAATGATAAAATAACTTAGTGTGAAATGTACAATTGAACTGTCTTTGTCTGCTATTAAATTTGTAAATATTGGAATCAATTAACGATTTTTAAATTCCCAGTTCATTTCTTTGATAGAAATCAACCTGACCCCCTAGACAAACCGCACTTGGCGATCGACTACAAACGAATTTTCGACAATAACCAAAACAACAACGCATAATTACACGGTACATTGTAGGTAGATTGTCGAAAAGTTCGCCAGTAGTCGATCGCCAAGTGCGGTTTGTCTACGATCATTGAAGAGAGACACACCTCATACCCAGATATCTCAGAAGTCGTAGACCCCTAATTATTCGCACATTCAAACTGAAATTGTCCTCAACAGTCTGATCAATAAAATATTCGAATTAATCTGTAGATAATACAGTAGTAGTATTCTTGATTTTAGATATTTAACGTAAACTACTATGCAGACAAAGCCCGAAGCGGTGGTCTGACAAACATCACTGATGTCAAGACTATAAAGGATACGGGTTACCGGTGAAGACATCCATATATTTTAATAATTATTAGATAACCCAACATTTTAATACATTGTAGGTAACCATACACTTGCTTCCTTCCAAAAAGGAAGTACTAAATAATAGATTTAAGCTACTAGACTTAATATAAGTATACCCAAAATTAGGATACTCTCTCACATTTGATAGCCGACGCGACGTTGCGGACAATTTGAAACGACAACGGATGAAGAAGAATGGAAGTTTTAAAAAATCCTTTTAAATAGTCGTCGATTATACAACGTTTCTCATATCTGACAATGTGATACCTAATCTATATAATTATTTAAGAAAAAAGTTTAACAGATCAGCTGGGGCCGTAGACATACCGTACTTAGCGATCGACTACTGGCGAACTTTTCGACAATCTACCTACATGTACCGTGTAATTATGCGTTATTGTTGCGGTTATTGTCGAAAATTCGTTTGTAGTCGATCGTCAAGTGCGTGTTTGTCTATTAGGGGGTCTGGAAATAATCGATGAAAAATTTTTCATTCAATTCAATAAAGACAAGCAAAAATCAAGTTTAATAATAATAAAATAAGATGACAATACATCTGAGAACGTTACATAATAATCTGTACTACCTAAGTATATTAAAATAATTGTGTTTCACAATTACCTCGACAATATTATCAACAGCACGTGCGTCGTGCATCGCTTCATTTAGATTTATTATCAAGATCAAAGTTATCTCACGTACCTCAACCTAACTAGGTACTTGTTATTTTAACAAAATTATTCAAATCCAATAACCACTAATTTAAATCTTATTTTTTTCTTAGCTTCACCATATATTCGGGTCGAGGCTCGAGGATCTGCACTCTACAGTTTTCACACAAATAATAATTTATCAATATGAAATTGGATGAGGTCGCCAACATGAAAATCTTTTCTCTTTCATGTAATCATATAACATCTATTGGTTATAAATATATTAAACACGTGTCGTAAAATTTGGTTAAGATCATTTTGGCATTTAATCCTCGAAAAGCCACGTTTCCAAGTATCACTGCTCTCAGCCATATAGGTATGTTGGTATATTTTATTAGTCAAATCCTGTCCTAGTTCATTCTTTATTCAAAGACCCTCAGTTTATTTATATTCATTCTTGTTATTTATTACACTTGCTTTAATTCCACACTCTTCTTGTATGATATTATTGTGCACTTGTCTTTTTTAGTGCACATACTTCTCGATGATCTCATTTCTACTGCATGTATGCATTTATTTTTGTTGATCTCTTATGATACTTTAGTATAATTATAATATGCATCAAAGATTTGTTAGATTTTTCTTAGCATAAGATTTTCAACTTTGTAATATAATTTTCATAATACGTTTTAACTTTTGTGGTGACAATTATGAGCAAAAAATGTGTATGTCTATAGTCCAATATGATTCATTGCACAGCGCGTGCTCATATGACTATATTTAGCATAATAATGAATGCTATGATTGATTAGTAACTCATACACAAGAAGCAGAACAAGGGACAAAATGCTTAATACTTTTTGTCCCTACTGATTGATATTTGATCTTGAACCTTTGAATAATCATTACGCTATGTTTAGCTATTGTTTGTGTTGACAATTATTTTATTGCGAGATAATAATAAAGTATTTACTGAACTCGCGTCAAGTTTTTGTTTATTTAAAAAAAAAGATATATCTGGGTTTTAGGTGCCATCTGTCAAAATTTCAACTCCCTGCGCGTCTACTTCAATTTTGTCTGTAAATAATTTTCTTATAACCGATTCAATGTGGCCTTTCTACCACCTGAGATGAATCGAGGAAGAAATGTTTCGATTAACGCCAAGACAGTCTAAATGGAGGAGGCCTATGGACTATGATCCTGGAAGGAGCGTTGAAAAAGGCGATTGAGTTAAGTAAATCATAGAGAGACGAGTTGGTATGCATGGAAAGGGCGAAGGCTATATATAAAGCAAAAAATGGTCTAATTAAAACGAACATGCTAATACTAAGAAACAGTGATATATTAGGTCCTTACATATGAAATTGGCGTTTCATATGGCAGAAATGAAAACGATTTTTTTTATGAAACTATTTTTTTATTTAGTCAAAGTATGTACCATGGCTATCTATGCACTTTTGCCATCTCGAAGGTAGTTCATTGATTCCTTTACTAAAAAAGTGTGTGAGCGAGAATCAATAAAATCTTTGAAGGCCGTTTGGACAGCCTCGTGAGAATTGAATTTTTTTCCTTGCATGAAGTTGTCCAAATTCCGAAAAAAATGGTAATCAGTTGGAGCAAGGTCCGGGGAGTATGGTGGGTGTCGAAGACATTCCAGTCGCAGCTCCCGTAGTTTTGCGGTCGTCAAACGTGCCGTATGTGGTCGAGCGTTGTCCTGAAGCAGCAGTACCAATTCATGCGGTACCCATTTTTCAAGTTTTTTCACTTTTCCAATTTGTTTCAAGTGAATCAAAATGGTTTTATCACTCACACCGAAGCCTGCCGCTAACTCTGACGTGGTTTGCGATGGATCTGCTTCCACAATTGCTTTTAATTCTTCGTTATCAACTTGTGTCTCCGGCCGTCCACGAGGCTTGTTCTGTAGGTCAAAATTTCCAGAACGGAAACGTTGGAACCAATAACGTACCGTATTTTCTTTTGCAGTAGCTTCCCCATACGCATTGTTAATCCTACGAGCCGTTTTTGCAGCACTAGTGCCGAGGTGAAACTCATATTCGTAAATATAGCGATATTTTAAGTTCTCCATATTGTGAACAGAACGATGTGAAAGAAAAACAAATGACGCGATAACAAATAAATTTCGTAATTCGAACACAGAAATACATGGTCTTAAATTTGAAATAAATTTGAATTTGGAATTCCTAGCCGAATGCCACATATTTTGAATCAAAGTTGCCAGTTCGCCAAACGCCAATTTCATATGTAAGGACCTAATATTATATATAACAGATATACCAGAACCAGAAACAATTTAAGAAACGTGTGCCCAAGGACTGACAAAGAAAGAAAAGGATTTTATTATGAAGCTGTAAGGATTTTTAATGAACTACCGGAAGTGCTGAAGAATGTAAATAGTTATTATACCTTCAAGAGGCAATTGAAGAAACGTACATTAGAAAGAAGAGATATTAGTTTTTGACTGCCGGATTTTTGTTTTTTTTCTGATTTTAATTTATTGTGTTAAAACAAGAGGTAAATTATGTGCTTTATAGAAGACAAATTCATTTGAAGATCTTGTAGCCCCTTATACCAGCTCTATGGTGCTGTCTGGGGCCAGATTTTGTTATTTTTGTATATTTTCAAATATCATTTTTATGTTTTATAATTATATTATATGTATTAAAGAGGATTGGTAGACTTTAGCTGGACAATTATGTCAGTAAAACAAAAACAAAAAATTAAAATGAGAATACTAAAAAAAAATATGAAAGAACGGGAAGAACAAAACGACTAGGTAATAGGTTAAATACCCTATTGTTCAGAAGGTGTTATGGTTCTTGGATGGCCCCTTGCGGTGGTTTCTTCCACAAAACATCTTAAAAAAATTGTCTAGTTATTATTATTATAACATTTCCAATCAAAAGAGATCAAAATGAGACTAGTTCATTAACTAGTCAGTCCCGAAGGACTAGTCCTAGATGTAGAGATATATAAATACATATTTAGTTCATTAACTAGTCAGTCCCGAAGGACTAGTCCTAGATGTAGAGATATATAAATACATATTTAGTTCATTAACTAGTCAGTCCCGAAGGACTAGTCCTAGATGTAGAGATATATAAATACATATTTAGTTTATTCACTGTGTCGGTGTTTAGGTAGTAGAATTCCATATCGAAATAATAAAACAAATGTTTTATTCTACTAATGGTTTATTATGCGAGAGAGACGTCTTTCGTCTGATGAGGACATTGTCAAGATTGACAATGTCCTCATCAGACGAAAGACGTCTCTCTCGCATAATAAACCATTAGTAGAATAAAACATTTGTTTTATTATTTCGACATATTTAGTTCATTAACTAGTCAGTCCCGAAGGACAAGTCCTAGATGTAGAGATATATGAATACATATTTAGGCATTGTTTACAAACTTACTTGAATTTGAGTTGTTATTGTTCACCTTTCCCTCCCCATGTTGATTCCATGCATTCGAGTTCAACATCTTTTAGTAGGATTTAGAAACACTACGCCGTGATGAGCAGTTATAATTACACTTTCAATATTCACAATAATTTTGGTTGTTTATCAATATCACAGAGCACTATCATTAGTATCACACGCAAAACTTAATTCAAAGTTACGGATAAAACTATACATCGCATTCATAATTATATGAGTTTCCTAATACAAATAATTAAAAAGAAATTTGATTATAAATTTGTTATTGACTTCAATGAATCGAGTTTCATATTGGTAATGACTTTGTGTATTATTATTATAATACTTTGAATTACCAAAATAAAAAGTAATTTTCTTTGGAATTATCCTTATTCGTTCTCACAAAAGAATTTTATCTTCAATTAGAATATTTATATGCTGTTTATTGCGTCAAACATTTTCCTGCTAGGTACGTAAACTATATTTTATACATTTATAAAAACTACACATAAATAATACCTATTAGTTAAATTCAAATAGTTTTTTTTTTAAAAAAAGACGTATAGATCTGGGTTTCTGTCATAAACCCTTATACACTTTTCACAGTAAGCTTGTGTCGTGAAAGGGGAGTTCTTTTGAAACTTTATCTTCTTGATCATAAACTTGATCTTAACTACACATGGTTAGAATGATTATATTAATAAACAAAACTTATCACTAGTAAGAATCTTGCACAAGACGGTAATCAATATACAGAAGGCGAGTTAAACACAAAATCTGATTTATTTTCTGACTGTAATTCTTGAACCAGACGAAAATTATTGTATTAAACTTTTATCCAGAAAAAACTCTAAAAATATTAACGTGATTTTTCAAACAACTAAATATAAATTAGACAAACAATTTTGTACATCAAACTGAAAACGAGTAATGTTTTTGTTACTTTCTAAAAACTTCAAATTGATCTAGAAGAAGGTATTATTAGATTTTGTATTGCAATCACAAACTAAGTCAAAGCTGTTTGTTACGATTCAATAAAACATGGAAATTGTATTGACTATTTGTTTTTCAGAGATTTTCTTCCACACGCGATCGTTTTTATCGTAGATGGTAGTAATTTAATATAATAAACCTAAATATAGTACTTTATACAAAGTTGTCTCTCCAACCCCAGCGCTCACTATACTGAAACGTACTAAATATTTTGAATACGGAAAAATCAACAATGATTTCCCGCGCGCGTCTACAGAACTATGCTACGATTCCGTAATACAACTAAACACTACGTGTTGGATTATGTACCTACGTACTACGTTATTCTGTACATATACATATTAGATCTACGTTAAACGTTAATAATGAACAATGACAAAAGCTCGTAAAGAATATGCAATACTAACTGAACACTCATACATACTTATATGTATGAGTGTTCATAATATTATCATGATTGCCTACTAGATACTTACCCACTACCTATCTGATTGGTAACCAATCATTATTTTGTTTTCATAATATAATTACTAGAACCTATGTATGGACATGAAATATACATTAATCGAACAATTGTTGGTGTGTGTCAATGGGTACTTCATAGGAAAACTGCTATCAATTCTTATGAATCATTTTGTTAATTCTTTTAATTTGAGCGTGATTTACATGTCTTATACCGATTAACATTTCAGAAAATTGCCTGTCAAAATTATCCACAAAGGCCTTGATACTTAGACAAATTGCATTTGGCGATCGACTACAAACGAACTTTTCGATAATGTACATAATTATATTATTTATTTTGTTACATTACATTGTCGAAAAGTTCGTTTGTAGTCGATAGTCAAGTGCTATTTGTCTAGGTACCCTTATCCATTATCACATCACTCTAAAGACTATATAATGATAAGTGAGTACGAGTATTTCCATCTCATAGATTTGTATGAAAGAAAATTATAAATATAAATTTGCAACAAATCTTATGTGTTGTATATAATTTACGACACACATAACATATTTTGCGGTTAGAGAAAATATAAAATAAACAATAAAAATAAATTAATTATGTATGAAGATTCAAGTACATATATATCATCCTATAGTGATTCCATTGTCAAGTTTATTTGTTATTTCTACTCTATAGTTATACATGAATATCAATACCGTAGAGTAACCTGGCAAAGAATTGGTCTTTTATTATTCTTTTCAATAAGTCTCCGAATGTCCTGTAAAAGCCAAGTGTTCGAAAAAATAAAGATGTTTTACATTTTGAATTCAGCGACGAGAATAGCCACCCATCCTGAACTTCTTTATTTTATTGCCACAGAGAGGACAGATTGTATTTTTATTGCATGCAGCTGGTCTGCTGGCTACCCCACCTGTGGGATATGCCGTAATGGTGTAGTAGTAAAAGATGAATATTGTTTAATAATTCGGGACACAGTTAAGTCTCGATATTCTGCTGAAACAAACATTCTCTGGGTATGATTTCTTTATAAAAAATAATATTTCGATATCGGTTGCTGAAAAATTACACATACAGTGTATTCTTAAAATTTCGCAGTTTGAAAATATGTTTGAAATTTATTTATTTTTATTTATTTTGTTTAACAACAATTATACAGACATGACAATACATAGACTATTTGATAAAAACTTAAATCTAAACATCCTCCTTATAGAGACAAGTCTCGTGTAAAGGAGGAGGGAGGGGAAATGAAAAATATTACCACTCCGGTTGGTGCTACAAATTGAGTTCTGAGCTCTAGTGACGGCAGGGCGTGTTTTTGCCGTAGCAGTCCGCTGAGTATTATTGTTTTCGTTTCATTTTATATTTAATTTCTTCAAGGCCTGGGCCGTTTTCAGTTCATATTCTTATATTTTTTTTCTTTAGGCTTGTAAAATTCTTTTTCTCATCCCGAGATTTTGAATATTTTGGATGGAGCCCGATGGGGCTTGCACCCTCCATCCCACCGAATCTTCCGAACGTTCTTAAAAAGAAAATAAAATGTACGGAGAAGACCTTAGAGTTAATGGATAGTCACAAGTCCAAATGTATCTTTCTCTCAATTCTTCAGATTTCACCAAATGGTTCCATACTTTCATCCGCTCCGTATAGATAAGCCCTTCAAAATAATTCCCCATGATTCAATCTGATAACAAAAACTTCTGAATTTTTTTTATCTCAGATCGTAAAAATACTTTCATCCCAAAAACCAGATATTTTAAACATCGTTCTTATTCACTGTCTTCAAAATATATCTCATGGCTCCGACAATTCAGAAAATTAATAGCCTTTCAATGGATAATAATCTATTGGAATAGTCGCGGTGCTATTAACAACAGAGATGACAATAAAATTTATTTCCTGAAAAATATCTGAAAGATTCTGATGTATCCTTTTCTGGCTAGGTGTGCCTATAAAATTATATTATTCTGTAAACTATTTTATTATAAAAATTATTTTATTCACTAAACAATAAACATATTTATTCCCGACAGCGGCTCTGTTTGTTGTTTACTTCTAAAGTTGTTTTTATTCTGTGAGGGCATTGACCGCACTGTCCTTGTTTTGCACTTGCTTCTACATTCGCATCTCTTTAAGCCAGAACTTACGGACGGGCGCTGTTTCCTATATTTTATTTATTAAAAAGTTATTTTTGTAATAATCGGCCATAGAAATCTTTGACGTATACCTACTGTGATTTCACTCGAATTCGGGTGCTTTGAAAAAGAAGAAGAATAAACAAAAAAAAAGAAGAAAAGTTGGTGCAAAGAACACAAACGAATTGAAGATCGTACTTGACGTTTAAGTAGCTTTAAAGTACCTATGTGAATTTCAATCTATTTTACGAACAATAGCACAATAAAAATATTAATTTTTGTCAATTAGATACAATATTTTTCGCAATTGAGGAAATTAGTTGAGAACAAATGGCATTGAATGGCGAGTTTATTGCGCTTCAGCAATAAACTCGCCCATTGCACAAAATTATGTATTCTATTGTTATGTTACCATGTTTTTTCTTCTTTGTATACTAATTTTGTGCAATAAAGATTATTATTATTATTATTATTGAAAATCTATAAACATTTCTACGTTCATTTATGCTTCGTCTAAAAACAAGTAAAAAAAGTGTATTTTGTATGCTAATTTGTTATTTTTTATTGCTATTAAGCATACTTATTTGATTTTTTAACAACAAAAAGTATTGGATGTATCTACTCGTAATAATTTTAAAATTCAATTATTCAATACATTGAACTCGTCTTTTTTCAACAATAATACAAACCTTTTTTACTTTGTTTGATATGTTAAGTTGTATTAGCTCTCGTCTAATTTTTTCGCAATGATATCACATTTCTTACCTCTATGCAATGAATACTTATGTAAATCTTGCGAGAATATCTTGCAAGCGGTACTTGACAATTTGCAATTAAAAAACACATTGTCTCAAATGTCTGATGTGTTTCAAAAATTTTATTCAGAGATGAAAGAGATATTAGACAACTATCCGAAATACGACTTATCCAATCAAAGTTTACTATCTGGCTAATATGTAACATCCAGCCATATTCAATATTCTGTAAAAAAAATTGCATTCCGTTTGTTTGCTTCAAAATAAATAAAACAAATCACGATAATGACCAGATATGTAGTTATCTGGATTAAAATTTTGGCGGATATCCGATCAAATTTCTTTCCATTCCATCACTAATTTCATCATTATTATTACCTTTAGGGTAGATAAGTTTAGTCTGAGAAGGGCAGTAGGGAGCATTGGTAATGGCAGTGACACGATGCTTACTTTGGTGGGAAGCGGAGACTAGCACTAGATGACGTCAGTATCAATGCCTACATAATATTATAATATTCAGCTTAGCAGTCGTCACGTGATCGTTAAATATTACTATTTTGTACTATTATTATTTTCATCCACAACAAAACTTGGGAAACTGCTCCCTTTTAATTCTTTATGTACTTTAGTGACGAAGTGTATAGAGTTTTGGCCAAATACCGATTAATGGATATTCGGTGAGGTTTTAATACGGATACAACCGGATATCCGACTACTGACAAGAAATGTGGAAGTTTAAAGTGACTTACCTGTCCAAGTTACTCTTTATGGAATATAACGAGATATTTTATGATCAGCAAGTATCTGAAAAGATTCTGTGACTTCACAATAAGGTTTAGCTGCTATAACGTTTATGATGTGACATCGGAATGATTTTACACCATGCATGTTTTAATATTATTATTTTGTTAATAAAAAAGGCAACAGCCGTTTACAGTTTAAGAAATAAGTTATAGAATACGTTCGTCGGCGTCTTTCTCACGAACTTTGACAACAACTATAACGTAGGTAATACTACCGTATTAGGTTTAGGCCTACTAAACATTGTAACAATTAATTTTTACGAAGTTTCAATATAATATGTAGGGTCGTTGTTATTTTTTGCACTGTCAATAAATATAATGATTTCGGAATAAATCCAGACATCCCGTATCCAGTCGGATATTCGTTTCATATCTAATATCCGTTTAACCATATCTCTAATGTAAATGTTAATCACTGTAATTTTTTATATTCACCATTTTCCTATCTCTTCAGCCATAATGAGATTAGCTATATTTTTACTATTGTTAACTACCTGCAATTTTAACCATTTTCCCTTTCAACTTTTAACATTGATTTATCATCATTCAGCAGCCAATGCCTCAGTTTTTGTTTTATTTACATATACTTTGCGTGTGTTGATAATAATCATCGTTTAAGCAACTTAATTACTGCTGTAATCTTCCATTTATACACTATCCATATTGTGAATAACTACGGTAAAAAATATATTATATTATAAGGGTATGCTAAATAAAAGTATTATAACTGGTCACAGAAGTGATTTTTTTTCATGTAGGTACCATAAATATGGTTTCTTAGCCCAATTGTCAACAGCGGATGTGGGTTAGTTGTGTTAGTTGGAAGAGCTCGCGCCTTGCGATAAACTCGCCCTCTGTATATTGGTTGTATTTAATTTGAATGTATACCTTTTATGTAATTGTTTGTAATCAATGTACAGTAAAGAATGAAGAAATAAATATATTTATTTTTAATTGCGAGAAAAACTATTTCTATTTTTAGGATATTCATCAATTTATTATTTATTTGTAAACTAGAAAAGTTAGTAGTGTAAAAAGTATAAATCCACTAAAGTATATCACAAAGAAATAATTCGAACGTAGATTGGATCAATTTATATTTTTATGTAGTGTCCCTATTTGAAACATTAGTAACATTGTAAACCTTAGGAACAGTTTAACAGCAACGTAAGGTAGAAGAAATATATTTATTTTTTGTACATCATATATTAATTGTATTTTTTAGTCTTTGGTATGAGTACCGGAGGTTTAATTATCTATTTACATTGATATTCACAAAGCTTTTAAAATGTTTAAAATATCATATAAAAAGTAATTGAAAACTACAATGAAAGCGAGTCAAGTTCACAATGAGTTGGTCATTGCATACTCGTATATACAAGGTCTTATTAGACGAGGCACCCCTATATGTTACTATGAACAATCTGCCCTCGACACAGTTCCATATTATATCACTGTTAGTTATAAATAAATGCATAGGTTGTTTTTTTTTAAGTTGTACGTAAAAAAATGTTTATTCTATTATACTTTACATAGAGAGAATAATATGGTGTTAATAAAATTTGCCCACGCATGTTGACATGAAGAAATTCAAAAATGTTTATTAAATGAAAGCAGGACCGGAGGCGGTGAACTGGCTCTCAGCCAAGACTGTAGAGGATACCACGCAGCCCACATGGGTTAAGATTCATCAACACCGGGCCATACGAAAAGTAAAGTAAGTATGATTTTTAAGACACCAATCAGTAAGTAACCTTTTAAAAACCTTTTTGAAATTGTAATGAATGTTACCAATAAGAAAATTTAGGAAAGAAAATCAAAAAAATAGTGTTACTGTATCACTCGTTAACGAGTGGATATCCATTTAAAGAATGGAATGGAACAGATCAAGAATAAAACTATAATATTAATAAACATTCTCTAGAGTAATTACATGTGCGTACCCAGAGGTGGGGGGGAGGTACAAAAGGGATTGTTGACCTCGAAAAGGATTAGGATTAGGATTTCGAAAATATTGGGAAAGTAGTCAAAATTTGTATTAGGTATAGAAATAGTATGGAAAATTGACATCGAAGGTAAAATTACAAAATTATGAAAATTGAGACCTAAAAAAGCTCACACATTTGAAAGCTGTTAGATTGGTTCAAAAATATTCCTTAACTACAGATTGAGAAGATCGTGAAACTTTTCAAATTTCTATACCAATTTGTTAAACTTCTGCCTCCCCTCCTTCTTAGAAAAATGCTGAGTATGCCCATGACATGTTATATTATGCTTGGAGAAAAGAGTAACATACAATAACAATTTCACTTGTTCTGTTTTGGATATTGATTGACATTGGATAAATAAACCTATTCGTATTATTATTACATTGTCGAATTGTTTACAACTCAATATTATTTTTCGTTCAGTTTACTTATTATCATGTCAATTTTTTGTGCGAAAATAAATAAAAAATAAAATAGTACCTAGATGATTCAGCAGAAGTTTTTTTATTGTGTTGTTATTAACAGCTTTGCATTTTAATAATTTATTTTTTTTAAAGATATATCTGGGTTTTGTAATAAACCCAAATAAAACCTTATACACCTTTCACACTAAGCTAAAAGCTTGTGCCGTGAAAGGGGAGTTTGCCGGCACCAGTTTAATATATTTGTACATACATTTCGTAAAAAATAATATCTATTAATACAATCACGTTTCTCACAGATGGGATAGTTAGCGAACTGACGGCATGTAAAGCACATGCAGATCACCAATCAAAAATAATATCTATTAATACAATCACGTTTCTCACAGATGGGATAGTGAGCGAACTGACCGCATGTAAAGCACATGCAGGTCACCAATCAAAAATAATATCTATTAATACAATCACGTTTTTCACAGATGGGATGTTAGCGAACTGACCGCATGTAAAGCACATGCAGGTCACCAATCAAAAATAATATCTATTAATACAATCACGTTTCTCACAGATGGGATGTTAGCGAACTGACCGCATGTAAAGCACATGCAGGTCACCAATCAAAAATAATATATATTAATAGGTACAATCACGTTTCTCACAGATGGGATAGTTAGCGAACTGACCGCATGTAAAGCACATGCAGGTCACCAATATCAAAAATAATATCTATTAATACAATCACGTTTCTCACAGATGGGATAGTTAGCGAACTGACCGCATGTAAAGCACATTCAGGTCACCAATCAAAAATAATATCTATGAATACAATCACGTTTCTCACAGATGGGATAGTTAGCGAACTGACCGCATGTAAAGCACATGCAGGTCACCAATCAAAAATAATATCTATTAATACAATCACGTTTTTCACAGATGGGATGTTAGCGAACTGACCGCATGTAAAGCACATGCAGGTCACCAATCAAAAATAATATCTATGAATACAATCACGTTTCTCACAGATGGGATAGTTAGCGAACTGACCGCACGTAAAGCACATGCAGGTCACCAATCAAAAATAATATCTATGAATACAATCACGTTTCTCACAGATGGGATAGTTAGCGAACTGACCGCACGTAAAGCACATGCAGGTCACCAATCAAAAATAATATCTATGAATACAATCACGTTTCTCACAGATGGGATAGTTAGCGAACTGACCGCATGTAAAGCACATGCAGGTCACCAATCAAAAATAATATCTATTAATACAATCACGTTTCTCACAGATGGGATGTTAGCGATCTGACCGCATGTAAAGCACATGCAGGTCACCAATCAAAAATAATATCTATTAATACAATCACGTTTCTCACAGATGGGATAGTTAGGGAACTGACCGCATGTAAAGCACATGCAGGTCACCAATAAAAAAAAATCAGGATGGGCGGCGTTACTCTTTGCCGAAATGATGATGTTAAAAATATCTTGAAAACGATGTTTATCCAATTCCTGCGTTTTACAGAATACTGAAAAAAGTTACGGAAAAGAGTGGAATTCCTATTTCTTGCCGGGAACTAATCGGGTAATTGAAATAATCAATTGTACATATGGAAGAAAACACAAAAGGTTATAGGTACTTTACATTTAATTATATTGTGACCTGGTTTCGACTTACAAAGCTATTGTCAAACTTGCGTTTTCTTCCATATATAAACATGGAGTTTTACAAAATAAACTTCAGATCAATCAATAATAAAATCTTCTTCTTCGTGTTGTAGATCATCGATCTGTTAGTTCGGAAGTTGTTGCCTCTTGTGATGCTGAAGACCAGCTGTCTTTCTATCTTTTTGGTGGTCTTCTTCAGGACAGTGAACCGACTGGTGTTTCCTTTGCAACTATATGTACGATTCTGTCTTCAGCCATAAGAAATATAATCAATAGTATTTATTTAGTTTGCTGATACGTTTAGATCAAGCCTACGTTCAACAATGGATCCTATAGATCCTATAAATTACTATAGAAGAAATAATAGGGTCAGAGAAAGGCGAAAACAGATTGTCGTGAATATAAATATAAACGAATTTTCCTGTTAGGATGTATTTATTGTATGAAGATTAATATTTATGAAAATGGTACTTTTCTCCTACAAGAATGCACTATAAAATGCACATAATAATTGACTTATCATGGAATACATAGCATAAACATTTCAAAGTACCTTGGTACTACAAAATGTCTACAAAAAAGTTTTTCCTATATATTCTTATTGATCTAAGATTTAACATTACGGGTATTATAGTATCGTTCACCAAAACTCTTCCTATTCCTCATGCTTCATTTAAAGTCTTCCGGATTTCCAAAATTGAAGCCATTACCGAGAAGACTGGACATATTATAACTTTAAGAGACAACCACTAATGTCAATTCAAAATATTATAAATATAAAAAATCAATAGCTGTAGAAATCTAAATATGTATAAAATACAAATCAGCAAATCGTAGGTACAATGATCAACGTTTATTGATTCATATCTGTCGATTAATCCCAGCAATCTACTCATAGGTACAGATTTGTGAGGTATAACGTGGGGAAACTCTATCCTGTTTAAATATTTACGAATGAAATTAACCTATGTAGGTAGTAGGCATCGGCCTCTGACAGAAGAAAGTTTCGTTTTCAACCTAACGAGGACTATATCCACAAGTGAATGGACATGAACTGAAGAAGAAGAAAACGGATGTTTCCAGTTCTGCAGTCTACTAGCGCCCCCGTTCGCCCCCCCCCCTCCCACAAGGCACAAGGAGGTTTAATAATAGATAATAATCAAAACTAGACAAATTTTTAAATACACGCCTTTTGTGGAAAAACCATCGCTAGGGCCCATTCAAGAGTCACAACACCTCTTGTACAATTGGGTTTTCATCCTTGCCTTGAACACCTCCAAACTCCGCAAATCATAGATATCGGTAAAGAGGCGGTATTTTTTTATTAAGAAATTTCTTCTTATTTCATTGTACGGCAATGCACCCGCAATCTAGTGAATTGTGTATTAAGAATTTTCAAAAATACCCACTTCTTAAAACTTCTATCCTTCCCGTCGCCAAATTTTCGATTTGGTATCGGAATTTGAAATAGGTATTTCACGAATTCATAATATTTGTATAAAACTTTTTGTGCCTATATATTTTTTTATTTAAATAAAAATTATTTATTCTTTTTCAAGATATTATGACGACTTGGTTCTTGGAATTGAGTCAATTTAAGCCTTTCATATTTTTTCAACAATCATAACTTTTTTTGTGTAATAATAATTATTCAATGTGTTCTTGGACAACGTTGTACAATTTGCATTAATAAGTAAACGCGTTGTTAAACAAATTCAGGAAAATTCTAATATGAGTTGATCTTACGAAGCATGTCAATTATGTTTTTTTTTTATTTCAACTCTTTTATTGGATCTTTGACGTACATGTCACTTACGATTCTGTTTTTTTTTCTATCTTTTTTTATTTCGACAGCATTATTATTGTTAGTTGTTTAATATTTTGAGAGTTTTGTGTTATTCCTGATCTTCGGTATCATCGTCAAAATATGATTTTTAAAAATTCCGGCGAATAAAATAAAAAATCTCATTTTCTTTTCGGTATAGATATACCATCGTTAGGTAAGAGACGAATGTCCTGGCTGCGAAACATAAGGGAGTGGACCGATATCCGAAGTGAGGAGGAGCTGTTCCGAGCGGCGCAGTGCAGGCAGGCAGTTTCACCCAGTTTCCAACGTTGGGGGGGTCCGAAAGGGCACTTGAAGAAGAAGATACCATCATTATATCTCCCGCAAATGGATTAACTGCTGCATGCAATAAAAATACAGGTCATACTCTTCGTGCATTGGCATTAGGAAAAACTAAAATATTCAGTATAGGTAGCATATTACAAAAAGTCTAATACCAACATGATGCTTTATGAATTATATGCCTTCTATAGGATACTCGAAAAAAGCTCACATCGAAATCCGAAAATCGATCGACATCATCCAACATGTAATTAATAGTGGTTGTTGCTTCTCAACAAAAAAGTACTGCAGGGTTTCTCTTGACAAAACTAAACACGATCTTAATCTAGTCTTGATCTTGATCATACGACGCACGAAGGGACTATGGTCAAAAACATCGCGTTACCGCTACCGCGCGATCGGTTTGCGTGTATTTTTGGCCAATAGTCACTTCGTGCGTCGTATGATCAAGATCAAGACTAGATTAAGATCGTGTTTAGTTTTGTCAAGAGTAGCCCTGCTGTTCAAACAAATTGTTTAGTGACAATAAGTGTGCCTACGAGTACATACATACAAACATTATACAAATACGAGTATTATCCTCATAAAGTTTTTTTATGTATTTCAATCGATTTTCTGTAATTGATTTCAATCACTATAAACAAATGTACAATAATGAAATTCACTGTAATGACAGAGTGTATACCTAGTATTGACGAATAATAATAAGATAAAAAAAAATGGAAAATTATTGTTATTTATAATTATGACAATAATTAGTATTAATAACGCCGCAACTAATGAACGTTTTAACAATGTGTTATTTTCATCGTCAATCAATCGATTTCTTTATAATTGTCCACTACCTCTGCTAGCTGCCAATGAATTAACGTCGTTGGTGTTCTTAATTGAAGCCTGTTTTTTTTATTAACTCAACACCTTACCCACTAATTCACTTTATAGGTAGATTACTTATGTGTTGAATAATAATAGCTATCATCCAAAACAACACTATTTTAAAGATTTGGATATACTTAAACTAAAAATGCAATATTTTTTGTTGTTGTTCAATTTATTCAGTATTTCATTTACCTTAAGGATACATTTTAGTCTATGTGGGCAATAATGGCAATCCTCCAAAGTAACACTATCTTGATTACTGATTGATTAAATTTCTGATCACCTACTGTGAGATGAATATTTGATATCGGTAAACCCAAACAAAATACACACTTTCTGATCATGTGGATATATACAAACTCCTTGAAGCTCTCGAGAAATATAATTACTTTGCACAAATCATAGTGCTGATTTTTTTATGTATATTTCTTAGTGCTATCAATTTACACTATTTTTTAAATTTCAACGTATTTTATAACCATACAACCAGGTACATTAAATATTTTAATCGTAAATTTGATGCAGTTGAATTAAGAATATTTATTTGGGTACCTAGGTTTAATGAAATATTTATTATGGTGTTTGATGCTATAAACTCGTTTGGACTATAATTATGTTTTTGAAATGTCCTCAATATTCCTTTAAGAATGTCGGAGCAAAACCCCTCCTTAATCATTTATGTTTTTTATATCACTGTTGTCAATAATGAAATATGTAAAACTCCGTTGAAAAATTAATAGGTACATTATGTTTAATCAGTAGTAACCTTTTCCAACAACTTTCTAAATCGTATTTTACCAATTTAATTGACATGAATCTTAACTAGAATAATAAAATTCGTAAAGAAAACAAATCCACTGTCCCTAATTTAATGGTAACAATTTATCACGATGGCTCCATTAAAAATGTAGGCAGTTGAAGTAATTATACCCCATAGCAACACTTAAAGTACCTACATTAAGTGTGTGTGTCCAAATAAATATTAGACAAATATTTTCACACCCCCACTGTCCATCAAATTACTTAGAAAGCACAAAACGATTTAATATTAATATTTAATTTGACAGAATGAATTCAATAGTTAAAGTTTGTAGGTTAATGTATTAGTTGGAAACATAATGTATATAGTCCACTTTATTTTTTTTTCTCACCGTTAACGATTTTCAGATCTGTCCTCTTTCCAAATATCAAATGTTTACGAGTAGGTATTTTGTATATTATTCTCAACATTACTCATCAACCACTTCTATCATTATGCTTATTATGCCTTGTTAAATAAAATGTGCCACTCAAATTTATATAACAATATGACTATGGCATATAACAATATGACAATGGCATATAACAATATGACTATGGCATATAACAATATGACTATGGCGTATAACAATATGACTAGTCAATTGCATCATGTAAAATTGGTATCATGGCGTTGGCTATCAAAAAAACTTAAGTGCATTCGTGTATTATTAGGATCAATATGTTTATATGAATATTTTTGACAGGTCTTCCATGATGTGGTGATTTCATGAATATGTTTTGACAGTTCAATCATAAATTAATTTAGTTTTATTCAAGTTACATACTCAGATCTTTGAACAAAATCATTCCCTTCCCTTTTCCTTTCCCCTCAATCCTAAAAATGCTCACATGTAATTGAATTTATCCCATAGCTTTCCTTCTTTATTTTCATATTCTTATACATATATCTACCTTTTTAAATATCATCATCATCATCATCATCGCCCTCAACGCTCCTCTCGGGAGCACAGGGCAGAAACCAGTCTCCTCCATTCAGAGCGTCTCTGTGCCAATTGCGTCACCTCTTCCCACGACATTCCTTGCGCTCTGATATAGTTGTCATAGGAACGGTGTATTGTGAAAGAGGGACGCCCGGGCCTACGGAACCCCTGCGGACGGAAGAACAGTGCTCTTTTTGGCCAACTATCATTGGGCATTCTCAAAACATGTCCCAGCCAGGACCATCGTCTCTCTTGTATTACGGAGATTACAGGTCTCTGCTGGGTGCGCCGGCGCACATATAATTTTAAATATACATTTATCTAATTATTTTTCATCATAATAATTTAAATAACTGTTTTATATAATTTGTTTTTTAACTAACATTTTGTATTATATAACTTAAGTTGTAATTGGCTTAAATTTTGCACAATTATTGTTTTGTTAATAATAATAATGTTACATACATAGGTAAGCTGTAACTTTAAGTTTGAAATAAATAAATAAATAATCTGACGATTACATCAGGGTTTTATGAAAGGATGATCAAAATTTTTATGTAATTATTTTTGATAGAATGATCAAAAATACATAAAATTTGAATGATCAAAATTTTTTGATAGAATAATCAAAATTTTTATGTTATTATTTTTGATAGTATGACCAAAATTTTTATGTAATTATTTTTGACAGGTCTTCCATGATGTGATTATTTTATGAACATGTTTTGACAGCTATCTGACGATTATATGAGTATTTTGATAAATTTTGATTAAAATGTTAATATGAATATTTTTGACAGATCTTCCTATGTGATGATATTTTGAATATTATGTTTTGCCAATTCGGTCGTTATCTGACGTTTATGTGGGTAATTTGATAAATTTGATCAAAAATTTTAACTTATTATTTTTGACAGATCTTCCATGATGTGACGATTTTATGAATTCGGGATGACAGTTCTATCATAATCTGATGATTATATGGGTATTTTGATCAAAATTTTAAAATTAAATTTTTTGACACGTCTTCCATGATGTGATAATATTTTGAATATGTTTTGCCAATTCAGTCGTAATCTGACGTTTATGTGGGTAATTTGATAAATTTGATCAAAAATTTTATACTTGTTATTTTTGACAGATCTTACATGATGTGACGATTTTATGAATTCGGTATGACAGTTCTATTTTATTTACAGTTAACATTTAAATTATTGACAGGTCTTCCATGATGTGATGATATTTGAATATATTTTGCCAATTAAGTCGTAATCTGACGTTTATGTGGGTAATTTGATAAATTTGATCAAATTTTTTAACTTTTTTTTTTTGACAGGTTTCCATGATGTAATTATTTTATGAATTTGGTTTGACAGTTCAATCATAATCTTACGATTATATGGGTATTTTGAAAAAAATTGATCAAAATTTTTAACTTGTTATTTTTGATAGAGCTTACATGATGTGACGATTTAATGAATTCGGTTTGACAGTTCAATAATAATCTTACGATTATATGGGTATTTTGAAAAATTTGATCAAATTTTTTATTTATTATTTTTGACAGATCTTCCATGATGTGACGATTTTATGAATTCGGTATGACAGTTCTATCATAATCTGACGATTATATCGATATTTTGATAAAAATGTTAACGCTTAAATTTTTGACAGGTCTTCCATGATGTGATGATTTTATGAACATGTTTTGACAGTTCTATCATAATTTGACAATTGTATGGGTTATTCAAAAAATTTTGATCAAAATTTTAACTTTTACATTTTTGACATATCTATCACGATTTAATAATTTAATGAGTACGTTTTGACAATTCAATAATAATCTTTCGAATATAAGGGTATTTTGATGCATTTGATCAAATTTTTAACTTATTATTTTTGACAGGTCTTCCATGATGTGATAATTTTATGAATTTGATTTGACATTCAACCATAGGCTGACGATTATATGGGTGTTTCGATAAATTTGATCATAGTTTTTTACAAATTATTTTTGACAGGTCTTCCAACACGTGCTGATTTTATGAATTTGGTTTGAGAGTTCAATCATAATCTATCGATAATATGGGTATTTTGATCAAATTGTTAACTTTTAAAAAAATTTGACAGTTCTTCCATCATGTGATGATTTTATGAACATGTTTTGACAGTTATCTGACGATTATATGGGTGTTTCGATAAATTTGATCATAGTTTTTTACAAATTATTTTTGACAGGTCTTCCAACACGTGCTGATTTTATGAATTTGGTTTGAGAGTTCAATCATAATCTATCGATAATATGGGTATTTTGATCAAATTGTTAACTTTTAAAAAAATTTGACAGTTCTTCCATCATGTGATGATTTTATGAACATGTTTTGACAGTTATCTGACGATTATATGGGTATTTTGATAAATTTTGATCAAAATATTAATATGAATATTTTTGACATGTCTTCCATGATGTGGTTAAATTTTGAATATGTTTTACCAATTCAGTCGTAATCTGACCTTTGTGGGTAATTTGATAAATTTGATCAAAATTTTTAACTTATTATTTTTGACAGATCTTCCATGATGTGACGATTTTATGAATTCGGTCTGACAGTTCTATCATAATTTGACGATTATATGGGTATTTTGATCAAATGTTAACATTTAAATTTTTGACACGTCTTCCATGATGTGATGATATTTTGAATATGTTTTGCCAATTCAGTCGTAATCTGACGTTTATGTGGGTAATTTGATAAATTTGATCAAAAATTTTTGCTTATTATTTTTGACAGGTCTTCCATGATGTGATGATATTTTGAATATATTTTGCCAATTCAGTCGTAATATGACGTTTATGTGGGAATTTGATAAATTTGATCAAAAAATTTAACTTATTATTTTTGACAGATCTTCCATGATGTGACGGTTTTTTGAATTCGGTATGACAGTTCTATCATAATCTGACGATTATATCGATATTTAGATCAAAATGTTAACGCTTAAATTTTTGACAGGTCTTCCATGATGTGACGATTTTATGAATCCGGTTTGACAGTTCAATATTAATCTTACGATTATATGGGTATTTTGAAAAATTTGATCAAAATTCTTAATTTATTATTTTTGACAGATCTTCCATGATGTGACGATTTTATGAATTCGGTATGACAGTTTTATCATAATCTGACGATTAAATCGATATTTTGGTCAAAATGTTAACGCTTATAATTTTGACAGGTGTTCCGTGATGTGATGATTTTATGAACATGCTTTGACAGTTCTATCATAATCTGACGATTGTTTGGGTTTTTCCAAAGATTTTGATTACAATGTTAACTTTTGAGAGGTCTTCCATGATGTGATGATATTTTGAATATGGTTTGCCAATTCAGTCGTAATCTGACGTTTATGTGGGTAATTTGATAAATTTGATCAAAATTTTTAAATTTTTCACGGGTCTTCCATGATGTGATGATTTTATGAATTTGGTTTGACAGTTTAATAATCATCTTACGATTATATGGGTATTTTGATAAATTTGATCAAATTTTTAAATAACTATTTTTGATAGATCTACCACGATGTGACGATTTTATGAATTCGGTATGACAGTTCTATTTTATTTACAGTTAACATTTAAATTATTGACAGGTCTTCCATGATGTGATGATATTTGAATATATTTTGCCAATTAAGTCGTAATCTGACGTTTATGTGGGTAATTTGATAAATTTGATCAAATTTTTTAACTTTTTTTTTTTGACAGGTTTCCATGATGTAATTATTTTATGAATTTGGTTTGACAGTTCAATCATAATCTTACGATTATATGGGTATTTTGAATAAAATTGATCAAAATTTTTAACTTGTTATTTTTGACAGATCTTACATGATGTGATGATTTAATGAATTCGGTTTGACAGTTCAATCATAATCTCACGATTATATTGGTATTTTGAAGAATTTGATCAAAATTTTTAACTTATTATTTTTGACAGATCTTCCATGATGTGACGATTTTATGAATTCGGTATGACAGTTCTATCATAATCTGACGATTATATGGGTATTTTCATAATTTTTATCAAAATTTTTAACTTATTATTTTTGTCAGTGGCAGTTTTCAAATAGGTATGGGTATTTTAATAAATTTGATCAAGATTTTAACAAATAGGTAACTATTTTTTACAGGTTTACCACGATATGATAACTTTATGAACATGTTTTGACAGTTCTATCATAATTTGACGAATATATGGGTTTTTCGAAAGATTTTGTTCAAAATGTTTTTGACATATCTACCACGATTTGATAATTTAATGAATATGTTTTGACAATTCAATCATAATCTTACGAATATAAGGATATTTTGATACATTTGATTAAATTTTTTAACTTATTATTTTTGACAGGTATTCCATGATGTGATGATTTTATGACTTTGGTTTGACAGTTTAATAATGATCTTACGATCATATGGGTATTTTGATAAATTTGATCAAGATTTTAAATAACTATTTTTGACAGGTCTACCACGATATGATGATTTTATGAATTTGGTTTGACATTTTTATCATAATCTGACGATTTTATGGATATGATGATTTTAATAATTTGGTTTGACAGTTCAATACAACCTTACGATTATATGGTAATTTTGATAAATTTGGTCCAAATTTTCAAATATTATTTTTGACAAGTCTACCACGATATGATGATAATATTAATATGTTTTGACAGTTCCATCATAATCCGTCGATTTTATGGGTTTTTCGATAGATTTTGATCAAAGTGATTATATGAATATTTTTGACAGGTCTTCAATGATGTGATGATTTTATGAATATGTTGTCATGGGACCCTTATAATTTAATATCCAAAAAATGGTACTTGTGTTGCCATCTATCGAAATCCTGTGAAAGCCCTGGCCCCTATCTAGAGAAATCGTAAATACCTTTTGCTATTATCATAAAAACAGATTCCTTCTTCTTGATCCTTTTCCGGGAGTCAGCCATTTTGGCCAGTCTCCTGCTATTCGTTTTACAATAGACATAGCAGGGGCTCGCTCCAAAAATAAAATGTCTCTTCTCTTCTACAAAATACTGTGAGTGTCGCTATAATAATGTAATTCAGTATTAAAAACTGTGAATTGTTTTGTTTGGTGTAATAATAATCTGTGTAACCATATTCTTCGTCAATAAACTGATCATACAACATCATGCTAGTGTCTCCTTAGCACAACCACCACAATAAATTTACCCAACGATAAACCCTGAGAGAGTCACAGAAATCTGCCGACTATGGGAGAAATGTTACAGTTTGAATGTTACAGTTTGGCGCCCAACGTGGGGCCTAATTATTGTGGTTTTTGTTGTGTTTGAAGTGAATTTAACAATGCATAAATGATAACATTAAATAGTGCGTAGATAAGTTCGTTACGTATCACGTGACCCACCCATGTTTCCATGCATCACCAACACACACACACTTCTCTAGAATGTTCGATCAAAAAACGGTTGAAATTCCATTACCATCTCAACAAGACTGTACAACTTTGCTCTTCAAGAAATTTCACCGCGTGACCAATAAGGACTATGATGGTGCTTCAGTGAATGATTGAATTAAATAAACAGTGCTATAAATAATAAAGAAAAAACATTTTAATAATTAAATAAGTTAGTTTTGAATTTTCGCCTCACTACAACAAGTGTACTTCGTAAATTTCATCACATAACCAATAAAGTTATGTTAGTGCTGCAATGAACATCTGAATTGATAAATAGTGTAATAATAACCACATTTTAATTAATAAATAATCAAGTACGAACAGATATTGTTAATGAATGGAGAATTTAAGAAATATATACGACAAGAAATTCACAAGATTGTGAACAGATACTCCAAACTTTCCTAAGACGTCCAGATAATTTCCTTCTGATGAGATGAAGATCTCCAACGTTACAATCCCTTAAGAAGCCTGCTACCACCACTACGAAGGATGTCTATGACGGAATTTTCTTCCTTGACGGTTCCTGACCTCCAATAGAAGGATGTCCCATGTTTTGTCATCTAGATCTGACGTTTCTTCGAGGCCTTCTTTATCTACACAGAGAACCCTTGATGCTTGATGGTTTTGAGGATGAGGAAATAAATGCTTCCTTCACTAGTAATAGACAACCTTATTCGTCTGACTACTACACAGGTTTTTATGGAAAAATATGGTGTTGTTGTGTTCATTTTGTACTGAAATATTTTATATACCTACTATAGATACAGTTTTTTTTTACATGTTGTTCCATGCTTTGCCTTTTGTGCCAAAGAGATTGTAAAAATTCCAGTTTCAATTTTGCATAAATTCAAGTGATACTAGCTAAGATCATTTTACAATTATTTGCGGAATTATTTGCTTGTTGATGTAAGATTCTACACTGAAGGATCTACAAAGTAAGAGTTGTAAATTTATAAATGTCCAGTTTGTGAAATATTCCAAGTAAAGTTTTTCTATATCTGGCTAATTACACTCAAAAGTAAAGAAATTAAATTTAAATTCATTATACTTGTACCTACCTAGCGTGCGTGTCACGCGGGCTGTGGATGTATTTCTGTATGGTTTGAAGTGAAATGATCATAGACCTCAATATTGCTGGAAGAGGCTTAACAAAACAGATTTGAATAATTACCAATAATTCTTTTACTCATATGCTGGAATTGTTAATTATATGATATGTAATGTATGTAATGTTATGTCTACGATATTTCCAGGGAATGTCAAACTTTCCAGCGATTTCCAAACTTTAACAATTTAAAGAAATAATTGTTATTGATTTTTTTTCGAGTCTTATCAAAGGACAAGACTTCCAAACATTTTTTTTTAATATCCAATGGTTCCCAACTGTTGAGATTTGATGTTACAAAGGTTGCCAAATTTTTTTGTTAACATTTTTTTTGCTTTGAGGAATTTTTTTTGGATTCTTATTAGGAGTCCATATTTCCTAGAGCAATTTTCAAACCAAGGTGTCCACTGTTTCTCAATTTTTTTTGTTTTGGGAAAAATTTTTTTTTCCTCTTTCAAAGAATTTTTTTAATTCCTGCAAGTCCATCGCAATCTATCCAGCGCTGAAGATTGGTACGTATGATCTTTTGTCTTGTTGATTATTATTTGCCAATTTTCTTTCAGATCGTCAGTGCAAAACGTTTTGCATGTGCAATTTTTCTATTTCTCCTGTATAAGGATTAACTCATAAAGAAGAACCGTTTATTATTCTATTGTCATTGCAAGTTAGAATCTCAAAATGTCTGGATCATCTTTTATGCCTATTTCGCGAGTCAATGTATCCAATTCCCGGACTCTTAAACACGCATTAACCCAGAGAGGTATAACGCCCAGCCATTCTCTCGCTGATCTTAGAGCTCAGTGCGTAAGTTTCAACAATAAGATCTCTGAAATGCCTCCATCAATTGAGAGTTCTGATTTGTCCAGTGACGCCGGTTCCAATTGTGCCATTACTACGGAAACTGTTAACCTCAGCCATCCCACTCCTCCTGCACGTACTCTGTCATTGGATACTCCTCGACGTCAAACTACTTGTGTGCCTTTAAATATCAATTTTTCTTCTTGGCCCATTCCTATCTTCAACGGTGAGGGTGATCTCATCGAATTTTTTACTCGATTAGAGGAAATATGTCTGTCTCGAAGATTTGACATAGCTCTACTGCCTACTGTTCTTCCAGAATTTCTAACCGAAAAAGCTCTCACCTTCTATCGAGCTGCTCGACTCAACACTTTGTGTTGGGAAGATCTGAAAACCACCTTCCTCGACCGCTTTGATAACGAAAGTATAACTTCTGAGCGACGAATGAATATATGGTGTTCCAGGCAATCACCTTCTGAAACCGCATCCGATTACATTTCGCGTGTCACTATGATGAACAGAAGTCTGAAATCTCCTATTAGAGATTCGGAAATTCTAAAAATCGTTAAGAAAGGTCTTAAAACAACTTTTGCGGCTGCCATAATTGGTGCAAATCCTTCCAACATAGTTGATTTGGAGCAAATATGTACTGGATTCGAACGTCTCACTCTTGTCACTTCTTCTTCTATGCCTGTAACCTCAAATTATGCACCTCCTCCTACTCGCCCAAAGGTCGCATTTACCCATGATACACGTAGGAACAATAATTGTTACACTTGCGGTAAACCAGGACACCTGGCCAGAGATTGTAAATTAAAAATGCCAACTCCTCGTACCTTTTATCGACCCCGTCATTTCTCTACAAATTCTAATGTCAATGCTTCTAACACCTCACGAATTTCAATGCCTAATTTAAGTATGCCTCCTCCTAACCTGTCTCGACGTTCAAAAAACTTGTAAACTACCGGTCTTCTGCTCGTCCTTCTCCTGGGAAGAGAGATGCCGAGTGGTCAGACTGGTTAGCCTCTGTTGAACTATTCCATCTTACCTGTCATTTAAACGAAGTTGCCATTACCAGTGGTTCGGACAATCGTCCTCACATCAATTTTAAAATTCGCCATGTTCCCTTTAGAGCTCTCTTAGATACTGGAGCTGCCGTAAATATATTGGGTAGAGATACTTATAAAACTTTTACAACCTTAGGCTATACCCTGCAACCCTATGTTCAAACATTGTTTGGTGTTAACAGTTCCTCTTTCCAGTCTATTGGAAAGATCATTCTTCCTCTTTGCTTTGATAACAAGACTGTTCATGTTACTTTTATTGTGGCCCCTTCTGTTTCTCATGGAATAATTTTGGGTGTCCCATTTCTTGAAAACTCCGGCTTAGCACCACGACTCTTTCCGAATAATAATAATTCTTTGACAAATCCAATAGCTAGTAAACACATATTTGTTACATCTTCGTCCCCTTCTTGCCTAGTTTCTGCCAATAATCTTACTCCAGCACAATGTTCTGAACTGAATGAAGTCAAAGAACTATTCTCAACGATTTCTTATGAAACCAAAGGCTTAGGTCGTACGCATCTTATAAGTCATGTTATCGACACGGGCGATAATCTGCCTGTAAAACAGAAAACTTACCCCCAATCACATGTCAGAAGAGAACAACTTTGTACTGAAATTGATGCCATGTTAAAAATGGATGTAATCGAACCTGCCCGTAGCCCATGGCTAAATAATGTTTTTATTGTACCCAAAAAAGATGGTACTGGTCGATTTGTATTAGACCCTCGTAGATTAAATGACGTCACTAAGACCGACTGCTATAGACTTCCCAATATCAATCGCATATTAGATAACCTTCGTGATACCAAGTTTCTTACAAGTCTTGATTTAAGTCACGGTTTTTGGCAATTGCCCCTATCACTCGAAAGCCGTCCAAAAACTGCCTTTTTTGTGGAAGGTAGAGGACAATACCACTTTAAAGTCACCCCATTTGGACTGAAGAATATACCTGCTGAAATGCAAAGACTCATGGACAAACTCTTTTCTGATCTTGGTGATCATGTTTTCTGCTATCTGGATGATATCTTAATTTGTAGTCCTACATTTGAATCTCACATTGCCTCCTTGAAGACCGTATTTCAACGCTTAAATGAAGCCAATCTTACTATAAAATTAAAAAAGTCTGTTTTTTGTAAAGATTCATTAAAATATCTTGGTCACGTCATCAACCAAGACGGTATTACTACCGACCCCGAAAAAATAAATGTAATGTTAAATTATCCACGTCCCACTTCAACTAAGGAACTAAGAGGTTTCCTTGGAATGTGTTCTTACTATAGACGTTTTATCAAATCATTTTCTGCTATTGCCTCTCCTCTTTGTAAATTGACAAGTAAGAAATTTAATAAACAATTTTCTTGGAATAATGAAGCCGAACAATCTTTCATTGCTTTAAAATCTGCCATGATAACGGCCCCTGTATTGAAACCTCCTGACTATTCGCTACCTTATATACTTACTTGCGATGCTAGTGCAATAAGCATAGGTAGTTTCCTTTCACAAAAATCTCCTGATGGAACTGAGCATGCCATAGCTTATTTCTCCCGTAAACTTTCTGATACTGAACAACATTATTCCACTACTGACCGTGAATTACTTGCTGTCGTAGATTCTGTACATCACTTTCGTAGCTACTTAGAAGGTACTCATTTTACCCTTATGAGCGATCATGGATGTTTGAAATATCTAAAAACCATTTCTTCTCCCAGCGGACGTTTAGCCAGATGGGCTATGCGTCTATCACAATACAGCTTTGATTTTGTTTATAAGAAAGGTTGTGAAAACAAACTTGCTGATGGACTCAGTCGAATTCCTGTTTCTGCTTTCACTTTTCCGTCTGTTTATACCAATGTCTCCGATCCATGGTATCGTAAAGTTTACAAATCTTGTGAAGAAAGACCTCAAGACTGCCATAATTTCATGTTAGAGGATGGTCACCTCTATAGATACTGTAAAAATAAGAAACCTAATAATTCTTCCCCAGATTCTTCATTTTGGAGACTTGTTGTGCCTTCTGATCAACTTGAACCTTTAATTTCGGAATTTCATGATAACAATTGCCATCCTGGAGTTTTAAAAAATCATGCCTATCTTTCTCAAACTTTCTATTGCCGTGGTTTATTGTCCACCATTAAGGATTATGTAAAGCAGTGCCAAACATGTAAGGCATATAAACATAATAACCAAGCGCCTCATGGATTAATGAAAAACCCAAAACCCGTTACTAAACCTATGGAATCATTGAGTATTGACCTGGTAGGACCATTACCCATGTCATATAAGCGCAACGTGCATATCCTTACTGTTGTAGATATCTTTACTAAATATCTTTGGGCTTTTCCACTACGAAACCCTACAGCTAAAGAAATAATCAAATTACTCGAGGAACGAATTTTTCTTCCTTATTGTATTCCGCGGTGTGTTGTCTTGGACAACGGCCGACAGTTCGTTGCTAAAGAATTTAAATCATTTTTACATTCTTATGGTATCAATGACTTGTTTTATAATGCATATTATCACCCACAGAATAACCCCGTTGAAAGGTACAATTCTACTCTTCTTACTGCTCTTTCTATATTGGTAGAAAATGATCAACGTTCTTGGTGTTCCAAGCTTCCAAAAATCTGTTCTTGTATTAATAGTACTGTAAATGTAACCACAGGTTACTCTCCCTATTTCCTTGTACATGGTACAGAATATGTTCCTCATGCCTCCTTCCATAGAACTGTCAATGCCTCTGATAGTGGTACCTTAGAAGCATTTGCCGAACAACGTCAACGTCGTTTATCAGAAATGAACGCCCTTTACGACGAAATTTCCTCCTCAATGACCAAGGCTTTCCATCGTAATGCCGATAGATATAACCTTCGTCGCAAAACTCTTCGTCTGGACATAGGTCAAATTGTCTGGAGAAGGTCATTTGTTCATAGCAACGCTGCGAATTATTTTTCAAAGAAATTGGCACCTCGTTTCATCAAGTCTCAGGTTCACCGAATCATATCCCCTAACGTATACGAGCTATGCGATGTAGATACTGGAGCAATGGGAAACTATCATGCTAAGGATATCATTAAGTTCTGAGTCCTAGGTATGTGTTTCTCCAAAATTTTGTTGTTATATTTCATTCTGAATGTAAATCCATCAATGTAAACTTGAAATTTTGGTAATGTAAAGAATTTATGTAAAAATGTAATGTTTTCTTGGGCTGCAATTTTAATGAATAAGAAGAACTATGTCTATACATCACAGGTCAATGTTAATAGTGAATTTTGTATGTAATAACAATGTTAGACTCACAAAAGAAATTATATTTACAGTCAGAGTAATGTCAAAGGAATTATCTTTCTTTCTTCTTTAAAGCAAAATAAATTATAATACTGTTGATAGTCAAAATTTTGGTATTTCTACTCTTCAAGTACTTGTAACTTTTGCAGCCCATGTTATTGTAAACTTTTAGTTAAAAAAAACTCATAGAGGCTCTTCAAGGTTCCGCTTCTGTGAGAATTTTGAATTGTTCGAATCTTGTGGCGCCCTTAAATAATATTTTTTGTATGTTTGATCACCTTTTTTTTGTTTGCGCCCGTGGATGCATGAAGTTGCCTTTATCATCTCATATGCTAGCCGTTTTCATTAGCAACGTGTTCACAATAATCTGAACCCATCCACTGTCGCAGGCAAAAGTCATACAACATGTTAGTTTTAAGGAATTTTGTACTGTACAACTGATGTAATTTTGACCCTCCAGTATACGAAAGTATACGAATTCTTTTGTTGTTTTCCTTAAATTTTGTGTGAACTCTTGAATCACTGAGTTATGTGGTAACTGATGAATGACTTATGACAGATGATGAATGCAAGGTACGGAAGAATGAAGTATACATGAAAAAAACGGCCGATAAAAGATGAAGTATGAAAATGCGTGAAAAGTTACCACTAATTCTCTTAGTATATCAAATCATTAATGCTAAATCTTAAATTGAGGGTCAAGGTCGCATCAGTCAAATTAAAATAAGTTTGTTGTGTTTCAACTTCTAGTGTGCATGGTTTTGTAAATAAATTATATGGCAAGGTTTCTCACATGGTGTGAACCTGCTGGCCATTTTGCGGCAATTTTACTGTATGGAATGCGTACCCTTACAGTAATTTCTATTTGCCTAGTATGAATGTTAAGGAGTCATTGGATGATTCGCCATCTTCCATGTACATCTCCTGGGTTAGACTGATATAGAGATATGACTAATCGTCCTACCCTAAAACAATCAGTTCTAACTCAAATTTATATAGTAAATTATCAATTTTTTAATGCCCGACAAGCTTGTTGTCCAAGTGAGGTTTGAGGACGCTCAAACAAAGAAAATTCATACAGGTCGCTTAGAGAAGCTCTGCGCGATAGGTTTGGTACCTGATATTAACCATTAGCCTGTATGAAATTGGTGGGAAGTTTCCACAAAAGAAAAATGCTATAGGGTAAAGGATTACCGCCCTTATAATAGAGGTAGATCAGATATAATTGTAATGGATACCTCCTCTTGGAGTAAGGAAAAGTGTTTGGAAAATTGTTGAAGGTTTTTATTGTATTATGTAAAGGAAATTAGTAATTTTGTTTGTCTTAAGCATGTAAAGGTTTACCTAGAAGTATGGCGAGAACATTGTCTACGATTCCGTATCCGCGACCTGTTCTGTCGGTGCATCTCCCTGGTCCCTTGCTTGCTTGAGACATGTCTATTTGTAAGGAATAATTAAGAATTTGTTACTAATGTCTGTTATGATAATTTGTATCCTTGTTTTGACACTCACAGTGTTGTAAAATCTATCTTGTTTTGACACTCACAGTATTGTAAAATCTTTCTTATCTTTGACACTCTTAGTTCTGTAGAATCCTTCTTGTTACTGACTTTGAAACTTTTCTTTTTTTTTTTTTATTCATTTTTTTTCTTTAAAAGACAACTTGAGATGGTGTCATGGGACCCTTATAATTTAATATCCAAAAAATGGTACTTGTGTTGCCATCTATCGAAATCCTGTGAAAGCCCTGGCCCCTATCTAGAGAAATCGTAAATACCTTTTGCTATTATCATAAAAACAGATTCCTTCTTCTTGATCCTTTTCCGGGAGTCAGCCATTTTGGCCAGTCTCCTGCTATTCGTTTTACAATAGACATAGCAGGGGCTCGCTCCAAAAATAAAATGTCTCTTCTCTTCTACAAAATACTGTGAGTGTCGCTATAATAATGTAATTCAGTATTAAAAACTGTGAATTGTTTTGTTTGGTGTAATAATAATCTGTGTAACCATATTCTTCGTCAATAAACTGATCATACAACATCATGCTAGTGTCTCCTTAGCACAACCACCACAATAAATTTACCCAACGATAAACCCTGAGAGAGTCACAGAAATCTGCCGACTATGGGAGAAATGTTACAGTTTGAATGTTACAATGTTCTGACAGTTCAATCATTTAATGGGTATTATTTTCATTATATGGGTATTTTGACAGATTTGGGTCAAAATGTTTGCATTGCGGTAAAAAACTTATGTTGGTAATAAATATTTGTTCACATGTTTTCTCAAATCAAAATGTTCACAGGGTCAACAAGGTTTGAGAGTTCTTCTACCAATTTGTTTAAACTGAATGGTTGCTATTTTTGCTAAAGAGCTTATTTTAATTATTATGATATCTTGTATAGCTTCGGCATACATATGTTTTTCGTTCGGTAATAAGGTGTGATGCACATATTTACATTTTTATGACACGGAGAAAAATAAATGATAAGAAAATAACCATTATATTGGTGTGTGAATACGATTGAAAAATATTGTTGTTGTATTGCATTGACCTGTTTTTATTTTTTTTAAATTCATATGTTTAATGGCCTTGTGCCGCGTTCGAGATTATAAATAAATGAATAATTTTACGACGATCTCCCGTGCAATCCTATACACGAATACGTTTAAGTTGTTGTTTTGATACGCTACGCCATAATACATCTATACAATAATACGCTGACGGACGTCGATTTATTTGGTTTACCTCTGAATGCTTACAAGAGACAGGTATTTAAAAAACTTACTTCCACACTTCTAAATGAATCAGCAGGTACGCAGTGATCTCCCCCCCCCTTTTTTTTCCTTTCCCTTGATTTTTTATTTTAATTATTATTATTGATTTGTGTTTTTGTGCTAGTGTGATGATTGAGTGAGCGAGCGTGACTGTGTATAATGTAGGCATGTTGAGATGACCGGAATGTTAGGTACCTATCTTTTTAAAATTAATTGTGGCGCATGGTATTGGATGATAGCTGATCTCTGAATGATTAACCTGTTTTCTTACTATATTTATGTAGTTATTGTCTGTTTTGTGCTTATATATTTATAAAATAAAAAAATAAAAATAAGTCGGTGAGAAATGGAACTAAAATTTTACAATTTGACTAGTTATATTGTAATTTGCCTAAATAGTATGCTTTCGTCATTTTATAATATGCCAGCCGTTTGTAAACGGCCGGGTTATTCAAAATGACTGCGACATATACATATAGATAATATTGCTATTTATTTGTTTATATTTTTAATTAGAAAATAATAATAATTTTACTGAATAATATTCTGCTAGATATTCCATATTCGTGTATTGAATAGCTTCTTCTTCTTCTTCTGCTTGCAGTAGGTCATTGACCTGTTTGGCCGGAATTTGTTTCCTCTTGCGACGCCGAAGACCAACTATCCTTCCATCTTTTGGGTGGCCTTCCAGGCAATCTTCGTCCTAGTGGAGTCTCGTTCGCGGCGATGTGGGCTAATCTTTCGCTACTCATGCGGTCCACATGGTCCCTCCAGAACCGTCTTCTCTTTCTGCTCCACCGTATTGAATAGCACTTTTTTACGCGGCGGCAGAATTGCCATCCACATTTCTCAGCATTATACAACCAGATAAGTCTCCATATGATCAGTCATGGTCACACAAAAACTTAACAGTCTAATGCCGGGAAAAATTCACCTATCCAGATATACAGGATATCAAAGGATTAGGCTCAAACGCGGGATCAAAATACCAGCATTGTGCCTGAAATATCTGTATTCAAAAACTTTTTTACAATATTACAAGTGTTTATTATAATAGATTTTTGAATTTTAATATACAAATTAACCGGTAAATCTAATTTTTGTAAATTATTTATTAAAGATTTCGGAGTTACCCCTGTAGCTGACATGATTAAAGGTATTATATAAACGGATCTAGAATGCCAAATATTTTTTATTTCTCCTATCATTGTTTTATATTATTATTAAATAGCGCTTTCTGTATTGAATAGCACTTTTTATTATTATATTATTATAATGAAACTATAGCTCTGATCACTCGTAAACGAGCGGATGGCCTTTACATATCGAATAGAATAGAAACACTACATATGATACCTACATATATCTACATATATAAACAATTTTCTTATAATCAAATAGGACTACATGTATGTATTAGATATATTTTATGTACTCTGGCGACTGATTATAATGAATATTAAGTATGTAAACTAAGCTGATTTACCGCATGCGGCGAATAGTTTAAAAATAATCAATACAAACCTTGGCATGGGTCGGTTCTAATTAAACTTGAAACATTAAGTTATATTATACATTATGTTTTTGAGAAATCAAATGTACAGACCGGTCGAAAAAACTGAATTAGAACAAATCATAGTTCTTTTGGACCTGTAAATTAAAAATAATTGTAGGAAAGGAGTTCAAGACTCTCACAGAAAATTGGATGAAATGGAACGCAGCATCATTCACACAAAATTGTTAAACAGAGAATCTTAGAGATAATAATATATATATCGGAATCAAGATAATAGAAACAGAGGTGTAGATAAAATGTTTAATGTTAATACCTACTAAATTTAGTTTCAATTTATATACAATTGACAACATTTGAAAAATAATACGTGTAGTATGTACATACTTCATAAAAATACGCGAATTATGCGCTATTTTATAACAGAATTAAAGTAGGGTTACAGGGGGCACGGTGGAACGCGGGGCAGAGTGAAACACTTGCAATAACTCTGTTATTTTCTAAAGTTACAAAAATTTAAATTTACAGCATAATCAAGCACATAAGCGGCCATATTAATTCAGTTTTCAAACTAAAGTTGCATGGGTAGTGAGTAAAATATTTTGAAAAAACGGTTTTTCGGCATTCATTTCTTATAAATTTTCGTTTTATGTTTTGCGATTTGTTCAAAATACTGTAGCTACTGGTAAGTGACATTTTAAATGTATATTAGGCATGTTATTAGTGATATATTGTACAACCAAATGTAACCTAAAACGTAACCTAAAAATTGTGATCATTTTTAGTTGCGTGAAATCGGGTATGGGGCACAGTGGAACGGGGTACAGTGGAACATGAACATACAGAACATCCACAACATGCAACAAGTCGAGGACGGAAGTCTTACAAGTCCCATAGCACGTAGAGGATAACCAAAGGCTAAAGAAAGAAAAAACACGAGGAAAGGTAGAAAATGAGGAAAATCTTGCATCGCCACTGACACACCTGTTAAAAAAGAATTTGAAAGAAGATTTACTATGTACGTTCCACTGTGCCCCTAGGCGTGTTCCACTCTACCCCAGACCTGGGGCACAGTGGAACAAAATTCTGGTCTCGGAAAAGTGGCAATAATTATTAAGCTGTGAAGATTTTTTGATACTTTTTGTTGTAAAATGATAAAGCAAAGACTGCTTAAGGTTTTAGTTCTCACCCCATGATGATTTGATAAAAATTAAATTTTCTAAAAATCAAAATGCGTTATTCGTTCCACTGTGCCCCCCGTGACCCTACCTAATTTATGCCTTATAAAATATATGACATTTCTCGTTTAGATTGATTGTGGTGTTGGCTTGTTGCTAATTGCTAATTGCTTCTGCAAATTCTGAAAAGATTTCTTAAGTCTCAGATGCCATGGAGCGTGACCATCGAAATTCACAATCGATAAAGTTTATACTTCAAATTATAAAGATTTAAAATATATGACATCTCTTATTTGGATTCATTGTGGTGTTGGCTGTACACCTAAATGCTTCTGCAAATTCTGGCATATTCTGTAAGGTTCCTTTAACTCTTATATGCTGTGGAGAGTGACTATCAAACTTCACAATCGATAAAGATTCTCTTGTTTGTATTGCGCACCGCAACTAGAAGAAAATAAACATGTAATTATAATAAAAAAAAAATATTATACTCGTATTCACGACACAATCATGACTCGGTTTGATTTTATATTGCTTGCTGAAAAATAGAACGTAATAAAAAACACACATTAAAAAATTAAACTTGGTAAAAAAAACAACTCATGTAATGAAGTTACATTTCCATATGATAAGAAGAAAAGTTGTTCATTGCTCAGATGTCCCAATCCAGGTAAGGTAAGCCTCTCTTTAGACTCCCTCCAATATCCTTTGAGTGCTATACTCAACCCTCCGTTGTCTGCAATATTCTCTTTGAGAGTTCTGTTCCCATCAACCTGTAAAAAAAAATTATTCCCTTTGTTTATCATCGAGTAATATTTCAAAATATTAAAATCATTTTTAAACTCAACTCACATAATCGTCCATTTTTTGTAGGTAAAAGCTAGAATATTGCTTTGAAAGACATTCAGTTCGGTTGATATATGATTCCACAGTTTTGTTAGTCCACCGTGGAATTAATACACCTTTTGCATCATACTGACGACCTGTAAACGAAATGTAATGCTAAATAATAAGATGAATTATTAAAAACTAAAATTTGTCATATTTGAATGTTTCCGTGTTAACTAGATAAAGGCAAGAAATGGCACCTTATAAGAAACAAAAGACAGTGTTATATTTTATATTTTAAATTAACTGTGATATTTTTCTATTTTATTCTTATGGTCTTACCATAATTATCAAAACCATGTAAAAGCTCATGACCAAGTATAGACCCTATTGATCCATAATTCAGGGCCCTGGAAACATTCAGATTAATAAGTTAATTATATAAAATGAGCCCAATAACCAATCCATTGGATTGGTCTGCAACGAGTTTGGACTTTCTTCTCCACTCCTCACGATGGTGATAAGTAAGCCTGGGTGCTGATGTTGTGGCCAATCCAGTTAGCTCGTTGTTGGCTGATTCTTTTGAAGAGTTGCTTTTTTTCGCCAACCCTGGTTAACACTTCTTTGTTTTCGACGTGTTCCAACCAATGAATCTTCAGCATGCGTCTATAGCACCACATTTCAAAGGCCGCTAACCGTCCGCTTTCACTCTTGCTGATGGTCTACGTCTCGCAACCATAATAGCAAAATGCTCCATACAAAGGCTTTAGTGAGATTCTTCCTCGCGCTTTTTTTTTTTAAAAAAAAAAAGATGTATCTGGGTTTTTGTTATAAACCCAAATACAACCTTATACACCTTTCACAGTAAGCTTGTGTCGTGTTTTTCTTAAAAAGCTTAAATCAATATTAGGGGATTCCAATTTTTAAATTTTTTGTTAAAGGCAATTCTTGCCTGGTTTATTCTGTTCACAATTTCTGATTTGGAGCGTCCGTCCTGGTTTATTCTGCTGCCCAAGTACACGAACTCTTTTATTTGTTTGATGCTCACTCCATTTATGGCAATGTTCGCAGTCGCTTCATCCCTTTCAACGACCATACATTTTGTTTTGTCTTTATTTATTTTCATGTTGTACTTTGACAGTAGTATACTTTCCATTTTTCCTAAGGCTTCGTTCAGCTCCATCTCGTAGTCTGCGAGCAATCCTATATCGTCGGCATATCAAATCATGTCGACCTTTTTCCCATTTATTTTTACTCCTGTCTTAATTAACATAACATAACATACATAGACAATTCACACAGATCGAGCTAGTCCCAAACTAAGATGAATCTTGTATTATGGGTACTAACACGACGATACACACATATACAATGCACTACACACATATACATGTAACACCCAGACCCAGGACAATTTGAAAAAGGTCATTCTTCACTTTGCCCTGGCCGGGAATCGAACCCGGGACCTCGTGACTCAAAGGCAAGAGCGTTACCTCCACGCCACACCGGCCGACTTATACACCGAATTATACGCCGAATTATACATATAATTTCTTTATTTAAGATTAATATATAGCCAAATGGTACAAAATATACTTACTCCATTCCCAAATCATAAAATGGATACTCCAGCATCATCATTGGCAAAACTGTAAAAAGAAGCTTAGAGATAGTTAATAATGTTTTCCAAACATTAGTGGAACAATCAATACAAAAATTAATTAAAGCCGAATCTAGTTTCTACCAACACATGATATATATAAATCTTACTTACTAATACCGTTGGTACCAGCATCATAATAAGCGTTCACTTCTATTGATTCTGTATACAATTCAAATACATAAGGAGCTCTGTAACTATTCAATTTCCTCAGTACATCAAATTCTTTTATTGACAGAAGATTTTGAACATGTTTCTCTGGATCCACAGCAAGTCCTTTGTAGTGCTCTTCCAATTTTTTTTTATCCAAACTCCATTGTGGATATCCAATAAGACTTTTCATATTTCTAACATTTTCAATCGATACAGTCTTTGCAGGTAAATCCATCCATGAACTTACCACTATGAGGTCTTCTAAGGAATATTTTATATGAGTCCACATATTTTGTACCTGAAGTGATAAAAATATATATTAAAAAACGAAACTACTTGGGTATGTACTTTTATGTTTATAATTATTGTCCTGGCATCAATAACTGAAAAAAATGTGTGTCCTTTGGAGTGCCTTGCAAAGAATAGGCCGCTCACTCTATTCTGAAAGTTTTCAAGTGTCCTGTAAAAAGCAGGTGTGTGTAAACATCATGAATGTGACATTTAAATAAATCCTTCTTAATTGAAATAATCTTGTTCACAGTTTCATAATTATAATACTATCATATTATGTCCCGAACCATAATAATTTCATATAATCATACAACACAAGTCATTAAAAAATGTGCAAGGATCTGTCTACCGGCTTACAGCGTAAGGCTGTGTTGTGACAGGAAAACAATGGGGTTATCTTGTCTGATAAAAATAAATAAACAGAAATAAGATAAATAACTTAGTAGTTAGTGGATGAATCAGTAAGCCAGAAAGTGAATCTGATTTGACATCTTCAATAAAAGGATGAGGCATGCTACGCATCCAAATTGATTGGACTACCTTCATGTTTATTACGCTCATAAATCTACTGGTTACCTCATTTATTGGAGATTCCGTGTTTGTATAATAGTAATAGATCAGTTATTTTGACTATCACATACCTTTGGTAGAGTTGTTTCAAGATTTTTTTTATCTACAATTCCATAAGCAACTGCGAAATCCATCATCGTGCTAACAGAATCAACACACTCCATAGTTCTTGGTTGCAACGTTTCTAGTCCAATTAAAGATCTCATGTATTGCTCATGAAGTAACCTGATTGATGAAATGGTGTGAGGGAGAAAAGTGGCAACAACCTGAAAATATTTCAATTTGGTTTTATATTTCAATCTTACTCTTGACAAAATCTAAAAACGATCTAATCTTAATCGTACGAAGCGCGAAGTGACCATTGGCCAAAAATACGCACATTCCGATCGCGCGGTAGCAGTAGCGCGGTGTTTTTGTCCACAGTCTCTTCATGCGTCGTTTGATCAAGATCAAAACTAGATTAAGATCGTATTTAGATTGTGTCAAGAGTAGCCCTGCAGCAACCATTCTTCTCAACGATCGCATCTCCACTGCGTTTATTCCACTTTCGTCCTTCTTCAGCCACGTCCATGTCTCGCTTGCATACGAATTTTTATTTCTTATTGATCAAATATGAAGTATACATTTTCCGTATATAGAGTACGAACCTGAATCCAGATGTAAAGTTCTAAAATCACAGGCGGTGTTTTTCTTATGAGTAACGCCATTTGCAATGAATAGGCATAATTATCTGACTCGAAGATTATTGTATCTTTACAAAAATCTAGTGTTACATTTGTTCCTTTAAACATTTCCTGGAAATATGGTTTCCATATAACTAATTTTCCAACGTTTTCCTTTGTAAAAAGTTCATCCGTTGCATTTTGTAATTTATCAACTGTGGAGTTGAACACTTCCATAGACTCATTTTCTGTTGTATTGGATATATAGGTGAGCTAAAAACATAAAAAATCCGTATTCCATTCAAAACGAATATCGTAAAAATCATTCAAGTAGTATTATACTTACGCGAAAAACTTTTTTTGTGTATTCTGAATATTGGCCTATTGTTTTTCTGATATTCTTGTTGATTTGTTTGTTATTCATTTCTATTACTGTCGATTGATTCACTTTAGCCAAAATTATTTTTAATGCTTGTGTATATAATTGTTTTTCAGGATTAGTTTCATCCTCAATCCCATTGTTATCCGAATCCAATTTATCACCATTATTACATTTATTTTCATCTTGTCCCATCATTACATTCCTTAACGGCCTTTTCCACTCGGGAGGATTATGAGTCAAGGACGAGCCGCTATAAGAAAAAAATTAACACTAAAAGTTTTTACATCTAGAAATGCTTAGTCCCCCCCCCCCCTCCATCGCCGAATTTCCAAAATGTTATAGTAATTTGAAATATTTCAAAAACTCCTCAGTTTTCTTAAGGAATATTTACTCCAATTATTAAGTATCCGGTACTTTTACCGAATATTCAATTATCACTGATATTGTCAATTTTTTCATATTATATAATGGGGAACTTACACAAAAAAAAATTCAGCACAAAAAATAGTAAAGAATTAGAAAAATTATGGTGCTTTTTATATTTTTAAAAGTGCATTTTTAAGGTTCTTATTAGAGAAGCAACGAATAGTATATTTGCCGAATACCGAATATTATGCAAGATCATTTGCCGAATAACCGAATACTCGGCAAAACGGCAAAACAAAAGAGCGTGCGGTAGGTACTCTCGACCGCGCATCTTTGTGTAGGTATATCATAGATACAATATGTACTAGACTTGCAGCACGGTTAATTTTTTCTAAATTTTTGTGTTCCAACATTAATAATAACAATAATAATATTATGTTGCTTCACTCCATATCAAATAAATTTAATTAATTAGATATTTGAGCAGCTTACAAACTAATAGCAACAATCTACAAGCTAATAGTTCCTCCCAGTTTTACAATATTAAACTATTCAGCAGAATACCGAATAATAGACTAACTATTTGGTATTCGGCCGAATAGTAAAAATGTTGCCGAATATGCAGAATACCGAATAGTTGCCGAGTATTCGTTACATCTCTAGTTTTTATCACCATTTGAAAAAGCATTTTTCGCACTTCGCCGCAAAAAGGTCTACTCGTGGCGGATCAGTGTTTGACGCCGCTACAAACAAGAGTGAAAGGTGTGCCAATACTAAATAACGCCTAGCGACGTCACACCGGACTAATTCAATAACAGAAAATATGGATTTTTAAAATGAAAACAATGAATGAAAAGTTTTCTTTTATCATTTTTTTAGGATATTCGTGATCAGCGTATATTTATTATTATAAATTGATAACATTTATTCATATTCCTCACACGCATGCATGTTTACCATTTGCTGGCGGGCAGCTATATCAACATTTGTCATCTCCCACATGTAGACAAACTATATTTAGGTACATGAAGTGCACAAATACGTAAACTAAATTTATTTTTATTACATTCGTGGATGTGTGGGTCTCAAGATGGCATCTGCTACGTCAGCCGGGTCCCCCGCCCACTGAAGTGGTAGGGTCGGAAATGCGTTGGCATAGTGGTACTACACTTAGAAAGTAAAAACTATAAAAAAAATGTCATCTAAATGGATAAATAGGAGTCCTTGGACTCCTGAAATATCCGACAAATAGTTATTTCAACATACATAATTTTATTAATAATTAATGGATAGTATAGGTATATGTGGCGCTGTTTAATGATCCGTGACCATCTCAAGACCGCCGTGACTTCTCCTGAACAATAGCGTTTTCAACTTGGTCCTAAAAAATCAAATATTGTCCAAAATATGATATTAATGTATTGCACATAAAACATGCAGATTGGTAACAAATATATCTATATATACATATATAAACAATATATTTTAAAACACACACACGCGCACGCACGCAGGTATCTCAAAAATCGGGAGACTCCGGCGCTTCATAATAAAAAAAAATCTTCACAAACGGACTATCTGGGGCCGTAGACAAACCGTACTTAGCGATCGACTACTGGCAAACTTTTCGACAATCTACCTACATGTACCGTATAATTATGCGTTATAGTTGCAGTTATTGTTGAAAATTCGTTTGTAGTCGATCGCCAAGTGCGTGTTTGTCTAGGGGGACTGGTCGATTTAATGGCTATAAGGTTAAACTATTTATTAGAAAAATATTGAATTAAAAAAATAAAAAAATAAACAAAACTAAACCTCAAAAGTGATTGAACGATAAATGGTTTCCTCAATGAAAGACGTCTCTGTGAATTATTTCTTGGATCTGGATAAATATCAAAACCAATAAGGACATCAACGCCAATTTTCTTTCTTATCTTTACCATTGACTGCATCCAATCAAACTTATAAGTATCATAGTTAACACCTTTGGTCATGTTAAGAAATGTTGGTATGAGAGGAAGATTAACCGATTTTAAGAAATCAAAAAGGGGCTTTAATCCAACTGCATCCATTGCCTCTAAAATTCCAATAAATAATAAATATTATATTTTAATAATATTTTCACGTATTTTTTTTTTTTGTATATGATAAGTTTTTTTTCTTCTCTTACCTGTATTAATACAAGCCGCGTACATCTGCTTCGCCTGATTAAATGGTAGTGGATCATCCTTTGATGTGTTTGTTGAAAGGATATCTCTTAATTTCCTTTTAATGTTTATTTTTTTATCCGAAAATCGATCATATGATGATAAGAAATCTGGTTTCGGGTGGCTCAGGTGCCAGTTTCCACATGCATACTGAAAATATTTTTTTATATGCCTCATAAAATAAGTTCGTGAATCATCATTGAATTCTTTATAGCTCAGTTATGTGAGATTAGAAATATGCAGTGTTGCAATTGATCATAGGTGCGAGTTATGTGAGATTAGAAATATGCAGTGTTGCAATTGATCATAGGTGCGAGTTATGTGAGATTAGAAATATGCAGTGTTGCAATTGATCATAGGTGGGAGTATTGTAGAGAGATCGTCTTTCTTCAAGGGTAGACCGTGAGTAGAAATAATATTTACTCAAAAATGGATAAAATGACATCGAAACGAATTGCTGCCCTGTTTCCAGTAGGCAGACTCTGCTTACACCGTATAATATTGCAGTACGGAAATTACAAGAGTTTACCTGATAAAAATCCTCGCATGGGTCAGCTGTTTGATCCATGGACAATATTAAATTTGTCGCTGATCTGATGCACTCAGGAGTCTCGCATATTTGCATCGGTTTGTTGAAAATATCTGAAGATTTTAAATATGCAAATATCTAAATAAACTTGTAATGTAAGATGTAAAACTCATTAAAAAATGTTTGTAAAAAGGCAGTGAAGGAAAACGCGAATGTAATCAAACGTAATTTAAATTATAAACATTTTTTTTTTGTTCATCAGTATAATTATGTTTCGATAACTACAGACTAAAAATATAAAAATACTCACAATGTAAATTGATGAACAAAACAGTCAGTAATAAGAAAAATAGAATTATCAATATGATCTGGATAACCTTGATTTGTTTTTTTCTTATGAACCTGGAACAGATGGTGATATAAAATAACAGAAAAATTAAGACTACTCTATCTATACCCTCACACCGTATCCCATGGCAGAGAGTTTAGAACCTCCTGCACATTCTCTTATATGTAACTTGTTAAGACAAGCGTCCGTCCTTGAGAATTTGTTCCATGTGATTAAACCACGTGGTTCTCAGAGGTCAGCGCTATCTTACACCCTCTCTTTCAGATTAATACATCATCTTCGTCATCTTTTCGCTCCACTTGTCCAAACCATCGTAACTTCAGACTACTAACAAAGGCAAATAATTTTGAATCGATTTATATTTCTTCTGTTTACATTTCTTACACCCTTACAATTGCTATCACCTGGATTTTGAATGTTATTAAAATAAGAATAATTAATTAAGAGATTTGATAACTAATATTAATTGTTCTTATTTATAGCTACCTCAAAGTTCCGGGTTCTAAAGCCACTAAATAATTATTCGCAACTGTATCAGGCCTCGCCCTCTGAACATCCGCTATGGGTGTCGCTATACTTGAATCTGAAAACCAAAATAATAGTGACTCTAGGATAGCACCAAAATCAGTGTTTGTTGGCACTGAATATTATATTCATAAAACAAATGATTACAATAGAAGACAATACTAACTTAACATAACTGACTGTGAAATATCCAATTGAATTAATTATATTATTTTTAGATTGTAGCTGCACGATACGAATTCAGTTCTCTGCAAATTATTTAATCTGCGAATACACTTTTAACAATTGGAGTCAATGAACGAAATTTTGTAACTTCAACAAGGTTAGAAAAGACAAAGTCACCTTATATCATACGAGTATTTGGTAGTTCCCGAGATGGGATTTGCGCCCGGAAACCCGCAATTTCGCGTGGAGTATTTTATCCAGGTTTTTTTTTTATATTATCAAAGATTTCTGACTTATCTCAATTCTATTATATTCTCTGCCAATTATGTAGGTGGAAAGTGGATTATGTAGGAAGTTTAAATTATGAAATGGTTCAAATATTTTATAGAAGAATAAATATCTCAAACCCAGCGATCAGCTATGCTACCCATCCTGAATCTCCTCTGAGCATTATGAGCACGGAGAAGACGACTTGAATGGATTATCCCACAAGTGGGGTATATGAGTATGTACACGAATAGTTATCATTTTAATTAGTTTTATTCATTCCATACCATCACGGCATATTCCAAAAGTAGAGTAGCCAGCGATTTACTACATAAAATAAACATGCAAGATGTCATCTCCATGCCAACAAAAAATTAAAACATCCAGGATGAGTAGCAAACCTCATCTCTAAATTTAAGATGATTATTATTATTATCATTAGACAAGATTAAATTGTAGTTTACGTGCCAAAGCACCACAAAGACACTGCACAATTTATAAATTAAATCATTTTTATTGTACATTTTTTATATGGTACAAATAGTGGGTTTATTGCCTGCAGGCAATTTATAACAACCAACCAATTATACAGGTGAGACACATGTAAACAATCAAAAACAATACTTATGTGACATAGAATACAAACCTACACACATACACTCATACATGGATAATAAGTACACAATACACATAAATCGGATGTAAAGGGAAGGGAAAAAGGAAAAAAAAGGGAGGGGTCAAAGCTCATGATGGATAATTTAGAGAGAGATAATGATGCTTCAGTCTACTGAAAATGGAAATAGTACAATTCATCAATAGGACTAAAAATATGTTTAAAGTTTTTATTTTTTGAACACCTGCTTTTATAGGACACTCAATCTATACAAACTTACTTGAATTAGAATCGTCATTATTCTTCTTTCTCTCCTCATGTTTATTGTCCCATGTATTTGAGTTTGAGAACATCTTTGGATTTATATACACTATAGCGTTATATTACGTCTTATGACAATAATTATATTTATTTTCATACTTTACACTTTCAATTATACTTTTAATTCATGTTTATCTGTATAATTTTAAAATTACAAATCATGAGAATCACTCAAATGAATGTAACCAATATACAGATGGTAAGTTTAACAAAAATCAACGTTATTCTCTGATAAAACTTTGAAAGGTTGTTTTGTATGGAACACTCTACATTGGAAAACAGTAAAAATTGCAAATGTATAACTGTATTTTAGAGAGATGATCTTCCGCGCGTAGTTGTCTACGATTCTGAAATAAAAGTACACCGCGTGTTAGATTATATACCCAGTAGTGATGTAGGTAACGAATATTCGTATTCGCATTCGCGAATATTCGCATTTTTCAAAGTATTCGCATTCGCAAAAAAAATATGCGAATGTTTTGCGAATATTATTTCGGTAATAAAGTATCGGATATTCGGTAAAAGTACTGGATACTTACCCGGTAAATTGTAGATAAAGGTACCGCGAGAAAATATTCCTTAAGAAAACCGAAGAGTTTTGAAGTATTTTAAATTCCTATACCATTTTGAAAATTCGGGGAGGGGGGGGGGGTAGAAATTTTAATAATTCAGAATATTGTAGAAATCTAAGCAAGTTAATATTCGCTATTCGCATTCGCATTCGCGAATATCGGCAACAAATACTCGCATTCGCATTCGCGAATATCCAAAATCACACATTCGTTACATCACTAATACCCAGTTCATTGTTTTGTATGCTTTATAGATAGGCATACGATATTATACGCATAACGAAGAATGACAATGACAAGTGCTCGCTAAGAATATGCAATTTATTGTATTGTATGAATCATAATATGACTGTAGGTTAGGGTGATGCTTGTAGAGAACATTTTATTTTTGGAATTTCGATTTAACCACCTCTCAGTTCTGTTGTGGCGCTCAAAATAAAATTGGCTATCATTTAAACGATCAGCATAATATTGAAGTTTTGTTCAGCAGAAAAATGTATTCTGTCGACAAATATATCATTTTGATATGCTATTTATGCCCAGCGAAAAAATTATATTTGTATTGCATATAATATGATATTGTAAAACTCTAAATTTAATCGACCAGCAAAATTATTATTTGACCAGCATAATGATTATTTGTGCAGCAAAATAAATAAATGAGCAGCAAACCGTGAGCTAATTTTAATTAAACTTGTGAAAGCTAAATTTTTAATCTTGTTCAAATAATAAATCTTTGTATGTAGCATCTTTTTGATCCATGGACAATATTAAATTTGTCGCTGATCTGATGCACTCAGGAGTCTCGCATATTTGCATCGGTTTGTTGAAAATATCTGAAGATTTTAAATATGCAAATATCTAAATAAACTTGTAATGTAAGATGTAAAACTCATTAAAAAATGTTTGTAAAAAGGCAGTGAAGGAAAACGCGAATGTAATCAAACGTAATTTAAATTATAAACATTTTTTTTTGTTCATCAGTATAATTATGTTTCGATAACTACAGACTAAAAATATAAAAATACTCACAATGTAAATTGATGAACAAAACAGTCAGTAATAAGAAAAATAGAATTATCAATATGATCTGGATAACCTTGATTTGTTTTTTTCTTATGAACCTGGAACAGATGGTGATATAAAATAACAGAAAAATTAAGACTACTCTATCTATACCCTCACACCGTATCCCATGGCAGAGAGTTTAGAACCTCCTGCACATTCTCTTATATGTAACTTGTTAAGACAAGCGTCCGTCCTTGAGAATTTGTTCCATGTGATTAAACCACGTGGTTCTCAGAGGTCAGCGCTATCTTACACCCTCTCTTTCAGATTAATACATCCTCTTCGTCATCTTTTCGCTCCACTTGTCCAAACCATCGTAACTTCAGATTACTAACAAAGGCAAATAATTTTGAATCGATTTATATTTCTTCTGTTTACATTTCTTACACCCTTACAATTGCTATCACCTGGATTTTGAATGTTATTAAAATAAGAATAATTAATTAAGAGATTTGATAACTAATATTGATTGTTCTTATTTATAGCTACCTCAAAGTTCCGGGTTCTAAAGCCACTAAATAATTATTCGCAACTGTATCAGGCCTCGCCCTCTGAACATCCGCTATCGGTGTCGCTATACTTGAATCTGAAAACCAAAATAATAGTGACTCTAGGATAGCACCAAAATCAGTGTTTGTTGGCACTGAATATTATATTCATAAAACAAATGATTACAATAGAAGACAATACTAACTTAACATAACTGACTGTGAAATATCCAATTGAATTAATTATATTATTTTTAGATTGTAGCTGCACGATACGAATTCAGTTCTCTGCAAATTATTTAATCTGCGAATACACTTTTAACAATTGGAGTCAATGAACGAAATTTTGTAACTTCAACAAGGTTATAAAAGACAAAGTCACCTTATATCATACGAGTATTTGGTAGTTCCCGAGATGGGATTTGCGCCCGGAAACCCGCAATTTCGCGTGGAGTATTTTATCCAGGTTTTTTTTTTATATTATCAAAGATTTCTGACTTATCTCAATTCTATTATATTCTCTGCCAATTATGTAGGTGGAAAGTGGATTATGTAGGAAGTTTAAATTATGAAATGGTTCAAATATTTTATAGAAGAATAAATATCTCAAACCCAGCGATCAGCTATGCTACCCATCCTGAATCTCCTCTGAGCATTATGAGCACGGAGAAGACGACTTGAATGGATTATCCCACAAGTGGGGTATATGAGTATGTACACGAATAGTTATCATTTTAATTAGTTTTATTCATTCCATACCATCACGGCATATTCCAAAAGTAGAGTAGCCAGCGATTTACTACATAAAATAAACATGCAAGATGTCATCTCCATGCCAACAAAAAATTAAAACATCCAGGATGAGTAGCAAACCTCATCTCTAAATTTAAGATGATTATTATTATTATCATTAGACAAGATTAAATTGTAGTTTACGTGCCAAAGCACCACAAAGACACCGCACAATTTATAAATTAAATCATTTTTATTGTACATTTTTTATATGGTACAAATAGTGGGTTTATTGCCTGCAGGCAATTTATAACAACCAACCAATTATACAGGTGAGACACATGTAAACAATCAAAAACAATACTTATGTGACACAGAATACAAACCTACACACATACACTCATACATGGATAATAAGTACACAATACACATAAATCGGATGTAAAGGGAAGGGAAAAAAGAAAAAAAAGGGAGGGGTCAAAGCTCATGATGGATAATTTAGAGCGAGATAATGATGCTTCAGTCTACTGAAAATGGAAATAGTACAATTCATCAATAGGACTAAAAATATGTTTAAAGTTTTTATTTTTTGAACACCTGCTTTTATAGGACACTCAATCTATACAAACTTACTTGAATTAGAATCGTCATTATTCTCCTTTCTCTCCTCATGTTTATTGTCCCATGTATTTGAGTTTGAGAACATCTTTGGATTCATATACACTATAGCGTTATATTACGTCTTATGACAAAAATTATATTTATTTTCATACTTTACATTTTCAATTATACTTTTAATTCATGTATCTGTATAATTTTAAAATTACAAATCATACAAATCATGAGAATCACTCAAATGAATGTAACCAATATACAGATGGTAAGTTTAACAAAAATCAACGTTATTCTCTGATAAAACTTTGAAAGGTTGTTTTGTATGGAACACTCTACATTGGAAAACAGTAAAAATTGCAAATGTATAACTGTATTTTAGAGAGATGATCTTCCGCGCGTAGTTGTCTACGATTCTGAAATAAAAGTACACCGCGTGTTAGATTATATACCCAGTAGTGATGTAGGTAACGAATATTCGTATTCACATTCGCGAATATTCGCATATTTCAAAGTATTCGCATTCGCAAAAAAAATATGCGAATGTTTTGCGAATATTATTTCGGTAATAAAGTATCGGATATTCGGTAAAAGTACTGGATACTTACCCGGTAAATTGTAGAAAAAGGTACCGCGAGAAGATATTCCTTAAGAAAACCGAAGAGTTTTGAAGTATTTTAAATTCCTATACCATTTTGAAAATTCGGGGAGGGGGGGGGTAGAAATTTTAATGATTCAGAATATTGTAGAAATCTAAGCAAGTTAATATTCGCTATTCGCATTCGCATTCGCGAATATCGGCAACAAATACTCGCATTCGCATTCGCGAATATCCAAAATCACACATTCGTTACATCACTAATACCCAGTTCATTGTTTTGTATGCTTTATAGATAGGCATACGATATTATACGCATAACGAAGAATGACAATGACAAGTGCTCGCTAAGAATATGCAATTTATTGTATTGTATGAATCATAATATGACTGTAGGTTAGGTTGATGCTTGTAGAGAACATTTTATTTTTGGAATTTCGATTTAACCACCTCTCAGTTTTGTTGTGGCGCTCAAAATAAAATTGGCTATCATTTAAACGATCAGCATAATATTGAAGTTTTGTTCAGCAGAAAAATGTATTCTGTCGACAAATATATCATTTTGATATGCTATTTATGCCCAGCGAAAAAATTATATTTGTATTGCATATAATATGATATTGTAAAACTCTAAATTTAATCGACCAGCAAAATTATTATTTGACCAGCATAATGATTATTTGTGCAGCAAAATAAATAAATGAGCAGCAAACCGTGAGCTAATTTTAATTAAACTTGTGAAAGCTAAATTTTTAATCTTGTTCAAATAATAAATCTTTGTATGTAGCATCTTTTTATGTGATTTTATATGTAGCATCTAGCAACGATTCTAGCGTTTTTCGACATTTCAGTTAGATATTTCGTTAATATAGCAAAGCGGAAACTGGCATTATTTTCGTAGTCATCATTAATTTGGTAAGAAATCACAAAAACTTCATGTGGATCCGAAGGTAAATCGGTGTGTGAAAAATATTGTTTATCTAATATTTTCTGCCGGTCAAATAATAATTCTGCTGCTCAAATAATAATTCTGCTGCTCAAATAACAATTCTGCTGGTCAATTAATTATTTTGTTGTGCGATTATTTATTAAGCTGTTAAAATTTGTTAATTTGCTGATACAACCAAGTTTGTTTGTAAAACAAGTGTTGCGATTATATTTTATTTATTGCCGATGAAAACATTGTTTGCTGCGCAAATGACTTAAATGCTGATTTTTTCTTGCCGAACGAATGGATTAATAGCCGATCAAATAATTAGTTCCCAATAAAATTTAAGGATCCCCTTCCAATCTTACCTATACAATCAAGGCATTTCTTGGATTTTCATAACAGACTAACTGCATCTAATAAACATGTAAGTTGTTTTCTCCGTGCCAATAAAAAAAAACATTAAGAATTTTATTTATTTATTTTTATTTATTTTATTTAACATATTTTTTACAAGTACATTTTTTTTTAATTACATAAGTATACATAGAAACACTATTTATAGATTAGCCACACTTGCCTCACGGCTGTGTTGTGGCCGCACAAAAACATACAAAAACAAATTAATTAGAAAACCTCTAAAAAGAACTATCAATAATCTCTAAAAAGAACCATCAAAAATCTCTAAAAAGAACAATCAATAATCATACAAATTTAAGATGCAAAATATAGCACAAGGCGAAAGCATGCATTTAACAAAAAACTATGAAAAAATATAATACAGGTCATGAGACACTAATAAGTAAATACTATTCCACTCTATCATACCCTGCACCGCTCAAACACTCCAACAACCAAACCGACTCCACAAAGCGAAAACATGCTCAAAAAAGAAAGGAATAAAACCTGTTATATGGTAAATTTGAGAAGGTCCTCCGAACCATCCACTCCCAGATCACAAAGATGTCCTCTGACCACACGTTTGAAGACTTTGCCAATCTTTAATTGTCTCCACTCAAGTCTCAGGGAATTATATATCTTTGGAGCAAGAATCGTATGAAAACGCTGTCTAAAAGTAGTACTTACCTCCGCAGTTACCCTCACCTGGTCAATAATCTGTCTCGTGCAATTGGTGGCATTCTTCGTCCCTTTGACATAAACTTTTTGTTCTCTGAAGGAGAGAGATGAGTTAAAAAAAATAAAACACAGTATTCGCCACGGAAGTATAATGCCGACTAATTTATTCTCATATTCAAAAATTCTAAGTAGTGGCACCATGCAGGGTGGCCACATTAATAAAATGATGCCAAATGTTGGCAAACTATTTTTATGTGTTTTAACACTTTTTGTAACCGCTGTAATTTTTCCCGAAAAAAATATTTAAAATATACACTACAATTTTTTTTTTATCTTTAAGAATTTTTTATTATATTTTATTTAATCTTATCTTGCAAACATACAATTCGGACATTAACAATAATACATACACAGCCAAATCAACTACAACTAGAAAACCAGCAATGTTTGCAAACATTGTTTGGAATTATATTATAATGCAACATACATGCAGTTGACACAAAATACACTTCACACAAAAAAACAGAACCTTTGAAGTACAATCAACCATTTCCAATTAAGAAAGAAAAAGCAATGGTACTGAAAATAGGAAGAGAGAGGAAAAACATCAAATGACTAAAGTACACACATGTGATTGTGTATATGTAGGAGATGAATGCTTTTTATAATTGTGTTGGTATATGTTTGTATATGATTGATATGTTTGTGATATGTTTGCCCTAGTACAGGATATACCTAGTTGGGCAGCATCATTGAAGGAGACCCACCGTCCACCCGGATACCGCAGAAGTCTGGGGACTTCCATTTATCCGAATTCTACACTTAACAAATCTTGTCCATACCGAAGGTGCCATTGTGGGCAGCCTGAAGGGCTGGCCGGCCAAAAACAACCCCGTGTGTGGAATCTTTTGACTACACTCCTTCGATGTCCCTCTAGCCGAGAGAAGCAAACAAATAAAATGTTTATATATATATATATATATATATATATATATATATATATATATATATATATAAAAGAAAACAATAACAATAAAACAAACAAAAATATTTTCTTAACCTAGGTTACAATGAATAAAAAGAAAAAGTACATATAAAATTTACAAATAAACATACATTTTGAAGCAAAAAACTGCGTTGAGGTGTCCAGAAACTTCATCTAGGTATTGGGCAGCATCAATAAAGTATGTATGTAAATTATAATTTATTAAAAAATAAATAAATAAACACATGAGACCCCGAAGTCTCGCCCCATGACCCAACATTCAAACAACACAAAATGCCTGCATGGATGCATTTGTGGGTACGTATACGTGTGTATTGTGTATAAAGATTGTGTAATTGAATGGAGTGGGGAAGGTTGCCAAAGTAAAGTAAAGAATGTTAAAGCGCTGAGACAAAGTAAAGAAACTGATTCGGCTTGCCTTGATACGGGCTCATGCCCAGTTAGGTAGATTTTCATGTCATGTTATGTTTGAAATACTGGTCAAATAAATAAAAAATCAAATTTTCAGCAACAGTCTTTGAATTTTAGTCAATTTTATTTCTAAGTTTCAACCTCTGGCAACGAAACCTATTTTATTCAAGTTTTGTAAAAAATTGCATAAACGTCTAAATTTATGTAATAGAACAAAATAAAAAGAGTAATTTTTAAGCATCACCCTAATATGCAAACTACGCCGTATTATGTCATTTCCTTTCTGATTATGTATCCTGACGTTTCATTGATCCCATTAATCCTTACAATGAAATTGTTCCATTCGTATGAAAACGAGTAATATAATTATAGTGTGTTACAATCCGTTGGATTGCTCTGCAACGAGTTTAGATTTTCTTTTCCATTCCTCTCTATTTTCAGCTAGTCTCTTTAGTTTTACCTATGTGCCTCAGTTCATTTCCTTCTTCAGTTGGTCCATATAGGTGTCTCTATATCGGCCTCTACCATTTCAGCCTTCGGTCTTGCCTTCCACGATGGTGATAAGTAAGCCTGGGTGCCTGTTGTTGAGGCCAATCCACTTAACTCGTTGATGGCTGATTCTTTTAAGGAGTTGCCTTCTTTCGCCTACCCTGATTAACACCTGACCAATGGATCTTCAGCACGCGTCTGTAGCATCACATCACATCTCACGGCCTTTGGGCCGCCAACCGTCCACTTTGACTCTTGCTAATGGTCCACGTCTCGCAACCATATAGCAGAATGAAACGAGTTCAATTATGATTATTCATCTTAGAAAATGACTGTTCGTGTGAAGTATAAACCTATACCTAAGATATACAACGTAATGAGTATTCTCCTGTATTTTTGCTTTTTTCTCTTTTGTTTCCCACTTTCTTCTGTGAGTTTTTTAAAAGGCATTCGTCATACATCATAATAAAACATATAATATCTTTAATTCAGCGATGAAGTGTGCCACCCTTCTTGAATGTGTTAACTTTTACTTTACTAGCACGGGGAAAACGACTTGGTTGTATATTTTATGTAGTTAGTCCGCTGGCTACTCTACTTTTGGAATATGCTGTGATAATATGAATTAATAAAACTAATGAAAATGATAACTATTCGCCTACAAGAGTATGTATCCACCTATTTATAATACAAACATAGAATTGAGAATACACCTGCATTTTTGCTTTTTACGGAAATATTTGGGTTTATGATTGACTCAAATACTCCTCTCACACTATGTAGGTAATAGCTTGTTTCATAAAGTATCTACATATTACAGCAGGTCGCCAATGGAATTCAGGGGGCCTAAAATGACCACATTGAGCAATTCATCTACAGATGATTCATTTCCTGAATTTCCAGCAGATCCGTTGCAATTCCTCTAATTTTCGTAAAATGGTCACGATTGTACGCGATTCACATGCAATTCATTTCATCAAATGATTCATATTTGGTGAAATGTTGCCGGTAAATCGTTTAACAATTCCTAATATGATCCTATTATGATTCATATAAAGTGGCCTTTTTGCCCCCCTGGTCACGGACCTTTCGCTTGGAATTCAAAACTACCGCCAGATTACCGACGGTTCAAACAAAGCAGATATAAAAGGATTATGTTAAAAAAAAACATTTATTTCATTTAATATAAATTTATTAACAGATATAAATAAATAATTAATAACATTTTATCAACAGGTTTAAAGTTTTTTTTGTTTGCTAAAATAATGTTTATTAAATTCTTCTTTTTAAAAATTTAAACAAAAATATTCTGAACGCCAATATTTTTACAAGGGCAATTTATTGAGCGGCGCGGCGTGTACTAACAACATGATCACAAAGGGGCTATCGATGTTCTCATTTATTTACCATGGGTTGTGAGCATAGACGGGCTGGGCAGCAACCACCTGCTTAACGAGTGGTTGAGCATAAACTTGCTTGACGACTGGCTGGTAGACTGGTTGAGCTACAACTTGCTTGACGATGGGTTGAGCGTAGACGGGTTGAGAAACAACGTGCTTAACTATTGGTTGTGGGTGGCTAACATGGACCTGTAAAATCGAGATAATGACTTATTAACTTTTAGAGGTCATAATTTTGGCGTTCCTTTTTCTTACATGAATTTTAGTGTACCGACTATTGCAAAACTAAAACCTCTCAAGGAAACAATCCACCCGTTTTCCAGTGATTTGAGCCCTTTGGGAACAAACATATAAAGTATTCGATGCTAAGAGTACATAATATGTTATTAGCAAACATAATATATTTAAAACGTAAATGAGCAAATTGTGACAATAACAAGTAATAGGCACTTCCTATGCTCTTAACAACACACACACACATACGTACATCCGTGTATGGACCATTTCATATTGTCACTCACACACGCATGTATTTTATTCAATGACAACGCGTTCATATTACACACGCAGCGTTAGAGCGTTAACCCTAAAGTGTGCACGTTTATAAATATTTCCCATTTAATTAGTCGTTTTAATTAGTGTAAGTTGATAAATATAACTTTTATAATTCTAACAAAATGAGGTTTTTGCTTCATTCAATGCCCTGATTGGGGATATTGGAGAAAACAGTCCATAAATATGGACTGTTGACAATGACATTGGTAAATTGTTAAATCAAATTAATATATAGTGATAAAAAAATGTCAGGATTCAATTCTATTCAATTTTACTCAATTCCATGAATTCGGTAAAATACTCAATTTTTAACAAATTTGATAGAAAAACTGCCAAAACTTGTTGACTCTTGCGAACATATTGATTTGATAAAATAAAAAAACAAATATTTATTACCAATATTAGTTTTTTACTATAAAATAAATAAATCGCAGAATGACGAGATTTATTTAGGTAGGTACCCTTTGTTATATCAAAATACAAATTATTTGTAAAATATAATATTTTTTATTCATCCCATCAAGCATATATATACTATAGATTTTAGCAAGCTTTTTTTAGTAGGTATACAAAAAATCGAATTAATGTGGTGATTTTTGGTTTCTAAATATGAGAAATTTTATCAAAAAAATATTTTTTAAATCGGTCAATATCCATGAAAAAAACAAAAAAAAATAGAATTTATTTGTCCTTTAATTGTAATTACTATCTAAGTATTCGTAATATTTAAAAAAAATATGAAAATTTGTAGGATTCTCGTGCATTTATGTACCAAACACACCCCCGAACTCGATTTTTAGAAATATGTTTTTTTGTAAACGAATACTATGAAGTTAAAATCAAGTATTTTTTCAAAGTGAAAGTTTGATATTGGTAATTAATATTTGTTTTCATATATTATCAAATCGAAATGTTCGTAGGGTCAACAAGTTTTGAAAGTTTGTGTACCAAACTTGTTGAAAATTGAATGTTTTATCGTTTTTGCTAAAGGGGCCTCTTAAACTCGAAATTGAATAAATTAATAGTTTGGTATCAAAATCGGACAAATCCAAAATCGTATTATTTTAGCTAAGTATGTACAAATATTTGTATACATATTCTGCATTTTCTAATATAGTGAAACCCTATGAAATGTATGTGAAACATGACGGAAAAAATCAATGTTAGTATGGAAATCAGTCAAAATATATTTCGTTCTAGGGCTCTACTGACATTTTACTGGGGATGGATTTGTGCAGTTTTAATACCAAACCACACAAATGATTCACATGAATTACAAAAATAAATTATTTTTAAATTTTATGGGGATATAGAGGAGGTCCACCAGGTGAGACCATGAGCATTATCTACATCAGTAATAGCTGTGTAACTCTGGCTCCAATATAACACTGGTATAGGAGTCGCTTACTTACAATGATGATGATGTCGGATAAATATTGAGTAGGACATTTACTTTGAATAATAAGTTTTCCTTTTACCTGTGAGAATGTGGAATAGCTGGATGCAGCGGGTGCCACAGTCTTAACAATTGGAGCGGCATGAACATAATGTGGCTGAACAAGTTGTTTAACAATTGGTTGGGCATAGGCTACTGGAGCATGAGCGATGGCTGGTGCACCCCATGCTGGTTCCAGTACTGGACCATATGGCATGGCGACGGCAGCGGCTACCAAACAGAGAAGGATCTGGAAAAAGTGAGCCTGTGTTAATACACATATAACATTCTAACATTTAGTAATAATGATGATGCAGACTGTTTGTAACGAAGACGATCTGAGGTTGTCTAACGACAAGGCGATGTATGTCACTGCATACTAAAGCAGCCCTAAATTAAGAAAGTTAGTTTGATGCTTGGAATTAAACTCTTTTGAAATGGTATTCGGATGGGTATGATTTTTAAACAACACTTTGACACGCTTGCCCAAGTTAAATTTTAACTTGAAGATTTCACTTTTGCAAAGATAGAAAGGGGCAAGCAAAACTCACATTCACATACTATTTTTTTTTTTTTTTTTTTTTTTCATCTTTGATCATTTTTTTTTTTTTATTTATTTATTTCTAAAAAATTAACATTGTAAAAATATAACACATTCATAAATAACACTGTTGACTTCTAATTTAAAGACCCCAGACAGCAATTATATGCTGGTATAAGGGGTTTAAAACAATCACAGATATTCACCAATATATATAAAATGTATACCACTATATCTAAGTAAACCTCAATTACTAAGTCACATGCACGTGCCAGACTGAAAGCCATAATTAATTTTAAAAAAATTAAATGGTTAGAATTTATACAAGGCTTCTTAACTAAATTCGAATGCATTTATGTTTAATGATAATAATTTAACGTTTAATTTACGTCACATTATTATTAAATGTGATTTACAGCACGCTATTGAAATAATATTTAATTGATATTACGTGATTAAACTTACGAATGCCTGCATTGTGGGAGGTTTAGTGTGAAACTACTTGTACTGATCTCCAAAGGACCTAATGATGTGACTTTTGAGAAGTTACATGCTTTATATACTCCAAGCTTCAGAAGGCAAAGGTGCGTACTGTAGAGGTAACTATAGGTAACATACTAACATCACACATATGTCTGACCTTGCTATCAGATTTGTGCAGATAAGCAAAACATCAGGGTCTATTGAAACTTTGAATGCTTTTTTTTTAATTTAATCTTTTCGAAGATTGATACACATACACATGATACACACACTACAAACTGATACACATCTCCGTACAACTAACTTTTGACGAGAGACTTTTGTTAAGAATGAATAATCTAAAAGATTTACCTGAAGTATTATGTTCAGTGGGCCTAGTCAAAACACATTTTAGCGTTACGTTTTCGTTTCGTTTTCGTTCAAGCGTGGACGACGTTGCGAAAACGCGTCAATTTTCGTAGCTACTCGTGTATTTTAGCTACGAAAATTGACTCGTTCTCGCAACGTCGTCCACGTTTGAACGAAAACGTAACGCTAAAATGTGTTTTGACTAGGCCCACAGCAGTGGACGGAAATAGCTCCATAAGGAAATTAGTAAGAAAATACCTCTCAATTGAAGAATTTGAAATTTGAGACTATGCTAAGATGATGCATGCTGGGTGCAAGTTCATATTACTCACACCATATTTCTCATAAACTTCGTTCAAAACAACTTGTAACAATAATACGTCTTATTCCTCTAACCACTCTCCACATCTCACTATTAAATTTGACAATGAATTTTCACTTTGAAATTAATCCACAGCATCACAGCGTCTCCCAAAAATGGACTAGCCAATAGACTAAAGGCATATAATAAACATGCCAATCGTCTTCTCCACGTCTATTATAATTAAAACATTCAGGATGGGTGGCTCCTCACTGATTTTAAGATGTTAAATGTCTTATTCGGTGATGTTTTATGAAAACCTGTCTTTTACAGCACCCTAAACTTACAGAAAAGAGTGGTACACATTGAAAAATAAAAGTATTTGTCGAGAATTCCACGGATAAAAGCCATTAACTACAAAACTATTACCTATCGTTTTTTAACTCTCCAGCCAGTGTCGACTATTCTCGCTTTCAAACCTTAACCACAAAATTTTAATCAGAATTGAAAAAGGATACGGAGGGTTGTATAATTTGTAACTTCTGAAAACATATAAGGATATATGATTATTATTATTTTGTCATAAATTAGATCTGTTAATGATACAGATTATAAGAGCTACTATAATATTATAAGTAACATCTGACTGCTTACATTATACTCATTAACTATATACAACATAATGTTCTGCACTTTGTGGGAGGACGATATACTATACATAGTACTAGTACTACTTACCTGCAGTGAAGGGTCCTACAGAGTTTTTATATTGGGTAAACCCACCCTTAAATGTGAAAAGTTATTAAATACCTATTATTCCCATAAGTTATGTATGATGAAAAAAATAGCCCCACACCGCTTTAAAAATTGTTTTTTTTTTTTATTTATTTTTTCATTCATAAATACACAGTATATATTGATATTTCAATAACAAAATAATATTACACATAGGAAAATGCTCCCTCCATAAGCAACCAAATGCTTGTGCGGAGGGTCGAATTCGAATATCAACTATAATAATTATTAACACACATATAAGAATTAGCTAGAAATATTAATACACATATAAGAATTAGTTAGAAATAGCAAACTTTCAGTTCTCATGTACATTCATCAAACGTTCATTCATCAAATCTACAAGCACAATAATATAAATAAATAACAATTAAATAAAAATATTTACTCCATTATGTGATGGTCACCCATCTAAGAGCTTACATTTAACTCAGGTGATCGGACGAAAACCGGTCCATTCAATTTTTCTCTATGATTTATAATGATATTTTTACAAAACATTTAAAAATGGGGTAGGGGGTAATATCGACTTACGCCAAAAATTAATTGGTTAAGGGTTAAAAAAGTTCACCGACCGCTGACCTAGAGTAACAAATCGTTAAACCGAGAGAACGCTGATCCTATGCTCTAGAACGCTGATCCTATGCTCTAGAACGCTGATCCTATGCTCTAAAAGACTTGCGCGAGACAAAAATAAACCTACTAAAAACAATGTGTGTAGTGAAACAAATGATGTACCTACCTACTACTATTATACTATCCCGACATATATTGTAGCAAGGGCTACATTTCTATGGTCCCAGGTGTGCATCGACCTTTAGATAATGATAAGCAAAATTCACGAGCCGTTATTGGACATTTAAATAATTGTTACATTATCAGATAAGGCTCGTGAATTTTGCTTATCATTATCTAAAGGTCGATGCACACCTGGGACCATAGAAATGTAGCCCTTGCTACAATATCACAAGTGGAGTAACCAGCAGATCAGCTAAATGTAATAAACATCCAAGCTGTGCACTTTGTGCCAATAAATTAAGAAATTCAAGATATTTCGCATACCTCATCGTTGAATTTAAGATGGTAAATGCCTATTTTTCGAACACCTACCTCGGACTCCAAACAAGGATTATCGATAACTTACATGTTACTTCATCGTTTTTTAATTATTTTCAAATTCGGAAACTTCAGGTGAAACCCGGTTTTTCTGCTTTTATGGAAGGCGCTGCCACTGCTTTCCTGATATATCTATGTGCATTATGTAATTGCTTCTTACTATTACATTACCATTATATTTGGATCACACGGTTAATTTAATTGAGCGATGTTCACTACAGAGGTTAGTTCAATAATAATGTTTTAACGTATTTTTTCTGTCATTTTGTAATGAATCGGTTTTCTGAATACGAACTCTGATTCCTTTATGTTGAATAATCGGAAGTCATCCATAATAGAGTGTATTTCCAATTTTAACAACAACAAAAAATTTTAAGAACTTCAATCCCGCAAACGAAAAAACTTGATCAAAAAAGTCCCAGACAGGACCTTAGAATATCCTACAAGTGGGATAACCAGTCTTTAACATGATTCCATCGTAGGTATAAGGAATATATATGGATATACGGGCTCGATAAAAAAAAAATATTTTCATGAGCAGAATACGCAAGACATACATTTTTTTGTTATTAAAAGCGCTAGGCATTTATTTTATTGCAAATATTTCCGAAAAGTTTGAAGGAATAGTGTAAAAAAGTTTCAGCAGATCACGAAGAGAATTGATTTATCTGAAATAGGGGGTGTAAGAATGCGTGGACATATGTGGATCAAATACTAAAAGAACCGCGTATTAGAATACTGATGAACGTGTTGAGTAAGAGAAACAGGCGTACATGCATAAGAAATGGCATGAATGTGGAGGATACGAAAAAGTATATAGGTACCTATAAGGATAGATCAAATGGCGTTCCGTTCCTCTACCTACGAAGTGAGGGTGTAGTATAGTATCGTGAAATAAATATTATGATATTAGTGTTTATGATTTGACTATCTTACGTAAAAGTGCCAATGAACAATATTAAAAATCGTTGGTAAAAATAAATACCGTTAATTTTGACGTATTTTGTAAAGTTTTTACCTAAGGATTTGGATCTTACGCAGAGGCTGTGAATGTAGATCATTATTAATGAATGGTTTTAAATCATTAATGATTTAATTTTATAGTTACACATTAATTATCTCACATCTGATTGGTTGCCGAGAATAGTAAATTGCATGATACTAATGTCTATTCAATCGCTGTAATTGAACAAAATTTGTTCATTTGGAAATCTTCTTCAGTCATCTATGTGTGCCTCTAGTAGATATATTTGTATACCTAAATTCATTAAATAGATACCTACCTGCAAATGTTGAAAAGATGAGATTTGATTTTGCTGTTTTTTCTCTGTTCTGTGTTCTATTTTTTTGAAAATACATGCGAAGAGAAAAAATAAAAGTTAATAATCTATCATTTCCTGATTAAAAAATGCATTAATCTGAGTTCGAAATAAATTGCCCCCTAACTCCCTCACAGAAAGCAACATACTTACATGCACCGTAAAGGTGAAATTGACTGGGAATTCTCCATTGTAAATCCAAGACTTTGCTTTTTGTCTACCGACCATCACTTTAAATCATATAGATGCAGGTGTACATAGTAGATATCAAAAAAGATCATTTAAAGTTTTCTTACCACTTTCTCCAGGATTTTTCAAGAGCAGAGCTCTCATGCTATGCGGACTTTGAACAAAATGTTTTTTTTTCCTAAGGAACGGCTTCCCACGACATGCAATTTTTATCAGTAAACCACAAAAATGCATGTTCGAGGTATACATTTGTAAAAAAACTATTAACTCATAACTCCTGCCTTTTATAGAATACTCGAAAACTTACTAAATAGAGAAACCAATTATTCTTTGTCGAGTGCTCCACGAATAGAAAAAGATAGCATTGCAGTTTGACTTTGGTAAAGATTCATAGGTACTATCCAAAAAACAAGAGCTTTATTATTAAATAATAATTGAATATTTTTGAATGGGCATATTAACCAACAGGTTATTTTCATGGAATACAACAAATGTTTCTTAACACGATATAAAATATATGTTACACGTACCTACATAGTATTGCAAATATCTAATTATCTTGTATCTCTTATATTGGCTTAAAGCTTTATAGAAATGATGATTGTAACAAGTACTTAAGTCACGATTATTTTTTTATCATTCTTATCTATGGTTTTTGTTGTAATACAGATTTAGGGTATCATTTTGGGCCTTTGGGTCACTGCATCTATTCTGTCTATTCCCCACGGTTAATTTTCATCATTAAATTTCTCGGTTTAATTTTGTCTTTTCTGTCTTTTTGGTTCCGACTACTTTGCTATTTTACTTTTTTTATTTTTTGGAAGGAAACGCCTTGAAACGTTCGATTTGGAATTTCTTTCTATTTATTCCATCACGGCATCTTTAACAAAACAAATTGCATGCAACAAATTTGTAGTCAATCATTAGACTACTACTACTATACCATCATGGCATATCCCACAAGTGGGGTAGCCAGCAGACCAGCTGCATATAATGAACGTGCACGTTGTCATCTCTATCTCCTGACGTGTACAAACATTTTTATCAAAAGCTTTCTATGTTGTGCCAAATAGACTTCATGAGTTGTCAACTAACAAAATAGAAATTAAGGAAAATAAAGAATGAGTTGATCATCAGAAACGGAGCTAGGTATGATACACATTAAGTGTTGCACCCTCCCTCACGCATGGATGTTGCAGGAATGTCAATTCCTATGTCATCCATACTCTTCATGCAAATTCTTCTTAAGGAAGGACTCGAGATTCGTCTGAAGGGCTATCCCCGACAAAATCCTCCCCAAAATTAAAAACAACCGTTAATGTCCACCGACTCCATTGTTTTACAAAAAGAACTTAAAGTTAACTTACAGTAAGGTATTTACTACGTACTAGTTGTGTGCCTAAATTAATACAAAATACCTTAAGACTAGATTTTAAAACTAGTTGCATTTTGTTGTTGCAGTTGCAAACAAAGTTTTTAAAACTAGTTGCATTTTCATAGCCGCAATCATTTACACAAGTAGTTTCTTCTAAGCGTAGTGTATATGATTAGTTTCTCTGTAATCATGAAAAGAAATAGATCAATACATGCACAACACACACAACAAATGAAGGTAGGTATAATTCAGCATAATTTAGTCATGAGAACTTTTTGAATTGGTCACTCTACAGTAATAATAACGTAAGTTGACAGTCACTTAATTAAAATCAACAAATATCAATCAATTAAAACATTCAAGCATGCGTAAAACACTATTGACAATGTATGTTTTATATAAAACTGGGTGTTTCTAAATATGTGGGTAGTTTCTTACGTGTCTCTTGCCTAAGAAAACTCTAAAGTCAGATAATTATGCTTTTGTAGGACACAGAAAAGGATAAAGTTTCGTCTTACCTACAGTGTGTCTACTAGTTTTCTATTCCGAATTTTGAAAAAACTTTGATAGTTTGGAGGGACATATTTTATTGATTTAGCTTAGAGTATTTATTTAGTTTCTTCTTTGAATACCGTTTCAGGCTTCACTCCATGTCCGGTGCTAGTTGGAACAACGTCTCTATTCCTTAGACTCCTGTCCATTTTCTTATATTTCTCAGACAGGACATTCGTCTTTTTCCAACACCATCATTTTATTGTCAGATGCAGTAGACTACTTATCATAACGCGGTATGTGCGCCATACTCCTATTATAAGCCGACGTTCTTTGTTTGATCAATGACATATTTATTTTGCTTTGTGTCGTATTTCGAATCCTTTTTTCAAACATATTTCCATAAATCCTAACTGAACCTTTTTACAAAGTTTATTCTATTTATTTATGAATGAATCTCGTATGTTATAAGGTCGTTATAGATTATATAGTGCAACATAATCGTATTTACAACAAATTATTTTGCAATTAGTCTAAGACACAACGAGTCAGGTCATGCTAGTAATGCCATATAGCTACACAAATCATTAAATCTCTATATTTGTTTCAGTGCGCCTCAATGTGAACCAATTAAAGTTATTGAATAAGTAAGAATACAAACATAACTAAGCTGATATTTTTACACTTATAATACGAATTACGCTAAACTAGGTAGAGTCCCAAAGGTGAGAACTCGTATTTCAACAAGTTAGTGAGTACGATCTAACACTTGCGTTTTTTTAGATTCTCTCACAAATCAAACCATTGCATCCAGTGTCTTCAATGTTATATTAACCTTCTCTCGTTACCACGTTGTGTCTGGGTAGTTAGTTCTTCCAAATGCGCCAACTCATTGTTTTTTTGTCACTTAAATTTTATTATTGAAACTATACCCTTGAAATCCATACAATATTCTAAATTTGTATTGTATAATTTGGCGAGCTAGCCAAACAACATCAAATATACAATATAAAATAACTTCGTAAAACGATCGGGAGAGTGAGTCTCCAAAACATTCCTCTTAATTATTGTCCTATTAAAAAAAAATTCAAAAAATAAAAATATTTTACATCTTAAATTCAGCGATGAGGTTAGCCACCCATCCGGTATATCTAATTTTTTTGTTAACAAACACAGCTTTCATGTTTGTTACATATCTGCTAGCTACCATACTTGTGGGTGGGGTGGTATGCCGAGATTATATAGGTAAGTGAGTGAGTAGATAAAATTATTGTTATCTCCAACATTTGTGTCAATAAATTGATGTTAAATGGTAAAAAATATAAAATGTGGACGGAAAGTTCCAGAATATCCCAAAATTCACAGATATCACTCAGAAAGAAGGAAGCTTTCTAAGCAGATGACGATCAAGTTGTCAACATTTTGTGTTTGTCAATTGAATATTTATTTATTCACGCATAGCTCTTTTACAATTATGCAATGAAATTTAGATAGTAAAATTATGCAAAATAAAAACACTGTTTACTTTACAACAATAATATTATAATCAGTGAAAGTAAACAGTGTTTTTATTTGCATAATTTTATTATCTAAAATAAAATGAACTTTCATAGTGATTCCTCATTGAAAATAGAAAAGTTATATGCAATGCAATATGCTCATTTTATTGAGGTTTTACTAACTACCCACATATTATGTTATCATTCACGTACCGTTTTTTAATTTTTATAAACCACTTTCAAATAGGTCATTCGTCAATTTCATTTTTTAAATGTTGCCAAAAATTATTTTCATTGCATTCACGATGACGTGACGAGGTCTGTTCTAGGGCAAACATTATGGAAATTGGATTGTATAAAGTTCTAAACACTTGTGTGTGAATACACAACATACCCAGTGGCGATCATACTCTATTAAGAATGGACCTTGTTCCACATTAATTATTGTTTGTGTCGAATGTGAATCATAAAAGTTTATTATTTATTTATGATAAATCGATAAAACGAGTTCGTCGGTAGCCTGGAGGTAGAGTCTCGGCCTCTTGAACAAGGGGTCGGCGGTTCGATCCCAGGTGCCGGCAAACTCCCCTTTCACGACACAAGCTTTTAGCTTACTGTGGAAGGTGTATAAGGTTGTATTTGGGTTTATAACAAAACCCAGATATATCTTTTAAAAAAAAAAAAAAAAAAAAAAAAAAAAAAAAAAAAAAAAAAAAAAAAAAAAAATCGAAATAGTTTGATAAACAGATTTAGAGTTACTCTTGTTAGATTGTAGAAAAAACCTAAACATTTGAAGTTTTATTGATTTTGTGGTTTAATATGACAACTTTTTTAGTACTTTAATAATAATGATAATAAACTTTATTGTACAAAATATATGGATACAAATAATAAGGTTACACGGTATAAACGAATCATTTTGCACAATGAGCGAGTTTATCGCAGGGACGCGATATCTTCCAACTAACCCAAATGGTGCATTATGTAATGCACCATTGTCCGAAGTGAACATGAATCACTATGTAATTAAATTTGAGTATCCATGACATTTCATGTAGGATCTTTGTACGTACTTGAAATATATTTTGAATTTGTTCTTTCATGGCTCTCCTTTTCACATCCAATGCTGAAACCTGTCCAAATCCAAATATATTGTTAGAAAATGTTGGACTGCTCAAGAATGAGAGAAAATGCCCATGTTCCAAATATAAATATTTTTTTGTATTTCAAAATATAATATCCTGCTAAATCAGTAAATCTGTGATTTAAAAATTTGTATTTCTATACCATCACGGCATATCTCACACGTATAGGGTAGCCAGTAGATCAGCTGCATGTAATAAACCTGCAAGCTGTCCTCTCTGTATTATAAAAAAATAAGACATTCAGGATGGGTAGCAATCCTCATCGCTGAATTTAAGATGTAAAAATGTCTTATATTTTCGAACACCTGCCTTTTACAGGACACTCTAAAACTAACGGAAAAGAATGGGAGACTTTTAAAAATTGTACTTTTACTACTTATGTAGATTTTAGTTCAAGCCATCCGTTTATGTATTATGCACTGAAGGAGTTTGTAGTTTGTTTCCGAGTAAATGCATCTCACACTAGAAAACGAACCACATTCTGAACATCTTTTGTATGACTTTGAATATGGTATGGAAAATCTAAATGAAGTGACCACTGACGCAACCAACTGGCTAAGACATTGTCCTCTGAATCTGTAGCACCAGAATACCAAATACATTACAATGTTTTATAATAAAAACTCTTTTCTTAGAGTTATTATGATTGCAAAATGAATGTTTGTAACGCTGAATATGCGGCAGAATAGCGGTACTAAATATTTTCAGCCCTTTTGTAACAATTTAATTGGTATGCGAGGCTATAATATGGCCTGCTGCGGTGTGTACCGGCAATGGTTACCTGTACCTACCGTGTATGTTGGAATTGACAATGTTCTGATGACGAAACGTCTCTCTACATTTAATTCAGTCGATTAGTAAGATAGAAACAAATGTTTTATTCGATTAGTAAGATAGAAACAAGTGGATTCCACTAGTGGATAAAGGCTCAATATGAAATTCTGATACAAATAATGTCAACGAATTAATGTATTGGGACAGCGATAGTTCGACAAGTCACAAACTATCAAGTTGTTTGCCAGCTGGTATGCGATGTTCATCGCGAGTTCTATCATTGATTTTTTTCATTTAGTAACTACTCTAATGACATAGGTATAATGTCATGAAAAATATTCACAACATGACCATTAATTCTTTGAATATTTTATGAGGATATACAATTTTTCTATATAGGTACAACATCAGTATTAAAATTTATTAATTTAAAAAATCGATTGGACATGGGAAACCATCTAATACAAAAAACTTTTTAGCCCTGTTTGAAAGATCAGTTTAAATTTTATTTAATTAGTTTATTATTCGTACAATAGATTTTTAATGACAAATATTAGTTTACTCCACACATTGAGATTTTCGTCAGATTCAAACTGATACAATATACTGATAAACGCAGCAATAATAAAGATAGATTTTCTTTAAAAAAAAAACTGTGTAAAAACTAAATATAATAATTTTATTAAAAAACATTGACGAAATACTTAATTAACGAAAATATATAAGTATTAATTCGATTTCCTCTGCCAGTGAGCTCGTATCCGATCTCTTAAACTCTGTCTCCATCTCGCTTGGGCTGGCTGAGCGAAGTTCACTGCTGGAGCCACCGGGTGGAATTGTGGAGGTGAAGGGGACCTGGAAAAGATTTAATTTTCTTTGTAAAAACATAAAGTTCCAGAAGAACGAAATAAAAATAAGCAGTAAATATAACTCTGAAGCTCAGACAAGCGAGGAAACAAGAGTTGTTTGAGAATGCGGAAGACACGTTCCACTATGCAGATTCGAATGGCACTTTCAATATTCAAATAATCAATTTGACACTTACATGAGATAATAGCAGATATGGATGTGATGCAACCCAGATTCTATTCATTCATTAATTCTTCTTCTCTCCTCTACCATTCTTCTCAGTAGCACATATTTAATATTCAAATGGAGTAAAATTGTAAAAAAAAAATACCTGTGAAAGAGCCTACAGAAGATTCCTATTTTTCCGCAGGGTGATGGTGTTGGTTTGATGGACACCGTGTGGATGTTGGCATGATAGACAGAAGGAGTGTTGGTCTACGGAGGCCGACCCATCTGAGGGACACATGCATTAGTGCTCAACATAAATTTAACACGAGGCTATATATTGGTCTTAGAAGTTTGTTTTCGTTTTAATAAGGTTCTCATATACCGATAAAATTAGGACGAATTTAACAAAGTCAAAACTGGGACTGGACTAAACAAATACTGCTTTTTTCTACTTTTTTAGCAAAAGTATGTGATTTTTATACATGCAATACGTCTATTGTTGATTTATAAATGTGATTTACGAGTACATTTTCGTACTGAAACAATATTTGCAAATTAACAGTTTTTTTTGTATTGAAGTACTTATTGAAGTGTACCTACCTCATAAAACTAGTCTTGTGCAAATCATTTGTTCATGAAAATGGAATTGCAAAAAAATCGAGTCTTATTTTGTATTTTCATTTGATATTTTATATAATCACCTGATGATTGGATGTACTCCTAAAAAATCCGAATCTGAATGGGGAAGGCCATGCCTCATGTCTGGAAACTGTAGTCTTGAAATCATGGGAAACTACCGCCAAAGGCTCGTCGTTTTGAATAGGCAATAAGTTCTGGGAACCTAATTGAATTGCGGAACCCAATGACGGCTCTGAACCCTGAACTCCTCCAAATGTTGAAAGTTGTCCAAAAGGTGACACATTACCATATCCTAAATGGTTTGATACGGGGTACTGTCCAATCTCTACTCCATAGGGATCATTTCCGAACGCCACGAATCTTCTTGTTAAATGTTTTCTCCAGTGATCTACGGCTGCAGCAGTAGAAATAATGTAAAATATAACAACCTGAAAAGACAAATTTCATAGAAAATTATTTTGAGATAGTGCCATCTATTTACAGAATATAGAAATATTATGACAAAGTGTTGCTGTTGTGTATTCACGTTTATCTGTGTTAGTCATTAGCCGACTCGGTGTAAAATACATAATATGAAATGGTGTAGATAGTGAATCTTGTTCAACTATTTCCAACAAATGTATTTTTATTATTTAGTGAAAATATTTCGAATTATATTTTTTTGATAAAATAGCTCTAAAATTCCTTATTTCTTCTAAACACTTTAAAAATATGTCATTCGCTCTTTTCTGTAAGTTTTCGAGTATCCTGTCAAGGCAAATGTCTTAAAATTTAAAAAAAAATTAAAACATTTAATTCCTAAAACATTTCCTTTAGAACACTTAACATCTTCAGTTTAACGATGAGATATGTCAACTATTCTAAATGTCTTAACTTTTAGGCACTATATGAGATGGTAGGCCCCACTGTTGTCAAATGTGAGATTTCATAGCAAAAGTAATATTCACGAAATTGTTGCCATATGTAGAATTATTTTTTGGTCACCACGTTAAATTATTTTTTGGACATCAATTTTTTCGACACCGGTAAACTATACATTCGAGTTAGATTTTATTTTTGCTAGTTTTATTTTATTTTTGCCGGCAAAAATAAAACCAGCAAAAATAAAATCTAACTCAAATACGAATTTCTTAAAGTTTATATTCGAATAAGATTTCAAAAATAGAGAATAATTCAAATTAGATAGCAAAAATAAAATAAAACCTGCTGAAATAAAACCTACCTCGAATATAAGCTTTAGGAAATTTGTATAGAAATTAGATTTTATTTTTGCCGGTTTTATTTTATTTTTGCAAATAAAAAAAGAAGAAAAATATTTCGCCAAAAAATCCAAATAATATTATTGTAGCAACAATTTTCCTGCATACAAAACTATATTTGACAGATATCTGACATTGGGGCCTACCATCTCAATGAGTTCCAACTTTTATTGGTACGGAGAGGACGATTTGCTCGTTTATCACATGCAGTTAGTCCGCTGGTAACCCCACTTATAGGAAATGCCATGATGGTATGAAGGAATGAATGAATAAAAAATCTAAATGTTAAAATTACCTACTTATCGTGTTCGCCAGTTTTTATTAATAGTCAAGTGATTTTACTGACACTAAAATTATTGTTGTAAATTATTTAAATTTATTGTTTTGATAAGCAATTCGACAAAATTGTCGTTTCTTATCTTAACGCACTACCCATATCTAATGCAACAATAATAAAATTATCAAAAGTGTATGAAAATTTAAGTAAATTGTTTTATCTATGTCTTCTTTCTAAACTGTAAAAATTGATAAAATTTCAAGGGGGATAGAAGTACTTAACTGCACGTAATAAATATACCAGTAGTCCTCCCCGTATTAAAAGAAAATATGAATGTCGGGATAGGTTGAATACAATATTTCTGATATTTTACGAATTTGTCTTAAAAGCGCAATAACTTAAGAAACAGAACACTCGAAAACTTTAAAATATGACGAGAATAAAAAACAAACCAAAAAAAATTAAAATAGAAACAATATTATAGAAATCGTCCAATAGAAGGTGAATTGAAAAAAAAACACTGTTTAGTTAACTTCCAAGTCCAACACAAATATTGTTGTCACAAGATTGTAAGTTTCAATAAATAAATTGTGATGGCATGAAAATGAATTGTATATCGAAAATAGAAATAACTTACATATCTCAGATCCATGGTAATGAGATCAAGTCCTTGCAATTGTGCTTAACCTATTTGAGAATCACTTTTCACTTCATTTAAATAGTATCTGAATAAACAATCAATAATAAAAAGGGGATGAAAAATAAAATTGATTACAGCAATATACGAACATTCTCAGACAAAGAAGAACACAGCACTGACATTTTTTCTGATACATAAATTTGGTTTTGTAATAAATCCAAATTCACGTCAAATACCCTAATTGTAAGTTATATGTGCTTGTATCATAAAGGCTGAGTAGGTCAGCAGGGGAATTAGAACATGAAAAATTTCGACTGAAGATGAGTTACGCCTATTTGCAAGATGTTCATTTATAAAAATGCTCAAACCCCTAAATATTAAAGAAAATGTTTCATTGTCAGAGTTTTTTTTAAATTTTCTTTTCAGTGGTACAACAACAACAACAAAAATGCAATGATTCAGTTACTGCATTAAGTACTTGACTTGTCCATGTTACCAACGAAAGTGAACGCAACTTCCGCATAATGTGGGATATTTATATAGAAAATTAAACTAGATGTTACTATGATTTAAACTCGTTCTAGGACTTTTTGCCTCATTCCAAGAATAAGTGGTAATTACAAGACTATTTATCGCAAACAAAACATATTTTCATTATTAACAGCTCGTAACTTTAGGCCGTAATAATACGTTAAAGGACTAAATAAAAATGGCTAACAAGTGCAATATTTTTTACTCAAGAGAGGTGCATGAAGACACGTGACTAGAAAGCAAATGTTTCCATGTAAAACAGAGAAATTATTGTGTCCATGAAGAAAATAATTAATTACCATTATTTATCCTTACCAAGGGAATAAAGCAAGGGTGTGTTATATCGCCGTTGGTTGATTTAAATAATAACCGTCATACGTGAGCATTTCGAATTATGTTTGATTGAACCTGAAAACGCAAAATTGATTGAAACAATGTATTTTTGCTGATAATGAGAATGAATCAACACTACAAAAAAATGCACTAGGCTTCAAAAAGTGCCTCAAGAATACTGTTACACTCAAGATGTATGATTAATGCATTTGTTACACACAATATGTCAACAGTCAGTAGTACCCGAGTACAATATCAATGATGCATTTCCCTTTGTAATTATGTATTCATCTCATACTTATGATAGATATTAATCATATTGAAAGTGAATTTGATTACTCATATAATAACCATACAATGCATTTGCAATAAGCGTTAAATTAAATCCATATTTACGAATCTCATTTTAATTCGATCGTTTCAAAAACATTTCAATAAAGGACGTCTATCCACATTTTGTATTTAGTAACACTAAATCACTCGCAGACGAGTGGATGGATTAGAATAGAATAGAATATTTAGGAATGAATTATGATCATGGTCCATGTAAATTTATTTACAAACAGAGCAAGACCTATCATAATTCACTCGATTTCAGGTGCTTTTTTATGAAATTTAAGTTTTCGTTAAGGTTATTAAATTTAAAATTAAATTAAATGTTCGTAAAGAAATAAAAATAAAAAGAACAAGATTTTTAAAAAATATAACGAATTGCATATAAAATAAAACATAAAAATATAACAAACATAATGACGTTCCCTCAACTTGTATAAATTTATGAAAGATCGAATGTTATAGAAAAAAAATTGAATTAAAATCATCAATAAAATAAAATTTTCATATATTCAGATGCAGTTTGTAAAAACAAATGTAAGATTATTATTCTCTGCATTTGTAATATTACAAGTTTAATAGTATGAAGGAAACTCGATATATGTAATTAAATACATTTTAACGACAATAATTTTGAAATTTTAACGCAGTACACATACCTCCCTATGACGAAATTTATTTAATAACTTACTAGAACATATCAAAGCACTGTGAGTGCCTATAAATATGTAATTACCTTACTACACAAATCACTCAACAATTAAACATGGAGAGACTGTAGCAATAGTTTGTTAGAAAGAACATGATCTTTTCAAAGACCTTGCTACAATAGAGTATTGATTTACTTATGTTCAAGGTATATTATGCTATTATGCTATGTTACAAGTTACAATGCAAGGAGTTTCGTTGAGATTCGTTGGGATATCAACTTAGGCATAATAATTTGCTTACTGCCTCAGAAATGTTCCAAGTAGACTTCGCTTAATGCAACCAAGATGATGAATATTTCAGTGCCTTTGACTTATTTGGTGTCTAAAAATGTATTATATTATTTTAAAATGTTTTCAATTTAGTGTCTTCTGACATTAATTATGACAGATGTGTCTCTAGTTCTTCGTACATTAATACTTTGTATTGAGAATATAGAACGGTGTCAATCAAAAACATAAAATATACCTTTCTTTATTAATTCAATCCACTCCTCCAACTTCTTCCATGTTACAATAAAGCACCCTACCTGATCGACCTTCTATTTCAATGGTCTTTTCCCACCCCGTTTGAGTTGAATTACTCGCTCATTTGATTTATATTTATGAAGATAAAATTTAATGACAGGCAGACCGTTTAGGTAAAAAAAATGGATAAGCTAATATTTAGCAGTCGATTATCAAGGATTTATTGTATAATTTAAATGCGCCAATATTCAATATATCACTTAGAATCTTTATAATGATCGACGATGAAGATACCCTTGAAGTACATTTTACTAATATGTGTGTCCTTGAGTATATAAACATCAGCTGAGCTCAATACATTCCAACAGTTGATCCTAAGCATTGGTTGCAGAACACCAATTACGTAGAAAGTAATAGCTATCACATTCATAATGAGTAATATAGTGAGGATCACGGTGAGAAATATTTATCAATTATAATATATATTTGTAAACAAAGAAATTTTGCTAGTGTTCATTTTGTAAAACCCATATTAATAAAAAAAATCTAAATACGGTAAAGTTTCACTAAATTACATTACTAGAGTGAACTGAGTTTGACGAAGACGTTACGTGTCTACTAATGAAGTAAAAGTCAAATAACGTGTTATTAATTATTATTAATTAAATCTCCAAGTACATCTCTGACGATTAAATTTATAGTGTATGAAAATAAATTGAGATTTACTTAGAATAGAATAGCTCTGCCTATCTTTTAGAATAGAATAGCTCTGCCTATCTTTTAGAATAAAATATTTAGAATAGAATAGAATAGAATAGAATATATAGAATAGAATAGTCTGCCTATTTTTTTCATAAGTTTTGAGTGTCCTGTAAAAGGCAGTGTCCTATATTCAAAGAACAGCTTGGATGTTTATCTATCTATCTATCTATTCCCTCACGCCGTATCCCAAAATGGGGTAGGCAGAGAGAACGGAACGCCAATTAGATCTGTCCTTACATACTTCTTTCGTCACCACCACAGTCATACAATTTCTCATGCACGCACGTCAATTTCTCTTACTCAAAAAACGGCCGTCCTTGAGAATTTGATCTACATGTTCAAGCCATGTAGTTCTCGGACGCCCGCGCTTCCTCACACCCCTCATTTCAGCTAAGTATATCCTCTTTGTCATTCTTTCCTCTTCCATTCCTTCCACACGACCAAACCATATCAATTTATTTACACGCATTCTATCCACAACACTCCTCTTGCATCCACTTATTCTTCTAATATCCTCATTCCTCACTCTATCACGCAACGTTTTATTAACCATCGTCCTCAGCGATCTCATCTCCACACCATTTATTCCACTTTCGTCCTTCTTCAACCATGTCCACGTTTCGCTTGCATACATAAGTGTTGGTACTAGGATGGTATTGTGCACTAGCAATTTTGCCATGTTCGACCCATTATCAGCAATGACAATGGGTCGAAGTGCACCGTTGATCCTAGCACCGGCCACTTTTCTTCTTTCTATGTTTATTACATGGGGATTTTTCATTAGTATCCAAATAAATAACCCTGATCACTAGCGTGACTGCAAATTCATGGTCCGTATGGACTGATCAATTTCATTGTTTCAAACATTTTTTTCGTTTACGTGGTTCATAAGATATGCTTTATTCCTAATACACAAATTAAATGTCTCTGATGGTCCCTTAATAAATTAATATTCAACGAACATAAAATGGCAATTAGACAATAATTATTTAAAGAAAAAACAAATATGTATTCGATAATACAATCATGAATCACTCTTAATGATACCTATTTATCATAAAACATACGCAACTATCTCAATTGTTTTTTGTAATAAAAGTATCTCAACTCTCATAATATGTATGTTTAATCTAAACATCGAGTGCCTACTCCAATACAGATAAATATAACTGATTAAATTAATGTAAGTAACTAATTAATATCTTTATCATAGTGATTCTAATGCACGATCACCCTAATTACCAGACATTGTTTTAAATGTGTATTTATTTTAGCTTTATTTTTTGTTGTCATACAAATAAATTATTATTAATCATTCACGGAGCACCCGGCAGAAAATTGGTCTCCCACTCTTTTCCGTAAGTTCCTCCAAAAAGCAGGTGTTCGGAAAAACAGACATTTTACATCTTAAATTCGGTTATGAGGTTTGCCACCCATTCTGAATTTCATATTTTTTATTGGCACGGAGAGGACAACTTGCATGTTTATTACATGCAGCTGATCTGCTGACTACCCTACTTGTGGAATTTACCGTTATGGGATAGTAGTAGTAGTAGAAGTAGCAAATAAAACATCAATCATCTCATAAATGTTAAGAATGTCACCCAGCAGGCAAACTCCTATAATTTTTTAGCTTATCAACTATACCTGATTACATTTTCTTCTATTTTTTAGATCCTGTTATTGACATTTCACACTTTTGGACCAACAAACTGTCTTGAAACGTCAACAGCAAAGACCTTAAAGAAACGTTCTCCAATTGAACTATACCAAGGATCAAACCTGCAAATAAATCATGGAGTACACCCATATCAAAATCACGGCACAGCTCAACAGTTCAGAGATATACTTATCGGACACATACAAATTCCTGATTCAAATAATGTAGGCAGCAGTCATTATGTGACATCAAAGGAGAACATTATAAATCTTCAATTTCCAATGTCTTTGCCGGTGAGACTGACAAAGTTGCATCCATATCCGATTAGGATAATTGATATTGTGAAAGGATTCCAGTATTACACACAACCAGTCCCTGTAGCTGGTCAGTTTGATCCGTCGTGGAAATATCGTAAACTTATTGCAGCAAATAATAATAATAATAATGCTGTAATAGCTACTACTGGCCCAGATACAGTTGCATTAGATTTTCCTGGTCAACAACAAATGGTAGCTACTATACAAAGACCTGCGGATGCTGTGAAACCAGTCTACGAAGACATTCAACAAGACCAACATCAGAACATAGATAACCAGTTAGACCTAATCAATTACTTATATAATCCACAGCTTCACGCGCTTAGACGCCGTGGTTGATGTAGAAACAGTAAACATTTCATACAAATCAATAATTTGTTTTTGAATTGCACCTGGTTCTGCATTTTTGGAACTCCCAGTTTTTTCTACATCTCATCAGGCAAGAAGGCAAATATTTTATTTTATTCCATAAGTTTGAACCCTTAGAATGATTACAAAAACTTAATTGATCAAAAAAGTATATTTTTTTTTTATTTCAAACCATGGACTTCCAACAAGTACCTTCGGTCAACAACATTAATGTTTTATTTCAAACCATTTTTTTTTTCACAATTTAGTCCGTGGAGCGCCCGGAAAAGAATTGGTATTCCACTCTTTTTCGTAAGTTTTTGAGTGTCATGTGTTCAGAAGGCAAAAGGCTGGTGTTTTAAAAAAATAAAAACATTTAGGTACATATTAAATTCAGCTATGAGATTTACCACCCATCTTGAAAGCATTAACATTTTGTTGGCACGGGGAGGACAGCTTGCATGTTTATTTTATGCAGCTAGTCTGCTGGCTGGCACTTGTGGAAAATGCCTGAAAAGAAACTGAAATATTAGTATATTATAATTTAATTAATTAATTTATCAGTAACGCGATTGGAAATTTGTCGATAGTTTAGAAATTTGTATTACGATATCACAGTCCGTCTTGTTTACAGTTTTCTATTCTTTAATTTCTTTGCTTCCCGATGTGTTTATCAAGTCAACACTCTTTGCATGCAATTTCGCTTATCTTATCTGTAAAATATGCTCTGTAAATACTCGTACACCTCTACTCTATTAGTGAATATTATATTATGTTATGTTAACACATCTGTATGAATTTATTCTTCTTTGTATGTTTTTTTTTCTTTTTTCAAATGGTTGGACGATGTTGCTCTGCAACAAGTCCGCTATTTGACAGAACACTATTTTTATTTATTATGTGTTGTTTGTACAAAAATTGTATAATGTTCTGTCAATAAAGATGTATTGTTATTATGATCATGGGTTTTACAACTACTGTAGCTTTTTACAATCACAATTTGGAAAGAATTATAAATCAGCATGCCTGGGATAATGTTAATCTATCAAAAAAATCAAAAGTGAGAAATGAAAACAAAGACAAACTAGCACAAATATTACAACACTCGTATATACTTTTGAAAAATTTATAGAATACTCGTATAACCTAACACAAAATTACAAAATGAGAGTAAACAACAAATAATAACTGAATAATTAAATTATTAATTGTGTCGGTGCACACGTAGTAGAATTCCATAATTATGTAATTTGAAACAAGTGTTTCTTTCTACTATTGATTATTAATTCCCAAAGAGACGTCTTTCGACTTATAAGGTCATTATCAATCGACCTTATAAGTCGAAAGACGTCTCTCTGGGAATTAATAATCAATAGTAGAAAGAAACACTTGTTTCAAATTACATAATAATGAATAATTAAATTTAATACTAACTTATGCAGCTATTCCTGTCCACTGCTGAACATAAACCTCCCCTGTATGTCTCCAGGGATCTCTGTCCTGAGCCTTCTGCAACCAGTCGCTAGCGACTCATGTCGTCTGACCATTTTGTGGGAGGTCTCCTTCTACTCTTCACGAGGTCTCCACTCCACTACCCTTTTTGTCCATCATTGAGTCTAGCAACATGCACTGCCCATGACCATAAATTGATCTTGGATGGGCAGCCTACAGAAATCTTAAGAAATTCTTCACTAGCAACATTATCCAATGCTTAAAGTGGGAAACGTACGACCAATGTGTGCTGCCAGTTTTGACCTATGGGGCAGAAACTTTGATTTTAACTAAGTCGACCATCAAGAAACTTCGAGTAGCACAAAGGAAGCATGAAAAAGCGATGCTACAAATAAAACTATCTGACCGCATAAGAAACACTGAGATACGTAGTGATGTAAGAAGAGAAAATTCTCCAAAGAAATTTCTCGAGAAAGAGAAATTTCTCCGAAAATTTCTCCTCTGATCGAAGAGAAATTTCTCTCCATAATTTTTCTTAGTGGTAATAAGACCTTTCGCCCAGTACACTTCGCAGCCAACCTGATTGATCCAAAAATTTGTGGGGCTGATTAAGGCCCAAATCAGAGGTTATTAACACTTTGTTCCATGTACGTACCTGCAATTTTTTTTAAACTAAAATATGGGCATGTGGGGTGTCAAACATCAATATTTTTCATCAGTTATTAGCACTTTTTTTATGTAGGTACCTAAATTTTTTTTGTTTCCATAATTAATTGTAGCCATATTGGTGATAAATTGTCTCATCAACATTTGTACATTTTTACTGATTGATTGAATAAAGTATTTATTATTATTTTACTATTAAATAAAAAATAAAAAAAAATCTCCGAAAATTCTCTACTTCGAGAAATTTCGAAATAAATAAAACAAGCGTTTTATCCTACTAATGATTAAATCGGTGAGAGAGACGTCTTTCGTCTTATGAGGACATTGTCCTCAATATGTATTGGGGCATTTTCAATTTTTTTTGCTTCGTTACGTAATGGAACCTAAAAAAATATGTGTAACAAATTATGCCTGATTTTGTATTTAAAATATATATACAACAGTAACGGACGTGAGAAATCAATCACTTTTAAGTTTTGTGTTTTCTTTTTTTCAGGAAATGCGTTTTCGTGAAGCAATATCTCAAGAAATTTCCATTACATCACACAATTCAACGGGGTTTTAAATAAAAACGTTTTAGTGAATAGTTGTCGAAAGTATTTAATATAGTTATAATCACAACATTCTTTAAGAAAATATATAATTTTATTAGGAAAATAACGTAAAATGTCACATTTTCTTCACTGTGTCGGTGTTTAGGTAGTAGAATTCCATATCGAAATAATAAAACAAATGTTTTATTCTACTAATGGTTTATTATGTGAGAGAGACGTCTTTCGTCTGATGAGGACATTGTCAATCAGATTGACAATGTCCTCATCAGACGAAAGACGTCTCTCTCACATAATAAACCATTAGTAGAATAAAACATTTGTTTTATTATTTCGTCACATTTTCTGTCCAATTGGTCCATTACGTTACGTTTTGTACTATACAGTAATGAGTTTTCTTATATTCTACACTAATTATGGCAAATTTGTTGGTGATTTGCACTTTCCAACAACAATTCAGTTCACATACTATATTTTATATATTACAATAATACAGTTGTATCAGTTGTTGGAATAAAATCTAAAAAAAAATAGTCGGAGATATAATAGGACAGTAACGTAATAGGAAGTTTCTCGTTACGTAATGGAAAAGTAAAGCTAACGTCGCATGGTAATAATGTTCATTAATTATATCAGTCGAAAATCCGAGATAAGTTTTTTGTTTTTTTTTTATATATTTTATTTATTTATTTATGCATATTCACGGCTTTCGCCTTTTACATGTTAATAAAGAGAAAAAAAATAATAACAACAATTAAATCCAAAATAATATAAACAATAAGTAAAAAATGATAATAGCAATTATATTCATATGTCAGTTTATTTTTTTTTTTAATAAATTATTTTTAATTTATTTTCAATCTTTGTTGAAAAAGTCGTTGAAGATAAAAACGTGATCATTTTTTAAAATATTATATTACTCGCGGGCCGCAGGAAATACGCGGCGGGCCACATGCGGCCCGCGGGCCGCAGTTTGCCCATGTCTGGTTTATAGAATACCAATATGGACTAACTAAAATTGGAACGTTACTATTTTAGTTAGTGCACACTAAAAATGAAATAGAATCGGGGGTAGCATTTGTCGTTTTTGTTACACTTGGTTGGCCTGACGTACTGATTTATGATTTACTAGCAATCACTTGAACTGTTTTCATAATAATAAATAAATATTGGACATCATAACGCCATCATAATAATTATTAACATCTTTTAATATAGTCGGAAGATTAAAATATTCAATGTAAGCTAGGCTTTACAATTCCATTACGTGACAGTTTTTTTCCACCAATACATAACGTTCCGTAATGGACGTGACGTATAAGTATCGATCTCTGTTCATCCACATGTTTACACCTTGTTAGTGAATATAAGGATGCATTTGACTTGTAATTCAAAATTAACAATATTTAATATGTAATTAGAGTCCAAAAGAAACAAATAAAACTCTTAACTTACCTTAGAAATCTGCGTTCGTAATGGAACACCAATTTTAGTGAGCAACAAGGGGGACCAGTTCCGTCACAAGAATCTGCACAACCGACGTTTTTACACAATATAGCGGCATTCATAGACTAATATAATGTTGCCATTAATTATAATCGACACTCGATTTGACCAAAATAAGTAAAACAGAGGTTTAGAATGACCGTGACGTAATAGGAATTCCACTTTTTGTGATTTGAAGGACAGGAAAAATATACATATTTAACATATTTCTGGTTTGCTTTATGATATTTTATGGGACTTTATTGAATTTAGAGACAATTAAGTTTTAAATGAAGTCATAAAACCTGTGAATATAATGGGCAGACAAATATAATTTTGTTGTTAAAGTTGAGAGGTACGCTGAAGACATGTTGAAATACGTCATTCCGTGTTATTGATTTACACATTAACTTGCAAAATTTAAATAGTTACCTGTTATTTTTATGCTTAACTAAGAAAAAAATCATCATTTTATCAATAATTGTGATTTCGGGCAAAACTGAAATAATTGGTCATTTAAGAAACAATTTTGAATTCTCGAGACGCGTACGTTATACTCATAGCAAAAAAATCTGAAAATGCCCATTGGATTGGTACTTATTGCTTCTATTAGAAGTAAAACAAACTACATATAGGATACCGCTATGTAGGTATGCAAAATTAAAAAAAAAGACTAAGTAGGAATTTTATTAAATTTCATTATTTGGGTTTATAACAAACCCAGATATATCTTTTTTAAAAAAAAAAACAAACTTCATACGGTATTAAATTTATTTATAATTCTTCCTTACAAAATAGCAAACAAAACATAAAATGTTTTTGAATGCGCACTCAAATCAATATGTATTTGTGTATTTATACTATTTAAGCATCAAGTCATTAACATTTATTACAAAGGTCATAAAACGTTAAATATAAAAATAATAAAAAACTATAAGGAAAAACAAAACCTTGTGGACATAAAGACTGCGTAGATGTGAGTGATAATATAAAATGTAAATAATTTTGTATGTTCGTCAGCACACTTTTATTAGTTGTAAGTTTCTTAAAAAAATTCACAAAAAAGTTACAGACAGGAGTGCTACCTAAATCACTCGTATACGAAAAGATACTCGTACCTACTCAGTGAAAACTAGAACAGATATAAGCCCATATATACTCCAATTAAAATATAGTTCTGGATAATTCATCTAAATAAAATAATACTTAGTAAACAAACCATAAGTAAACAGTTTCCCGATAAAAATACGCTAAGGAGTCTATTTTTGTGGATTGAGTCTCATTCTTTGTTCAATCCCATACTATTTTTTCCGTTCCGTTATATGTAGTTACTTACATCATTTTATTCCTGTCCATTACTTTTAAATGTAACGTATCGACTGTTAATTTTACACTTATTATCGACTTTTAATTTACTAATCTCATACCATACTTTAAAATGCAGAACCATAATTTGTAGAGAATTTTTGAGATTTTTTCCTATTTGGGTGGTGGTTGATTGTCATTACTGCTTGCAGAATGAAAATCAACCGCTCTGACCACTTCAAACTAAGATAAAAATTGGATCACTAAATTTGCACTTGTAAGTTTGAACACTATTGACCTTTTTTTATAAAATCTTTTTTTAAATCAGTTGTCATAACTCACTTCAATTCTAATTACAATTGCAAAGCCAGGTTAAAGAACTTCTGAATACTATTGTGATTCTCTTTGGTGTAGGTATACCTAGCTACTTTATTATAGTTTTAAGATCTTCAGCTGCTACTGAACGTTCTTATCTTAGAGTTTCTCCATTAAGAAGTGTTCTCTCTATACTTAATAAGTGTATTAAAGTAGTGATTACATTCACATTGTATTGAATGTGTTGAAACAATAATTGTTTTTAAATGTCGTTATTTAAATACGAGTGACATCACAAAGAAATGATCAATGAATAAATTTTTTTTTAAAAAGTTTTATATACAAGTGTGAAAACAATAAGGTAAATAAATGAGTTTTATTTCATTCGTAGTAAAAAATGTTAACTTATCTAATAATAGATATTTACTAGTTAAAACAGTGACCAAAGTGAGAAGACATTCTACATTCTTGGAAAAATAATACTGTGATTGTTTATATGTATGTAACTTTCTTCTGAAATAAGGTAAGACTTTTCAACAAAAATAACGGTGAAAATCTAATACTGTATACGTTATGTTCCACGTTCCGTGATGACTTGCGTTTAAGTTCATCAGTACAAATAAATCTTCGCTATGACTAAGGTTCAATTACAGAGCAGATTTTAGTACAAACAGTGACTACGAAAGACTTTTTTCCAATATTATCTCTGCTACCGTATTTTATTGGGGGTCTTATACAATATTTACATATTTATTGTATTAATTTCTAACAATACCTAACATCGTTAAATTAAATTTCGGAAATTAATGTTACACACGAAAACGTAAATGTTTTGACAAAAAAAAAACCGTATAAATGTTAAAGCGCTGAGAAAAAGCAAAGTCTACCTTGGTACGGGCTCACGCTCAGTTAGGTTGATTTTATGACATATTATTTCTTTAAAATACTGTAAATAAAATAAATAAATGTAAATTAGTAGCCCGATTTGGTTGAAATCAAAACAACAATAACTAGGAAAAAATTACAAAAATGTATGGGATCCAAAACCAAATGAAATATAATTTTTGATGTTTTTCAGACAAAATGAAACTTTCTCTTGGTTGCTGTCAGTATACACTAAGAACACGAGTGTTAGGGATGGGTATTATAGAAATGGTGAGTAGAATTATATCACTTGAATAGTTTTTATAAAAGTTTTCATTTTTAACACTATTCACATTGCTTCTAAGTCTTTTATGGAACAAAATAATCATGTCAATCTTTTTTGTCACTTCACAGTTGATTACCATTATAACATAATCCTCGGTTCACTGAAATAGTACATATTTTCTATTAATATATTATTTCAATTCCATGAAGAGAATCCAAGACCACAACATCAAAAGCTAGCAGAAACGGGTGTTTATATGAACTATTTACATGAAAATTGAAATATTTCAATAGTAGAAATTAAAAAAAAATATATCACATCATGAGAAGAATATAATAACCCTTCAGCTAAAAATATGATAACATTCGTTTGGAAATGTTGAAACATACTTAAGCAATAAACTGTTAACGGTGTTGGCATTATATTTTACTATACCCACGATTTTGACTTTATTTTTTCAGGTTGTTGTCTCCACATTGTTCATAGTCTCAATGTGTTTCACCGCAATAGCTAGCGAGAAGATAAGTTTAAACGATACTACTGTTGGTATAGATTTATTTGGAGAATCAACTCCTGATGGATACTGGAAATCAATAAGAAACATTTTCATAGCTTTTGGTATTATCAATTTCGTACTAATTTTTGTTAACGGAGCATTAATATTTGGAATTCTAAAGGTAATATTATTTATTTTTATTCACATTATACCTCTACAAATTGTGATTCTATAAAAAAATAGACATCTTAGTAGATAAAATTATAGCTTACAAAAAGAGCAATGAAATAAAAATGAAACAATAAAAAAGTTCACTAATTTTGTTTTCATTGAATGAGTAAAACTCCATTATTAAATTTAAAAATTTATAAGTAAAAAACACTTTAGAGTTTTAAATTTCTTAAATTAACAGTTACACGTGTTCGGGCATGGCCCTGTAACCCGAAACACGTGTAACTGTTAATTAAACAAATTTAAAACTCTAAAGTGTTTTTTACTTATAAATTTTTAATAAAAAAGTTGTTTTTTTCTGTTAATAAAACTTTAATTTGTTCAATCAATAATCAATTCTAGAAAGATCAGTGAATATATTTAAAAAGTTCTACACAACTGAATAGCCAAAAAAGTAAATTCTTACTATTTTATGAACTAAAGAGAGTTCTAAAGACTTCATATAACTTCTAAAACTATTGATATTATTTTAGATTAACTATGTATCAATTATTATATTTTATGAGCTTTTTCGCTACCGCGGTTTCGGTGGAACGTCCAGCATTAACGAGCGATTATCTAAAACGTTACCTAACTCGTTAATAACAACGAAACTGCGGTACCGAAAAAGCTCATAAAATATAATAATTGATGCATAGTTAATCTAAAATAATATCATATGTCTAGAAATCATTATATAGTTAATGCTGAAAATATAAATAAAGTTCTAAAACTATGCTTACTCGACGCGGTTCAAGCTCCCTTCGGCAATATGTTAGGATTTTTTTTTATTTGGTAAATTTAAACCCAATAATTTGTTAATTTCTTCATATCGATTGTGTTTCTATTTCAGAATAAACCTAAATTCTTCTACCCGTGGTTCATATATCAATCAATTCACGTTGTCACTTCTTTGGTCATCAGTACACTCCTGTGTGTGTCCAATTTTAACAATGGAAAAGATGGCATGGCCGTTGTTTCAATTGCCATATGTGTCCTTGTACTGAGTAAGTATTTTTTTGTGAATTTCAATTTATTTATTTCATGTATAAAATTTGCTTATTTAGTTCCATTATTCTTACAACCTCCACCAGATGTCTGATTGTTTGGGACTAAGTTCCACAGTCGCATTCCGGAAACCCCCTCTTACCCCATTACCACATTAGGGAATTGCAGAAGCCTTGACCCTGTGCAGTAGCCTTGTTTTGCTGGACCCAGACTTTTCGGGGGAGATTGTAGCCCGGAACCCTGACAGTAGGGTCTTCGATAATGTTCTGATTTATCAGCGAGTCTATGTTGTGCCATCTTTCTCAATAAAAGTAATTTTATTGAACACAACAAACAATACAGATATAACAATATATAGACTATTTCATTAAAAATTAAATTGAAACATCCTCCTTATAGAGATAAGTCTCGTGTAAAGGTTGGTGTATAATAGGGAACATGCATGTGTGAGGAATATGAATAAATGTTATCAATTCATATAAATAAATATACGCTGATCACGAATATCCTAATAAGAAACCATAAAATAAAACTTTGCATTCATTATTTTCATTTTAAAAATCCATATTTTCTGTTATTGAATTAGTCCGGTGTGACGTCGCTAGGCGCTATTTTGTATTGCCACACATTTCACTCTTAGTACTGTTTGTAGCGCCTGATATTGTCAAACACTGCTCCGCCACGAGTGAACCTTTTTGCGGCGAAGTGTGAAAATTGCTTTTTTAAATGGTGATAAAAACCTTAAAAATGCACATTTAAAAATATAAAAAGTACCAAAATTTTTCTTATTTTCTGTACTATTTTTTGGGTTGAAAATTTTTTTTTGTGAAAGTTCCCCATTATTACATAATATTGTCTATTATTGTTACAAACGTTTTATTTTTTTTTACAGGTCTGGCTTACAAAAATGTTTCCACAACGTATGAATATTTCAAATTTGTAAAAAGTGAATACAATCTTAGACCATTTAGAGACTGTTCTTTTGGTAGATCAACTGACTATCTGACTTATTCATAACGTCAACAACTTTTCATAATTCATCTATATCTCTATCTATTCTATAGTATTAAAGAATAGGAAATCCAGTACATACAGAGTAACTATCAAACACCAAAAACGCATGTATTGAATGACTCAAGAACAGTAGGTACAATATTGTTACAGTATGTTTGCAAGCAACTTATAATAAAAATATAGTATGAAGTCGACAAGTTTTTAAAAATTTAAATTTTTTAATTTATAATTTTTCAAATTTTTACGTATTTATGATTTTAAATACTATGAAATATTAATGTACCTAATGTATTATTTTAATTTAATTTAAGTGAAAATAAAGTAATGACTTACTTAAATTTAAAAAAAAAGTGTTTTTAAGAACTAATTGTCTATTCTTTATAATAAATAATTCTTCTTATATCGAAATGACGTGACGATCAAGATCATATCTATGAAGTTTTTTTTTATTTATCTGAGCCATGAAGCTACCGGCAAAGAATTGGTTCCGTACACTTTTCCGTAAGTTTCGAGTATCCCGTAAAAGGCAGGTGTTAAAAAAAATAAAAGTATTTTACATCTTAGATTCTGAAAATTGTAAAACTATGCGAAGAAAGAAGATTGTTCCAACAACGAGCACCATTAACTGAGAATGATTGAGAGAAATAATTGGTAGTGTGTGTAGGAGTTGCCAGAAGACGCTCGTTATTGGATCGCAATGGTAGCCCATGCCTCGCTAAATACCTACTCGAAATTTTCTTTTAAATAATAGGGAGAAGACGTTATAGTTGTAATGTACAATATATTTTTTTAAATGTATTTTTGGGTAAATTATAAGTATGTTTTCAACATTCAAATTTATACACACTTGATGGAACTTGTTATAGATAAATTACTTATTTTGAATGACAGTATCTAATCAATACAATCTATATACGTTTATTGTAAAAGATTTGACCATAAAAATAAATTATGTTTCTTCAATAGTTGTCTATTTCAACCGAAGCACCCATGTTGAAATGAATAAAATTATAAAGTACGTTGTATATTGTAATGTGAATTTAATCTAAACACAGTTATCGTTTGCGTTGAAAGGGAGTTTTTTGGATGTGTTCTTAATATGACAAAGATCTGAATAAATTTATATTAAGTGTAACTTCTGAAATAAAGCTGTCGTATCCAAGTAAGTATAATTTTGGTACTACTAATTCACAATACATTAAATGTGTTCATTACAATAATTATTTGTACAACAATAACATATAACTCTTTACTATCACTGGTGAAATATAACTGTTTAAACTATTATTGGCACATTAGGTTATATTTATTGGCACAAACAGTACATTGTTACATATATATTGAAAATATGGAAACATATGTACTGAAAGAAATACATTTTTACCATAAAATCGTAACCAATTCAAGAAATGTCATAATTTTTTTGTGTTCTAAAAAGTCGGATGTTTGAGTGTTTGAAGAGTCACCGTTTATTCGTCTGTTACCACCACAATAGGACCTAGATAAAATCTAGTATACATGTCTTTTTTAAAAAAATATATATATATATATATCTGGGTTTTGTTATAAACCCAAATACAACCTTATACACCTTTCACAGTAAGCTACTAAAAACTTGTGTCGTGAAAGTGTGGAACGTGAAACATGTCTTGAACTTCAACAGGAGTTTTTGCCCATCACAGAGTTATCTCTTTTGACAATTTTTCAAATTCTCACTTTTCTGTCCAGCAGGGTTACTCTTGACAAAACTAAACACGATCTTAATCTAGTCTTGATCTTGATCATACGACGCACGAAGGGACTATGGTCAAAAACACCGCGCTACCGCTAACGCGTGATCGGTTTGCGTGTATTTTTGGCCAATAGTCACTTCGTGCGTCGTATGATCAAGATCAAGACTAGATTAAGACCATGTTTAGTTTTGTCAAGAGTAGCCCTGCTGTACTCAAAAAATGCTCGTAATAACTTATTGTACTTAAGTAAACCAGTGCATAATATAATGTCATGTTTTCTGTCGAAATCAACAACAAAATATGTACGATTAGAAAAGTGTAATAATGTACTACGTATCAAAATACTTAAATTCACTGTGTCGGTGTTTAGGTAGTAGAATTCCATATCGAAATAAATAAAACAAGTGTTTTATTCTACTATTGTTTTATTCTGTGAGAGAGACGTCTTTCGTCTTATAAGGACATTGTCAATCTCGATTGATATAAGACGAAAGACGTCTCTCTCACAGAATAAAACAATAGTAGAATAAAACACTTGTTTTATTTATTTCAAAATACTTAAAGTCTGCATTGATGTTTATTTATTTTTCAGCAAAAATGTGTTTTCTACTCTGCAATTTATTAAGCTGTTGCTGTGGATGTTCCATCAAAACTGGAACAAAAGCCATTGTAATTTTTGATATGGTAAGAATTCGATACATGCTATTGCTTTTTCCATAATAATTCAAAGATAAAAGTGTATCTCTGAAATCTATTCTATTTCATTTTTAGTGTGCACTAACTAAAATAGGAACGTTTCAATTTTAGTTAGTACACATTGGTATTCTAAAATAAACTCTAAAATATCATATAAAAGTTTTAGTTCAAGTGACATGACCTTAATTATTAAATTATTTAGGAACGTTCTTATTTTCGTTTGAATCAATATAGAATAGGAGGAAGTATGTCACAGTATTTAGATTCATATACCTACTTCAAATTTAATAAAGTGATATCACAGTAATTATTTGATATTTTTTTTATTTCAGATCGGTTCTATTGCTGGAATAGCATTATCAACATATTTACTCATTATACTTTCTTTCAAAGACAATGGAGTCATAGAACTTTGTAATGAAACTGTAATAGATATAACAGAATACATCAGTACAATCAGAAACGTGTCCATCGCTCTGACATGTTTTATGGCATTGTTACTATTGATGTGCATGATTATGTTGTACGGACTCTATAAGGTATTTTATTTATTTATTTTGCAAAGAGATACAGTATGAATAGTTTCAATATTGTCGGCCGACGATGTTTGGTAGAAGTTCATGTTTAATTTACGAAAGTGTTTTATTTATTTACTTAAAATTGTCAATGATAAAATTAAAAACAAATATTTTCTTCTACTACCTATATTGATTTTAATTGAGATAGACGTCTCTCGTCTTTCAAGGACATCGTCAAACTCGTTGAAAGACGAAAGACGTCTCTCTCTCGATAAAAATCTAAATAGTTGAAGAAAAATTATTTGTTTTAAATTTCATTATGGAATTCTTCTACCTAAATATCGACACAGTGAATAAAATTGACGGGTTTGACATATTTTTTTTAAAATGAATACATACCTCTTTTGAAATAAAAAAATCAAATGTTTTTCTACTACATTGGTGTGGGTCTGGCCAAGTTTAAATTTAGTTTGAAAAGAGCAATCGTTTTATCTCGACAGACTGGTTGATTTTATTTTTTTTAACTTCTCTGCAGTTCAGTGTTTTTATATATATGACAAAGGTCTTCCTGCTGTGTGTTTTTATTTTTTATATATGTCTGCGTGTTGTTTGTTTTTAATTATTGTCTATGTGAGTCGTGTGGGTGCGAGCGGCGCTGTCTCCTTTAGGAACAATTGAACATGCAAAATACTTCTTAATATTTTGTTTAAATATCTTGTAAAAAGTTATACTTTCTAAATGAAAACATATTACTTTCTCTTTGCTTTAGTTATTTTCAAACTTTTTTTCGCTTTGTATTGCCAATATTTCAAATACGTTTACCCAACTTAAATTCTCCTTGTAGGGAGATAGCGCTGTTTGCATTTGTACGGCTCATATGTAAATTGATATGTATGATTGTGGATCTTTTGATATGTTTTTTTTAATGTATAAAAAAAAGCTTATTATTAATAGCTGTTAACAAATAAATAAATAAAATAAATAAATAAATACGTTGTTTCTTACTTAGAGAGATGAAAGACGTCTGTTTTTTGGTTATATGTTTCATTATTAAATTTTACTATCTAAACACCGACACAGTGAATGAATACCTACCTCTATTGTATTTGTCACTTTTCTCGATATACGAGTAAATCAGACCTATATAGGCATTAACAAAACTAAAACTAATTCTATTTATGAGGGCTTACAGTTCAACAAGAAGAAACTCAAAATAATTAATATGTGAATAAGTTACTGATAAAATATATTGAATTTTGTATTATTTTCTTTTTCAGTTAAAAGCGGGATTATTTATTCCATATCTAATATTTAAATCATTCCTTATATTATTTTTCTTCACCGTTTGTATCGTCATATCAATTTATGTATTCCAAATCAAGCATCTTGTGATTGGAGTGTCCCTTATTATAAGTGGATTTGCAGCTTTCTGTAAGTTTGTATAATTTATCTTTCACTATAATATTTCTTGACATTGAGTAAAAAATATACCTACTCAACAATAAATTTCATTCACACCTAAGTATGTCAATACTAGATAAAAAAAACTAACTGCAAAACATTATTAAAATTTGTCCTAAATTTCTTATCTTATCGACCAGCTTATTCAGAGAATTACAATCCTCTTAGTGTTTTTTTTTATATATATTCTGTTTGCATTGCTTTAACTCTTTACACGATACCAGTTCTGAATAACTATTAGCGTAATGCTCTTTCTGCTTGGTATAAATCCAAAAATGGAAACCTCTATGATTCACTGGATGTTATTGCCATGTACGTGCATTTTACAGTGCGCCTATTATTATTACTATTAATTTTTATTAGGTATATAAAAAATAATATATAAAAATATATTATTTGAGCACTGTTAAATTTCCACTTAGTTAGGATTGACACCGAACGTTTTCGCCTATACTTCTAGGCATCTTCAGGGAAACTGAAATATTGTGAGAGCTATAATTTTAGCCGGGTTAGTTGGAAGACATCGCATTTTAGCGATAAACTCGCCCTCTGTACATTGAATTTATAATTGTTATTTTTATGCCACTATTTCATTATATAATATTGTAACCAATGTACAGTGAAGAATAAAATAAATAAATAAATAAAAATAATTGGTAACGTGGTGAGAAGGGTAATGGTAGTGGGAGGGGAAATGGTAATGGGGGAAGGTAGTAGTAAAAAACAAGATAAGAAATTTAGGACAATAATAATGTTGGTAATATATTTTTTAAATAAACAAATTTAAAAATGGATTTCCACAGTGTAAACACAAAAACTCTTGAATTATTATTATTATTATTGTTAACTGTTTGTAAGAAGTAAGAAGATGGATTAAAAGTATACCCCGGGATGTGAATCCAAATTTGATATTAGCACAAATCTAGGGTGGACTACCGCATAATAGAATAATACGTTTTTCAAATTTTCAGATATTTCTTTAAACTAATTTGATTATATTATTATGATTTCAGTCTTTCAATGGTATTTTACATCGGTGGTGTTCTGTTATTACAAAATATTAAAGAATAATACTGAAACAGAAATGACAGAAGAGTCAACATCTACAAGAGATATTGAAAATATTGAACCTATAGTATAGAGCAGAATCGTAGAACGGAATGTCTACGAATTTTTATACAAAGAGGCCCACCAATCGTTACTTTTGCAAGCAATTGTAGAAAAGGTTTTCCTCTTTTGAGACGGATGGATTTTGTGGCGCTTAACGAGATACGTTCCCATTTATTTTAAATAAATCTAAGTATTTTATTTTTCCATTATCAACTATATTTTTATAGAAAATAACAAAAGAAAATTATAAAATTTCAAATTCATTCATTGGTCCCTTATATGGATCAACGCGTCTCGTACGGGTAAGCCAGAAGCAACCTCTTTCAGAGACTATGTAAAGAATAATAAGTAATAACCATTATTAATGATACAGAATGGTTTCTCCCATCGTATCAAAAGTAGGTATATGTTATTTTGAAAGGTATGACAGCAAAAAGTTACCTGTTGCGAATGTAACCGATAATTTTCTATTATTGTTGTTGCAATTTCAAGTGTACCTTATTATATAATATTCCTTAACGTTAAACAGCAGCAGCCCTAGACAAATTGCATTTGGCGATCGACTACAAACGAACTTTTCGACAATGTACCATTACATTATAATAATATGTACATTGTTGAAAAGTTTGTTTGTAGTCGATCGCCAAATGCAATCTGTCTAGGTGGGCAGATGATACATATATTAAGTTATGTTTATTATAATAAACAGTAATGTTTATAGTTTATTTATTACTTATAGACAGTTCATGCCGCTATAAAAAAAAAAAACAAGAATACCATAACGGCCCTAATAACATCACATGTAGTATTGTTAAAATGATGACAGAAGGTTTGTTAGAAATAAACAAATCGGTATATCTAAAACAATGCAATCGATTACAGGTACAAACTTTGTTAATTATACGATTTTAAACAATGATATGATCAATATGAGTCCATATTACTTTATATTAAATTAATATAGATAAATGTTGATATTTAGTCGAATTATTATGAATCTGACTCTATTATAATATGTTTAAGATGCATATTTTGTATAGATGTAATGATTTATTCAGTCAGTCCGATTGTAAAGCTTTTTTAATTGCAAATGGAACGAACGGATGAGGAAAGATCAACAAAGAGGATATACTTATCTGGAAGAGGGGATGTGAGGAAGCGCGGGCGTCCGGACAGACAGCCGTGTGTTGAGTAAGAGAAATCGACGTGCATGAGAAATTGCATAAATGTATCAAAGAAGCGATAAAAGTTTGTAATGATAGATCATAGTATAAATATTTATTTTCTTCAAATACTTTTCTACTGTCTTAATAATCGATAAAATGTATTCTTAAAAATAAACATTGCAACTGCTTACCTGAGGAGGGTTTCCATTTTTTTTTTTGACGTAGGCGATTATTTGTGAAGAAGGAAGTTTATTCAATGATTCATTCGGAATCGGGTGCTTTGTCTTTAATCGAATGAAAAAGAAGAGATCTGTCACTTTCATCTTCATCAGTTTCTTAAATATTCTTGTGAAGTACATACTTTTCGGTTATTTTTATATTATTCTCTACTAATGATTAATGAAATTATCATTAAAATAGATTTTTCCTCAGCGAGTCTCAAATGCAAACCTAACAATATTACTACTACCAAAATGTTATTGTAATACAAATGACCTTTAATATTCACTCAATACATTATGTGCAAAAGTTATTAGTTTCATTTTTTAAATATGATTTAATAAATTCTTATTTCCAATATTATCGTCATTATTTCTACAATTAACCATTGTAAGAGTTCACATACATAAATTTAACGCATGAAACTATCATGTGAAACTATCATGAAAAGGAAAAGTCACTTTCACGAGGTGGCGTTGTATGCTTATATGATTGTTTCACGTGTTAAATTTACCGAATATTTCCAATTCCATTGATAAACCAAAATCACATCTTCGATTTTCTTGAGCAAACTGGATTGGCCACAACTTCAGCCACCCAAGCCTGACCCCCTAGACAAGCCGTACTTGGCGATCGACTATAAACGAATTTTCGACTATAACCGCAACAACAACACATAATTATACGGTACATGCAGGTAGATTGTCGAAAAGTTCGCCAGTTGTAGTCGATCGCTAAGTACGGTTTGTCTACGGCCTCTGCTCATCACCATCATGGAGGGCATGATTGAAGGCAGAAATGGTAAAGGTTGACCAAGAGACATCTATAAATGGATTAAGTAAAGAAGGACATGAACTGTGCACATGCGTAGAACTAAAGAGACTAGCTGAAAATGGGAAGGAATGGAGAAGAAAATCCAAACTCGTTGCAGGCCAATCTAATGGGTTGTAACTCGCTATATACGAGTATAGAATTCTTTTATAAATCTCATACAGGCGAAGAAAGCACGCCGCAGTTTTTTTTATCACAATTGTTTTTGTTTGGAAGTTCGAAACTACCATCGAGCTAATAAACACCATTACTACATACTTCTTATGACTAAGTTTCCAAAGTATGTTTTGATTGAGGATTACATACACTTAAACTTAATACACATTTTTTATCTATGTTTAATTTTAAATTAAAATTCCCTGAATCTTATCTTCATGATAGCAAGATTATATCATTTGTATAATTATTATTTATACAAGAATTAATCTCTTGATTGTGTGTTAGTCACAGTTTTTTTTAATTAGATATTCCCCTTAATTATGCAATTATATATATATAATGAGTTACAATCCACTGGATTGGTCTGCAACGAGTTTGGTTTTTCTTCTCCATTCGTCTCTATTCTCAGCCAATCTTTTTAGCCCTACGTATGAGCCACAGTTCATGTCTCTCTTCAGTTGGTCCATATATGCGTCTCTTGGTCGGCCTCTGCCATTTGTCCCCTCGGTCTTACCCTCTGCGATGGCGATGAGTAGTCCTGGATGCCTGATGTTGTGGCCAATCCAGTTAGCTCGTTGTTGGCTGATTCTCTTAAGGAGTTGCCTTTTTTCGCCTACCCTGGTTAATACTTCTTCATTTTCGACGTGCTCCGACCAATGGATCTTGAGCATGCGTCTGTAGCACCACATCTCAAAGGCCGCCAGCCGTCCGCTTTCACTCTTGCTGATGGTCCATGTCTCACAACCATAAAGCAGAATGCTCCATACAAAGGCTTTAGTAAGGTTCTTCCTTACGCTTAAGTCAATATTTGGGGATTCCAATATCTTTGATTTTTTGTTAAAGGCAATCCTTGCCTGGTTTATTCTGCTTACAATTTCCGATTTGGAGCGTCCATCCTGGTTTATTCTGCTGCCCAGGTACACGAATTCACTTACTTGTTTGATGCTCACTCCATTTATGGCAATGTTCGCAGTCGCTTCCTCTTTTCCAACGACCATACATTTTGTTTTTTCTTTATTTATTTTCATGTTGTACTTTGACAACAGAATACTTTCCATTTTTCCTAAGGCTTCGTTCAGCTCCATCTCGGAGTCTGCGAGCAGTGCTATGTCGTCAGCATATCTGATCATGTCGACCTTTTTCCCATTTATTTTGACTCCTGTCCAGTTCTTCATTTCTTCTCTCAGTTCATCAATGGCTCGCTGTATATAGCAGTTAAAGAGAGCTGGCGACATTGAGCATCCTTGTCTTACGCCTTGTTCGACTCTTGCTTCTGCGCAGCTCTCTCCGCTTTTAATTACGGCCATTTCGTTCTTATATAGGCTCCAGATTGCTCTTCTGTCTTTGTAACTCATTCCTATTTCGTTTAGGATGTTAGAGACCACATATTATATAGTCGGCGATTAGTCAGCAAAAGATAACAATGCAGCAAGTGAAACACTAAGAAATAACAATACTTGTCAGGAAGAAAACCAATATATTTCGAAACGTATCAGAAACCAGTGATCGGTCAAATGATCGTCAATTTAAGGATCGACTTGTCAGCTCATCGACCATCTCTAGGAATTTTGTTAGTATGACTCGTGATTCATAGTAGATACCTACTCATAGTAGAGTCAAATTCGTGCAATATGGAAACCTGAACAAGTTTATCGCAGAAAACTATATTTTTTTATCCGTTCTTACTATCACAGCATTTTCCAGTAGCGGGCTAACTGCATGAAACAAGCATGCAGGTTGTCTTCTCCCAAGCCCATAAATTTTAAGAAAATAGCCGATATAAGTTTTTTTTTATTTGAGAGATCTAAAATCTAAACCTAGTCTAACAACGTGAAAATTTCTCAACAGACCTTATTTACACAACGCAGTCTATACTCCTCCCACAAGAAGTTTGTAAAATCTATACCTTCATAAGAAGGTATGTAAAATCTTCACCCCTATAAAGGAAAAACAGGAATTGTGATTCTTTTTTATCAATATAGACAATAAGACTACTCCTGCTGGAATCATTACAGCTGAAAGCTGATTCGATGCCAGAAGATGAAATGTTACTAGTAAAAATTAAAAACACGTATATTATTTAAAGTTATTTATACGTAGGTCAATTATTAAAAATAAATTTAAGAAAGCACTTTACCTACCTAATTGAAATAAAATAAATTATTCGATATATTTGTACTTGTGAAAATGTTTAAATAAATAGATAAATAAATATTGTAGAAGAAAACTACACGAAGACGACTGAACAAACTAACGAATACTAAATAAGAATGAAAGCAACGACAATATTTAGAATATAATAACAATCTGGCTCCACAACCAAATCTTAGAAGTCCCTGCGACATTAGAGATTTCATTCCTGAATCAAAAACGATTCAAGAAAACGCGTTCACAGAGATCAACTAATGTGCATCGTGAAGCGAGCACATACGTAGAATACATAGTACTATGGCAGACCAACTTTGGCGGAACTGATGGTAAATACCTAATTTAAATTATCGATTTGAACACGATTCGTTCTACGAATTAGCCAATTATATCCATTCGTGTTTAGTGAACATAATTATACGCATCCTTCCCCAAAATAAAATACTGGTTACGCCAGTGTAGCAACGTTTAATAATTTTCATTTTGCAAATTATCAGTGTAATTCATATTAATAACTTTAATCTTATACATCAAAAAATTCCGTTATGAATAATATTCTACAAACAACATGATGACTCGTCCGAGATAAGAATTAAAATTAATACTACAAATGATAACTTTTATCTTATCAAAAACCGATATCCTACCCATTGACTTAGATATAATATCACAACCGATTTTTCATGGGGCAGTTATCGAAAAGAAACTAATCGGTGCGAGTTATCGATAGAACTATTTAGTTACCCTAATATCTATCAATAATTGACAAAAGTAAGTGATCAATGGATTGATTTTAAATAATTATTTCGGTTAGGTACATATGTATGTCGATATTTTTGATTCAAAAAGCGAACAGAAATATACTGTTTGCCCATTGATAAAATTGACCCGACGTTTTTTGTTATATTTTGTAACATTTGTATCAACTTTCTGTTTGATTGATGGCAAGGATTGCAGAACATCCCTAGAACCTTGTGTATCCTAGTAACGTATTTACTCTTATTCTGGGTTGTCAAAACATGTGATTTTAAGTCAATGATCTAACCAATGTTTTAAGTATTTAATATTTTACTCAATGGATCTGGAATTAAAATTTGATATCGTGCGTTTGTTTTAGATTCAAGATGTGTTTCATTTTTTGCAATCTGAGAAGTTGTTGCTGCGGATGTTCCCTTAAAACTGGAACTCTAATCATTGGAATACTTGAAATGGTAAGAAATAATTTTTCAGAAATAATAACGTTTCTTCTCTCAACCAGAGTTTTAAAATCTTCAGAGAATTGAATGCCAACCTTTTATTTATTGTAAATTTTCACTCTGATTCAAATAATGTCTCGAATTCCCAAAAACTTCCCAAATTATGTATATATTGAGATTGACTTAAAGTTGGCTGACAAAAATAAACCAACAGTTTATCGCAATGTTGCTGTTTGTTTCTATTATATTTCTTATATAGGCTAGTTATTTGTTGAATTTTTTTTTTAAATCGGATCTCCATACTCATTTATAAATCTTGCAATTTATATGCAAAGATCCATTACTCTCCTTTGCTGCAAATTGGTTAAATAATTAGTGATCCTTTTTCTTTACAGCTTTCTGCAGCTGTTGGTATAGCATTATCAGCGGTAATAATTTATTATGCATCCAAAGATTATGGGAATATTGTAGTTGATGATGTTGTCATCGATCCTAAGGAAATCTTGACTGTGTTCAGAGGTGTTTTCATTACTTATACAGTTATCATGGGAATCCTGTTCCTAATAAGCTTGATGATGCTATGCGGTGTCTGCAATGTGAGTATTTTTTAAATATTTTTATTATTTGTTTTATATTCAACAACGTGAATGGTTCTTAGTACAAATGTGGTTAGATGGAAGAAATCACTTTATAGTGATAATCTCGCCACTGCATATCGTCCTAGTTTTTTTTTTAATTTTATATTGTTTTGTTAACACTGTTATAGAATGATGATGTGCAAAAAGAATAAATAAATAATTAAATTTATAAAACAATGATACAGTGTTTTGTGAACAAAAAAATACTTATGAATCTAAATTATCGTATTACACAGGTATTTTTTCTAATCTCTTGCATAAAATATTGAAATAGAACAAATATAATGTATTTATCTCTATCTTTGTTTGAATAAAAATATAGTAATGTCCCACATTTAATATCTAAGTCAGAATAATAATGCTTTTATGTAATATCGATATCTTGGCAATGCCTTTGAAAGGCGAAAAACTGTACAGTTACTGAACTATACTAACACTTAATAAATACTTTCTGAGTTATTTCTGTTCTGTAGATACATTCTGAGTTGTCAATAATAATAATGTCCTTTTTTTTAGCGAAATTCTTGCCTCTTCATTCCATTCCTGATAATGGAAGTGTTCGTTGTGCTCTTCAGTCTTGCCGCATTAATCGTTATCGCTGTTGGAGCTTTCAAAATTAAAGTAGCTTGGGGCGGAGCACTTTCTATTATATATGCTATTATATTCTTCCGTAAGTTAACAAAAATCATATTTTCTTATTGTCTTCTCCGTCTTATTACTAACTTTCTTTGGCTTATCTAGATAAGGGCAATGTGAGGTATCATTAGGGGCCGCACACTTGTGAATTGGATATCTGTATGTACCTACAGTGTTCGCATTTAGATATGTTGCCCAAGGAAAAAAAAATATTTTGCCCAATGTTGCTAACTTATGATATTTTTGGTAAATTTTTCAAAATGTTACGATTATCAAAATTTAGTATTTTTCCTTGCATTATAATTTCTACCCTCCGTCGCCAGATTTTCAAATTGGTAGAATTTGAAGTATTTTGCAAACTTCTCATGCTAGTTAAAGAATATTTTAGAAAAATGATACATAAAAAAATTAAACTCGCAGATTTGAGAAAAAAGCTTTGAGAGAATTTGCATCTTTGCACAAATAAATACCGAGGAACGCGATTTGAAGACCGCTGATCTAGATCAGAACATACAATTAACCATCAGATTATCTGTGATCATAAGGTTCCCAATGCAAAGACTTAGTATATACCTATGTACTTCCTAGCCATATCCTCATCTTACATCTTCCATATAGTGTCTGGATAACATTACGTATATTGGCATATAACGTATTCTTCTTCATTTCATTCGTTCTTTATAACTCCAACACAAATATTTTATTTCTTTATGTTTTCAGTTATCAGATGGTACTACGCCTCAGTTGTATACAGTCATTACAAAGAAATAAAGCGTAGTAACACAGTGTAAAATCTAATTTATATTTCAACAACACAAAGGGTTCCAGCCTCTCCCATGGATGTTACAGGAATGCTCCTATAACGACAACCAACAACAGTAATTCATGATTAATAAATATTTTTTACCGTTTTTCGCACTTCTCTGAAACACGGGACAAAAAACAATACATCCCTTTAAGAGCGTAGTAAAAATAATTATTCTACCTCTGTTTACTTAATGTTATTCATTAATTGATTTTAATGGATACTTGCCATAGTCACGTTCAACATAGTATTGATAAGATAAATAATTCAATAAACAAAATACATCTGATAATAAGGCCCAGCCTGTGTTTGTTTTGCAATGACATGAATTTGCAATTATTATTCACACAATATGTTTTTTTTCATATATGACAACAAGGTTTCCCGTTCATCTTGAATGTTTTGTTCTTTTAAAACGTAGTTTTATGTTTTAATATAATCGTCATAGAAATGATTTTGTTTGAAAGAGTCTTTCCAGGCTTTAGCTTATTAAAAGCTAAGCATAGAAATTTGGCGCTATTTTTGAACAACCAAAAACGTGGCTGATCTACTTTATAAAAAAATCGACAATAGCTTTAAAAATGGGATGATTATGAGTAAATAAAGTCTAATCTTTGATTTCAAAGATGTCTTTTGGTGCTCGAAATAGTGAATCCAATTTTTCCTCTACGCTCTCTGTATTTTCTTTCAACGTTTGCGTACTCAGAGAACGATGGAGAAACAAAAATATCTACAATTTATTAAGGCATTTTTAATCAAAATAAGCTGATATAATAAATATCTAAAAATAACTTTATGATAACTAGTTCATAAAAATCTTACAAATCTATAAAGTAGGAACTAAATTTAAGAAAAAATAATTATGATATCGACACGCCACTGTTTAGTAATGATTAATATTGTGTATTCCTAGTCAGTATTATTTTAGTAGATAATAAAAAAATGTTTTTAAAAATGAATATTTATTTGTTCCCTTTGATGACAACCTAATATTGAATATAAGGTAGATATATCTCACATATAGATCTAACAAGTGAAGTTATTTATGTACATTTAATAAATTTGACACTTTTGATGTAAATGATAACTAAACTAACGATATTTCATTAATGTTTTTGTCAACTTCAAACTATGATAAGGAACTGTACTTTTCCTGCAAATTTATAATCTAGTTTGTCACATTGTAAAACGATGTACATATTGATAAAAATGTAATGTTGGTATTATCAGATTTTAAGCTGTAAAAAATAAATTGCCAAAAAGTACAAAATATATCAAAACATAAGTTGCAGATGAACATTAACATTCTCCAATAATGAGATCTCGGAAGACTTGTGAAGCCGTTTTGTTGTTATTTATCAAAGTTTTTGTTGGTATTTTTTCCCTGTTTTTATTTTTGTAATTCCTGTCATTTAAATTTTTCTATTATAATAATGAGGTAATCGACTTATACAGCAAGACATATAACAAATACTTTCTATAATAACTTTATAAATGCGAAAAATATAGAAATACTGAAAATTTTACAAATAAACTATTTTTTTTACATTTGTCAAAAATATCCTGCAATTTAGAAATATTGTACCTACGACATTTTAATACGATGTTTTCCTCACATTTTTAATAAACTAAGTACATCTAAAAGCAAATAGATAAACTTATACATCTGTTAATAAACTTGGAAAATATAATCAATATTTTTATCTCTCTATAGTCTCTACACTCACTCAAATACCCATCAGCTTTTTTCACAGGAACACAATTATTCGGAAGGGTGTTAATCTTATCTAAGTTTATTTGGCTGAATTTATTACATATCTTTGTTTGTATTATGAAAAAATATATTTTTTGTGAATAGTGTATGGAAGAGTATTCGATGTGAACGTAGTTTTTCTATTGTGTTTTTTGTTTTGCTTCTAATTTTATTCTGCAAATTAATTTAGTTTTATTATCAAAATGACATTTTTACTGATCCAATCGACTTGTTGTTGTATATGTTCGCTTAGAACTGGGGTTATTGTCATATCCGTTGTAAACTTCGTAAGAAATGTGAAAAATTATTGTAATATTTACTTTATTTCATTTCCATTAGTGTCTTTCATATAATCACTTAATAATCTTTCAGCTGTTTTCTTTGTCTGCTCTGGTACTGTCTGTGATATTATCTACTAAAGCAATCAGGGATTTGGAGACACTATCATCCAATGATACTTTGGCTTTCGCTGATTATGCTACAGAAGCTCACTTTCTCACTGTGTCATATGGATCTCATATATTTCAAAGCATAGTATTTATGTTCCTTACGACTATGTCGATGATTTTATTTATCGGAGTCATAAAGGTAAATAACAAGAGTTGGCATCTGTTTTCCATTTGCTTTTTATTGCTACAGAATATATCTTGAGTGTGCTTAAATCCAGTAAGTTAATACTTAATACTCTTTTTAATATTCAGCAATTTTAAATTTGTCAAAAATATTTTTACATAATTTAAGGAAAATCCATGTTTGGTGATGATATGGCTATTTTACTGCACAATACATACTTTGGCTTTATGTTCTTCATTTATCCTCACTTGTATAAATAACTTCAAAGCGGAAAACTACAGAATTTTCAGTACAGCCATTGGATCTTTGATATTTACTGCAGGTAAGAATTAAAGATACTTAAATAAGCTTCTTTCATCTCTCTTAAAGCTGTTCAACTCTCGGAAGCTTGAACTCGCTTCGAAGGTAGATATACTTAAATCGGAAGTACACATTTTGCTATCAAAAAAGGAAAAAAAATACTTCAGCTATTATTTATCAATATAGTCCTATTTCCTTTACCGGACTTGGAAATGATTTTCTAATTACATGTTTTCTTTACATTATTCCAGTATTGACCTGGTACTACCTGTCAGTAGTTTACAGTTTTTATGTGGAGATGAGGGATGGATCCCCAGCAGCTTCCATAATCACCCAACCAGACTCCAAGTGCGATGATGATAACAGTGATCAAAGATCAATCCATAGCATCCCATCATGAATAGATCGCGCAAAATGATCTACTGAATAAACCCACAACAAAATGAGTTTGATAGCGTACAGCAGCAAAAGTAATGCCAAAAAAATATATTTAATGAGAAACAATCAATACTAAAGGATTAAGAAAATGCTTTTTAAGAAGATGAAGGATAAATTATTTTGAGACATATCAGGATTTGCAAGATATTTCTGTGATTTTTGTAAAGAATTGTACCTACACTTAATTCAAAGCCGTGGCAAGAAAGTAGTTTTATATTATTTTGATTGACTTAACAATAAAACCTCTAATTTTATAATAATACTTCCAGTACTATATACTATCATAATGACAGATCTCATAAGTGGGGTAGCCAGCGGACCAGCCACATGTAATAAACATGCAAATATAATATTATAATTAATCAAACAATTAAATTCAATTTTGATATAAATGTATATTTGGAAAAAAGTGAGGTATAATTCATTACTAAGTGCATTGTGTTTATTTTTAAATAGACCTCATCTATTTTTTGTGAGTTGTTTGTAATGATCGTATATATAACTTGTTGCTATGATTCCTAAGCCTGGAAAAATGAAGAACAGAAATGTAATAACTGTACAAACTCCATTCTGAATATTGTCAATAACTGGTGAGTAAGATTTTTTGTTGCAGAATACTTACAAAGTATTGCTATCCAAACAAAAACGTAGAGTATCCCTTGATGAGGTTTACTTTCTTTAAATGATGGTATAGCCACAAGAATGCCGCACACTGTATTAGCTATGTTGAATGGAATGGCGTAAGTCAGCCACGGTAGAATCAAAGGCACCCAAGACTAAATAGAATGTACATGCAACAAAGCATACAATTTACCACTTTACCACTTAAACATTTAAGTACAATTTTTAAAATAATTATTGTTTCATTTTCACTATAATTTTTTATTGTCTCGAACGTTTTCGTCTACACTAATAGACATTTTCATTGTCCTCTTCTAAAGGTTTATTAGTGTAGACGAAAACGTTCGAGGCAATAAAAAATTATAGTGAAAATGAAACAGTATTTTGTAATTAATTAATGTAAAAATTAATAATGAATTTTCACAGTGCAAACACCAAAACATTATAATTATTTAAGTAGAAGTTCACAAGGACCATTTCCTAGATAATCGCCATTGGAAGAACCTGATGCAGCATTCGAAGAAGAAGAAAAAGGTAGGTTTATTGTATTTAAATAAGCGGTGTTTGTGGTACATCGGGATTGAATCTGGTATAGCTATTTGAATTGCTGTGGGAACCTTGAAATACAAGCATCAAAGAATGCTAAATATCTTTACCAGCTAAGTATGTAGATGGGGTAATAAAAGAAATCCAGTATGTGATGACAATGACGATTGCAGTAACAACTTAGATACGGAACTCTAACTCCGAGACAAATTCATATACTGGGGTATTTTGCATTGATCTGTCAGATTATTTCTTTTTAAAAATTCTCTCATGCATGGCATTAACAGTATAAGTCAAATTTCAACATTTTACAGGAGAGCATTTTAAAGTTTTTAAAATAAGCTTCTGAAGTCAAATATTGATATATAGACGTGAAATTTACAATTTCAGTGTAAAATATGTATTATTTTGTTACTGTGTATACAAAAGTTTAAAAATAACTTAAATAAAAGATTAAATTGACTTGTACTCATAGATTCTGATATAAAAATGACATATACTATTAGATTCTTACATATACTGTTGATGTCAGTTGTGTTGGTATCTGGTTTCAGTGACATATACTGTTAGATTCTTACATAATACTGTTGATGTCAGTTGTGTTGGTATTTTGTTTGTGACGTATACTACTAAATGCAACTTTTTCATAAGCTAGCTCTAAAAATAATATTAAAAATCATCCAATTTCATAAAACAGACACTTCTTTGGAAGACTAAAAAACAAAGGTACTTCGCTTTGTGAAAAAATTAAGACATTTTACATCTTAAATTCAGCGATGAGGTTTGCCACCCATCCTGAATGTCTTGTTTTTATATTGGCACGGAGAGGACAGCTTGCATGTTTTATATGCAGCTGGTCTGCTGGCTACCCCACTTGTGGGATATGCCGTGATGGTATAGTAGTAGTAGTAGTACTTCGCTTTGTAATGGTATAGATTGCAAGTTTCCATGGTGGTTTCTCATTATCCACTGTGACTGTTTAGGAAACTATTTTCATATTTTGTCTCCCAACTGATGGTACCATCTTCGAGGGTTGCAGCTCTCCTAAACTTCATCCATCCTCAGACAAATGGATCCTTAAATTCGCAGACATACTTGCGTCAAATTTAGTGCCAAACCATAATGAAATATCTCAATCCTATTCCCACTTTGCTCTTGGAGAAATTGACAAAAAGTTTAATGACAAGGAACTAAAGCTGATCCTGAACTGCGTTACAGATACATCCCCAGGAATCGATGGAATAACGTATAGCCTTATACAAAGATTACAAAGAGTTTCTCTAGAATATTTACTTAACATTATTAAAAATATTTTCATCATAGGCAATATACCTTGCTCGAGGAAAACTCAGATCATTATTCCAACCTTGAAAGCAGAGACTGACCCAAACCAGGGCCAATCATATCGACCAATTGCACTCTCCTCAGCAATAGCCAAAAATACAGAACACATGGTGAAAAATCGACTAGATTGATTCATAGAAGGTAACAGGAAGCAGCCATCTTGGTTATCCAATTTCAGGAAGAGAACGGAAGTCCTGGACAGCGTAGCTATTTTGGTCTACTATGTGCAATAGCTATACTATGTGCAAAGCTTGATCAATTGGACATTCCTTCTACCCTATCCGGACGTGAACCGAACCCGCAATAACCCTCCTATTAGAAAGACCATTCATAGGTGATTGCCGCAAGGCTCAGTGTTCTCACCCATTCTATTCAACTTGTACCTACACGCATGATGTCTATCAGTCAGTATCTAGGGATGTCCAAATTTTGAAATCTGCGGATGATTTGTTCGTATATTGCTCCGATAAATCCATTGACAACTTCCAGGTTTCCTTGCAATCAGAGTTGTTGTCGGAATATGGCCTTAATGCTTCCTTCCAGAAGTGCAAAATCATAGTATTCTCCAGAAAACTCCGTCTATTCTACCTGAAATTTTGATTTGACCAACGGTTGATTAATTCTTTTAACGAAATAAGATTCCTAGAGGTCACATTGGTCACTGGTCTTTGATGGACCTCATTCATTGAACTCATACACCACAATGTCAGACCGGCCTCAAAATCATGAGAGAGTTGCCACCCCGCGACTCAGAAAATCTTTTATACAGCATTTATCTGCAGCCATTTGGACTTTGGATCCTTTTTAATAACCCCAACCTCCAAGAAAACTTGTTGAGACCGGATCCGGTCTCAGTCTCTTCCGTTAATTACGGGTAATCCTCCCCTATCAACGCATTACAGGTGGAGGCTGCAGATCCCCCACTTGGACTGTGCAGATATCTTATGTGTAACAGGTTTTTAGTCAAAATCCTGCGTTTTATTGATTACCCTTTATTGATTACCCTCTGTCTCTCAAACTTCATCTCCTGTCATACTTGGTAACTCATTTACCGGTATGGAGGGGTAAAGATCCACCACCTCTTGTTACCAGCTATAGAAAAATTAAAACTCCCTTGTTGGAGAGCTACACAGTTCTTACTGTATACTCTTTGTCATTTCCCACACTAAGTTTTAAACCGAAAGTTGCTCTCAACCTGGGTGTCAGTAATGGCATATTCGCACCTCATATTTTCAAATCGATTTTTAATTCCGATTGGCACTACTGGCACCTATCTATACAGACAGTTCGAAAAGTGACAAAGAGCGTACAGGGGCTGGCTTCTTTTTTTAATATAACACTAATAAAATGTTCAGGCTCAGAGACGAGTCGTCAGTCTTCTCAGCGGAATGTCTTGTTATTAGAGAGGCTATAAGGGCTCTGACCATACGCCATTACAGGGTTAAAACTCTCCTCAGCGACTCTCAAAACGCACTCCAGTCCGTTCTTCCTCCAGTCCGTTCTCCCTCCAGGCCGTTCTCTCTCCAGCATTATCCCGACCAGATGATCTTTTATCTTTAGATATTAGATACCTCCTATATAAACTTCAGATTTTGGGTGGAGAGGTGTTACTGGGTTGGATCCCGTGTGAACTCTGGAATCCCGGGCAATGAGGCGGTATATCTATTGGCCAAATTGGGAACGAACCTCCCTAACCCATCGGAAACTGTCTCAGCCTCCGATTACACTTTGATATTCGGCCGAAATCTCATCCAGTGCTGGCAGGCAGAGTGGACAGAGACCAGCCAACTGAAAGGAAGAAAGTATACCTCAATCCAACCCAATGTGTCCACGAAACTTTTATTTTTCGGAAATTTCAATGAGTAAGGCTGACACCTCCACGATCTGTATAATGAAGTTAGCTCATTGCTTCCCAGATGCATCTCTACCGAATCCACGTTATTGGTTCTCCTCTATGCGACCGCCTGAAGGAGGAGGACCTTGATCATTTTTTTTCGAATGCCCGATCAATAACTTCTACCCAACTTTGATTAACAACCTGGTACATTATAGGGTTCCGTTACCTACAAATACTTCCTTGCTCCTGGGTTCAAGAAACAAAAGTATTTTCAAACTCCTTGTCCTATTCCTTAAGCCCCATTTGATAAAGCTTTGAATGTTGTGTTTTTTGTCCTGAACTAATAATTTTTCTTGGTAGTTTCTGGCTAGGAAGAAAGCCAACAAAAGAATAAGAGAGACAGCACGTGATACCAACAGTATAAGTGAATTAGTAAGAAAAAAAAACATTCACGCGGCTCATAGTACATGTTGACTTATACTGTTGATGCCACTCACAATGTTGAAAACTAACCATAATGATTGGTCACTAAGAGTATAGGTCGACATATACTTTTAATGCTATACGAGTTTGAAAATAAATAAGATATACTATTAAATACAAATATTGTTTTTAAGGTCTTATAATTACAATTTGACATTTGTTATCGATTACACATGTGTAGTTTGAGATATACTACAAGGTTCCATCAAAAAGTAAAAATCGATTTTTTTTTACTTATACTGTTAATGCCATGCACGAGAGAATTAAGAGTTATTTGATAAACATACTGCGCAGACACCAATCAATAACAAAATAGTTAAAAACGCCATCAGCCCATTTATACAAGCCATCACAATAAATATGATGTAGATGACACCATTGTCTATTTCTTTTGAATTTTCTTCTTCATCCTCCTCAAGTTTCTTCTTTGTATCAAATATAAACACGATTGCCAATGCCATTGTACATAGGGCCAAAACCTAAAAATAAATATACCTAAAGTAACTAAAGTTATCTTTAAAAATAAAAAATCGTAAACTCTAAATACTAATATTGAGTAGATTGTTCTAGGTATAGTAATGGCTCATGTGGCTCATGCTGAAGCCCAATATTCCAGGGAAATATATTATGGAATCATTTTCTAATCAATAAAGATGCTGAGATGGATGTGTGGTGTCACAAAGCTAAACAAGATCCGAAACTCCTATTTCCGTATAACTTTAGGGTCTCTAGGTGTAACGGAGTACGTGATATTATATTCCAGTGAAAATGCAGGAAATTAGGTTGCGATGATATGCGTATTAATTATGTTTAAAAGATCGCCAGAACAATATGGCCAGTAAGGACTCATAATTAGAAGTTCCGGGAAGAAGATCCAGGGGTTGTCCCATCTAACCTGCGGAGGTAGTTAGATAGGACAAGCGGGACTGTAATAATATCTCCCAGAACCAACTATGTGACGACGTAAAACGAAAAATCATGAGCTACTAATAATTGGCCAACGAAAAGAAGAAATTTTTTCTTAACAATGATTTGTTTACAGAAGAGTGTTTGTTGTTTATCTCAAAACATGTCTAGTATTTTTAAACCTTGTTCAGCTTGGTAGACAATCCAAGATTTGATAATAACATAAAATTCTTACAATGCCTAAATAGACAGTTCAAAAACGAAGACACAGGACTGAATAATTTTGTGTAGGTAATTTCTTTCATATTAATTTCAAACATTACTTTAAAAATAATTTGCATTTACCAACGTTATTATCGTTGCAAACAAGCATTCCTTCTTTGACAGCTCAGTATCACTTCCAGAACCCCATGATATAATAAGCGGCATGTCTTAGTATATAAAATCTCATTTATTGAATAAGCTTGGATGATTAAAAAATTGCTTTCTCAAGTGATAAATAGACAAAAACATTATTTCATTTAAATAACTCACACATAATTATAAATGCCAAAAAGTTTTTGATTATCACTTTTTTATGTCAAATATTATCTATGATACGATAATTTAGGTACATTGTCATTTTTGAATTATGTTCTTCACTAAATTAAAATAAATTCATATCATTCCTACCTATACAAACTTGACAGGAAGCGAATCAAATAATTATACTAGAAGAATGATCTAAAAAGTTTATCCATGGTATCATTATAAACTGATATAAATATATCATCATCATCATCCCTGTCGGTCCCTCAATCCTGAGGATCGTAACCATCATGCCTCGTTCTATAAACCATCTGTCTCCATGTTGAGCGATCCTTCACTATATATATATATATATATATATATATATATATATATATATATATATATATATATATATATATGAAACAGGAATTGGTGGGATTGGTGAACGTACCATGGGTAAAGTGCACTTAAACCAGCCTAAGCCGATTCGTAAGCATCGGGACACCTTTCCTGTTTCATACAAAAGGGAGTTTGCACAGTCTGTTGGTTGTGCGGATGAGGTGTCTGTTGGGTAATATTCTTAATATCTTCACTCTCGCAGGTGTAAAAATCCAGTTAATTGCAAAAACTTCGTTTAACATATACCTATAGGTATATATACATGTATTATTGTTATTCTTTAAATCAAGACCCAAGAATGTTGGGCACAAAGTTTCTTTGAAAAATAAACGTAAATACAAGAATATTTTACGCGGCGGCAGAATTGTCATCCACACTTCTCAGCATTATACAACCAGATAAGTCTCATATGATCATAGTCACACAAAAACTTAACAGTCTAATACCGGGAAAAATTCACCTATCCAGATAAAGAGAATATCAAAGGATTAGGCTCAAAACGCGGGTTCAAAATACCAGCATTGTGTCTGAAATATCTGTGTTCAGAAACTTTCTAACAATCTCGTATTACAAGTGTTTATTATAACAAATTTTTGATTTTTTATGTACAAATTAACCGGTAAATCTAATTTCTGTAAATTATTTATTAAAGATTTCGGAGTTACCCCTGTAGCTGACATGACTAAAGGTATTATATAAGCGGATCTAGAATGCAATATATTTCTTATTTCTCCTACTAGTTCTGTATATTTCCGAATTTTTATTTACGGAAGAAATAATGGGTATTCCATTTACAAATTATACGTGAGATACAAGACCACATACTTCTATGACAAAAGTTTCAGCGATTCCTCGCCAGAGGAATATTACTATAGCTTTAGAAACAAAATGAAAACCGTTTTCACACCAGCGCCCTTGAGACAGCTGAAGGATTGTAAAATAGCGTCGAAGGAACTAATCCGTCATTGTCATCAATGGTTCTGGTTGTAGCTGGATTATGTATACAAACGCCCTCCGCACAAGCATTTGGTTGCTTATAGAGGGAGCATTTTTACTGTGTGTAATGTTATTTTGTTTTTGTAATATCAATGTATACTGTGTTTTTATGAATATAATTTCAAAAATCAGTTCGTCGGTAGCCTGGAGGTAGAGTATCGGCCTCGTGAACATGAGGTCCGTGGTTCGATCCCAGGTGCCGACAAACTCCCTTTCACGACACAAGCTTTTAGTAGCTTACTGTGAAAGATGTATAAGGTTGTATTTGGGTTTATAACAAAACCCAGATATATCTTTTTTAAAAAAAAAATATGAATAAAATAAATATGTAAAATAAAAAATAAGGTCCAAAGAAACCGGTTGTAACCTCGAACAGCGACTTTTTGAATCTGGAATAACTGCCTAGCATACTATTAGTACGACGAATGAGCAACTGGAAAGAGGTTATTTTTCTGACTAAATATTAATTCATATTAACACTGTTCAAATTGTCTTTAATTAAAAAATACATTTTATTAAAAAAGTGGTTGATACTATGAGATTAATTTGATGGTAAGATAAAAAAATCTTCATGTTAAGGTTATCGATGATCTGCCAGAAAATCAATTTTTAAGTAAATCATAATTTAGAGAACTCAAACGTTCTTTGTGGTAATTGTAGACCACGGATATGAAATTCCACCGAAGTACTGAAAAAAAATGCAAATATTAAAAAAAAAATTGTATTGGGTATCTTATATTTATTTATGTAAAATTGTGGCCACATATAGATATACCCAGAGATGAAATGTCAAAAATATTATCAAAGTACCTACCTAAACAAAAACAGTACTTACTATAAAATAGGAAAAGTATATGAAATGACATTATAGCGGGCAGCTGCCTTCCTTGTAATAATAATCTCTATTCTATTCTTATTAAGCCCATCCATTCGTTTGCGAGTGATTTATGGTTTAATCTGTACGTTAAGCTTACACTGGATACACTGGATTAAGTTGGTTATTTTATTAAATTCCTGTACTAATCTGATAAAGCTTCTAAATTCCAGATTTTAAAAACCAGGTAGGGGAGAGTCCCTATGAAACGGACGTCCAATGAAACCATAAGTACATTGAAACGGACGTCCGATTCATGAAAATATTCTGTGTCCATTTATATTAATTACATTTATTGTTATAAAAAATAAACTTAACAATGGAAAAAATACAAAACTTATGTGTAGTCCACTCTCATCAAACTGCTCAACTGCTTCAAAGGAATCCAATCGGTCAATATCTTGACATGATTCTGATGATAATAAAGGCCTTATTTATTCAAATGCATTGTTTGAAATGTTACCAAAAATATCAAAGAAAGAATAAACGAATCTTCAGTATCCAAAGTATCAGAAGGAAGCAGCACATGTCCTGTTAGTCGTAAATCATATGTGGCCAGTGAAAAAAGATTGGTGGAAGTGTAAGGTATTCCAGAAATGGGCACATGAAACATGTGGTGTAAAAAGAGCACTGAACATTTGGCAAAAAATATTTTTTCACGTCAAAACATATTATTTTTATTTCTGCTGTCTTCTGCACCAGAAACCAAAATAAAATAATAATAATATAATGTCAATAAAATCTTAAACAATCATTTCATTACTATGTCCGCTCCATGGGACCCCGTGTCCGTTTCATGAGAATCGTTCCATGAAACGGACATTATAATTTTATCTATTGATATTTTATTTTGATTGCCTTTTGTTGTTTTATTTTAAAATTGTAATGATAGATGTATGATTGTTAAATTGATTTGTTAATTATGTGTTTGGTACCTAGGTTTTCTTATTATATTGTACCTATGTAAAATAATGTGTAAAAGGCTAATTAGAGGCGCGAACTTCGTAGTTTGTGGGTATATGATTATCTTTCGTGATCAACTAAATACAACCGAGATTTCAGACTTTCCTTAAAAATGTCCGTTTCATAGGGACTCTCCCCTATTTCACTTAACTCCTATAACTAAGTTGAGAAAGATAAAAGCTAAATGAAGATTTGCAACTTGAAATTGAGAGTTGAAAATATATTTTGTTGCACTAAAAGTCGAGAAAAACATTCGTGATGGGAACAATAATAATTACATTTGTTAAGTTTGTGTCTACATAATTCCATAATTTGTTCTACGGAATCTGTAAAGTGATCAAAGGGCTAGGAAGATAATACATATAAAATTTTAAAACTTACTGAAAACCAATATCAAGTAAATAACGCCTGCCACTCCTTGATAAATGGGTCCTTCGTTTATTTGGATGATTTGAATTATAATTGCAGTAACAAACTCAAAAATTATATTTGGTACTGAATACCATAACCAAGGTAGCATTAATGATAGATTATCCTGGAATAAAATTAGTTCATTAATTACACAATTGGTCCATTCACTGTGTCGGAATTTAGGTAATGTTTTTTTCTAAAAAAAATTAAATAAAAAAAAAAATATTATATAGATTAGAGCCTTATAATTATATGATACCTTCAAAAAATATTGAACTTGGCACAAATTGTCCCATAAGGGACGGGATGCCGTAATCTTATAAATAATAATAAAAATAAAATATTTACATTACCTACCTTTGTAACTCCAATTACCATAGAAATGGACACTATAAAAAGAATTATATAGCCAATAATATAAACTATTAGAAAAATACTATAAAATTGAGATTCGCTCAGGCTCATGTTTGCATTATGTGTTAATCCATAAATAACCAATGCAATTCCCATTGTGATCGACAGTATCTAAAAGAGAAAATAGGTATTCTACATACATGATTGTTATAATCCAAAGACTGCCCATTTGTGAGAGATGCCTAGATGGGACAGACAGAATGATACTTACAACTCGCCAAAGCTCCACTATCTCTATTTATCTATATCTACCATCACGGTATATCTCACAAGTGGGGAACCAGTAGACTAGATTGATTAAAAAATGTGCGGGTCATCCTCTAAGTGTAAAAAAAATTACTTACAAATTAGGTGTCTGAAATGAATACGTGAAATGACTTATTCATAAAATTTTACGAATACCAGTGAGCCTAGTCAAAACACATTTAAGCGTTACGTTTTCGTGTAGTACGCAAGTAGCTACGAAAATTGATTCGTTCTCAACGTCGCGTCGTCTACATTCGAACGATAACGAAACGAAAACATAACGCTAAAATGTGTTTTGACTTCGGGCCCTGGCACTAGAAAAAGTTAGAGACATTACCGAGAACTCCACAAAACATTCATTCTTTACCGGAGGAGAAGGTATTATATTCATGAAATATATCATAAAAAATATATTAATAAGAAATAACTGTAAGAAACTAAAACGTCATACTAACAGCATCGATGATCCCAATCGTTAAGGATCCGGTCCTCAGAGAGAAGATAAAACAACATTTAGAGACTGGGAAAAAAATCTTCATGTTCCTAAGAAAACAGTGAGAACAAAATAATATTATTAGAGATTCATTGTACAATGCATAGAGTTTGGTACACTGATTAACATTAGTCTTGGCTCCTTGTTTTTGTTTTCCAATAAAATATGTACGCATGTCACAAAAAAAATGTATTATAAGAAAAAGTTTGTTATTGATAAGTAGATATCTACTTACTGATCAATAAAATATTATATGTTCCTGAAAAGTTGATAATATCTATATGAATATTGATTCAACAATTCCGTTTACATCGTAGTTATTAATAATAATAATGAAATACAGTAGGTATCCTGTTTTTTTTGGATAGATGGCGGTTTTAAATTAAACACACTTAAACGTGCTTACCTCTTATACAATAAAAATCCGCAAAATAATAGGTTCCTCTACTTGTAGGAATTAATATACTGAAAAATGTTTTCGAACACAACAATAATTTCTTTAACAGTAAAACAGTTATCGTTATCTTTTGATAACGATCGCTCTTATCTGTTTTCAGTAAGAGTTATCGTGTCGTTGTCATAGGAACGGTGTATTGTGAAATGTGGACGTGGTATATCTATACTTACTTCATTTTTAACAAAATATACTCTATTAGTCTTAATACTTATCTATAAAGTTGTTCATATAAATTTTCCGGGTTGGCTGGAAAAAATCGCGCTGTATGAGATAAGCCCGCCTTTTGGTCTATGATTTTATTTGTGCATTTGTATTTGTTGTAATTGTATAACACACATACTTTGATGCTAATAAAGATTTTTCCTATTTATTATTTAGGGTACATAATTAAGTAGGTCCTATTAATAAATAGTTGATTGGGGTGTTTTCTGATTGCTTGTCTATAGCACCAGAGTTATTTGGGTAAAGCTGTAGATATTTCATTTACGTTACAGTATTACTGTTAAGTTTGAATTTTATAAATTAATTTTTATTCTCCGCCCATTCAAAGTTACAGTGTTCACATAACACTCTGGGATGTTTTTCTTTACGTGTCTTGTCGGATCCCCGGAGGTTGGCGATCACCTGGGAGAAATCTTGTATATGTTCTAGGCAGCACGAAGCGCTCCTCCACACCTCCCATCCTGGTCCACTCCCGAATGTTCTAAAGCCAGGAAAGCCGCTTCCTTCCAACCCCTCTATCTTCCTTTATATTATGACCAGTTGTAGGATGGCATATTTTTCTCTTGGGATGTTTATTTATTAACAATTCACGGCGCTAGCCTTTTACATGTTATATATTTACATACATAATTCATATGATTTTCACACAAGTATAGAAAATTAAGACACAACAATTATAATAAAAAGTCAACAAAATACAAAAAAAAGAACAATATAATAATCAATATCACAACACAAGTTATGAATAGAAAAAAAGTCAATAGATCACAAGTCAATTCAATAGTAGGTAGTCTTGTCAAATTTTCAATAAACAACGAGGAGTATTTATGTGAATATTTCAAATAAAAATAAATGGGATGTCCCTAGTACACAGTCTTTAAGAATGGATGTTGTAAAATTAATAATATTAAGTGTCAATATAGAAACTGAGCAGTGTCAAATTATTCAAAAATGTCGAAACCAAAACAAATATTTAGTGTGGTCAATTTGGGTGTCAATGAGTAAATTATAAATAAGGTATTTTATTCTTTATTCTTTATTCTTATCCATCATGCGTAGGCTCGAATTTGAGCACTTGCACTCGTCAGTTAAGCAATCATATTAGTTGGGTAACATTGTGACAATTTACAATGGTGGAAAAATTATGTTATATGCTGTCATTTTAAGGTACAAATATACTATGTTATTAAAACAAAATGAAAAGGTTTATTATATTTGGGGAAAATAAGCATCTACTTATTTGAATTCAACTATAAATAATTTCATTATTTTTCTTTGTATTACGTGTTTATTGACATTAAAATTAATAAAAATTGTTTTTTACCTCTGCCTCTAACTTTTACAGCGAATATATTTTACAGCGTCCGTAGTTTTATTTTTATTAACTTCACGCCTTCACCAGCATAAAATTCTTAGCATGCCTATATAATCTAGACTAATAATGCAGACAGATCAAGGACGAAGACACAGGACTAAATAATTTTGTGTAGGTAATTTCTTTCACATTAATTTCAAACATTAACAACAAACAAACATCGTTTATATTCATTTCTACTTCTGTGTATTCTTTTTTCATTATTATTGTTATTTTAATATGTATGACAACCGAATGGGCTTTGATTAAAATAATTAATTTAATATTTGAACACTTATAAAGAGGACATTGCATTGAGTACTTCTTTTCTTGTACAATATTTGGTTGTATTAGATATGTATGTTTTGTCTGTAGTGTTCTGTTGATTGAATAAATAAATAAATAAATAAATTACTTGAAAAATAATTTGCATTTACCAACGTTATTATCGTTGCAAACTAGCATTCCTTCTTTGACAGCTCAGTATCACTTCCAGAACTCCATGATATAACAAGCAGCATGTCTTTGTATATAAAATCTTTTATATTGAATTGGCTTGGATGATTCCAAAATTGGCTTCTCAACTGATAAATAGATAGAAACGTTCTTTAATTTAAATAACTCACATATAATTGTGAATGCCAAAAAGTTAATGATCGTCACTATTTTATGTCAAATATTTTCAGTGTGTCAAATAATGATACTAAAAGAATGATACATTTTATTAAACATTCTTCAAATTATCTTTAATTACAAATATACATTTTATTAAAAAAGTGGTTGATTTGATGATAAGACAAAAATCTTCAAGTCAAGGTTATCGACGATCTGACACAAAATCAATTATTAAGTGAATCATAATTTAGAGACCTCAAACGTTCTTCATGGTAGTTGTAGACCACGGATAGGAAATGCCACCGAAGAACTGAAAAAAATAGTAAATATTTAAAAAAAAAATGTATAGATATCTTATTATTATTTATGTAAAATTGTGCCTACATATGGACGTAGGTACCCAGAGATGTAATCTCAAAAATATTATCAAATTACCAACCTAAACAAAAATAGTAGGTACTAAGTATAGGAAAATTATAAGAAATGACATCATAACGGACAGCTGCCTTCCAATTAATATACCTACATAATCTCTAGGTTAAACCTACATTGGATGTAACTTGATTATTTTATTACATTCCTGTACCAATCTGACTAAACTATAAAACTCCAGATTTTAAAAACCAGGTATTTCATTAAATTCCTATAACTAACTTGAGGAAGATGAAAGCTAAATGAAGATTTACAACTTTTATAAAATTTATTTTACATGTTTTTGGCACAATTTAAGTTTGTGCCAACATACTCCTTAATTTATTCCGTAAAATCTGTGAAGCGATCAAAACACACAGAAAAATAATAGAAAAAATCAAAACTCACTGAAAATCAATATCGTAAAAATGATGGCCATCACTTCTATATAAATGGGTCCTTGGTTTATTTGGATAATTTGATTTATACTTTCAGTAACAAAGTAAATAATTGTATTTGGTACTGAATACCATAACCAAGGTTGCATTAATGAAGGATTATTCTGGAATAAAATTAGTTCATTAATTACACAATTGAATCAATAAAAATACAACTATTAATACTTGCGCGGCACTTAATTTCTTCTGGATCTAAAGTTTTCAAAAAATCCTTGACCTGGCTAAGCATAAGTAGCTAGACTTAAACATATTTTTGAACTACTCCAGATTAATCATTCCAATTGATCACACTCATCCATAGTCAACCTATTTGAATAGGTATTAACCAGGTAGGTATGTTGTATATTATGATACACATACATAAATATGTGAACTTCCTTAAGGAGTGCACAACACAGAGTTTCGACGCTTATGCTTAGCTAGACTTAATTAAAGTTCAAAACCTTTTTGTCTTCCATTCTTTTTGAATTCTTCTTGGAAAAACATTTTTCAAAACATAGAACTGATCTAGTCAGTAAAATTGCGTTGCTTTGCTACACCCTTTTTCGCCAGCTTGTTCATTGCACTTTACCCGCTACACCAAAAGTTCCCAAACTTTTTTACCTCGTAGACCACTTTCAAAATTTTGCTGGTACTGGAGGACCCCCTGCATTTCAACACCCCGTCGCTAAATTTTCGAGATGGTATAGGAATTTGAAATATTTCAAAATCTCCTCAGTTTTTTAAAGAATATTTACTCGAATCATTAAGTATCTGGTACTCTTACCAAATATCCGATACTTTGACTATGGATTCATGAACCCCCATTTTTTAATCATGTCAGCGTAGACCCCCGCCAAGACTTCCGTGGACCCCTGGGGGTCACTTTCGGAATCACTGCTCTACACCGATATGTCTCAGTAATGATATCTGATATTATTTCATGTTTATTTTCAATAGAATAATTTATCATGATAAAATATTTTCCTTACCTTTATAACTCCGAATACCAAAGAAATGGACACTATAAAAAGAAATGCACATCCAGTAATAAATCCTACTACAAGAATACTATATGGAGTATCGCTCAGGTTCATGTTTGGATTATGTGTTAATCCATAAATAACCAATGCAATTCCCGATATCGCCATTGAGATCGACAGTATCTAAAAAAGAAAATAGGTATTCTATTTATGATTGTTATAATCCAAAGACTGTCAATTTGTGGGAGATGCCTAGATGGGACGGATAGAATGATACTTGAACTCGCCAAAGCTCCACTATCTCAATGTATCTATACCATCACGGTATATCTCACAAGTGGGGTAACCAGTAGACTAGCTTGATTAAAAAAATGTGCGGATCATCCTCCCAATGTAAACAAAAATAAATACTTACAAACTAGGTATCTGCAGGGCTACTTTTGACACAATTTAAATACTTACTTTCTTAATCTTATCTTAATATGATTAGGATCAAGACAAGATTAAGATGGTATTTAGATATTGTCAAGAGTAACTCTACTGAAATAAATACGTCAAATGTCTTATTCATAAAGTTTTACGAATACCTGACACTGGAAATTATATAAAAGAGTTTGAGACATTGCCGAGGACTTCACAAAATATTTATTCTTTGCTGGAGAAAGTGTATTGCAATATATCATAAAAAATATATCACTAAGAAATAACTGTAAGAAACTAAAACGTCATACTAACTGCATCGATGATCCCAATCGTTAAGGATCCAGTCCTCATAGAGAAGATAAAACAACATTTAGAGACTGGGAAAAAAATCTTCATGTTCCTAAGAAAACAGTGAGAACAAAATATTATTAGAAATTCATTGTACAATGCATAGAGTTTGGTACACCGATTAACATTTTAGTCTTGGCTCCTTATTGTTTTTTTTTTCAATAAAATATGCACGTAGGTATGTCACAAAAAATATAATATTATAAAATATTTTTTAATTGATAAGTAGGTATCTATCTACTTTCTGATTAATAAAATATTATTTGTTCCTGATAAGATAATAATATCATATGAATATTGATTCAACAATTCCGTTTACATCATAGTTATTAGTAATAATGAAATACAACCATCTGTTATTTTTAGATAGATGACGGTTATAAATTAAACACACTTAAAGAAATCGAATGTGCTTACCTTATTTACAACAAAAATCCGCAAAATAATTGGTTCCTATACTTGTAGGAATTAAAATACTAAATTAACAATCACAACAATAGTATCTACAACAGCAAAACCTTGCATAGGTATGTAAAAGATAGTGATAGCTCTTATCTGTTTTCAGTACAGAGGGCCTATTCTCCAATCTCGATTGATAAATGTTGCATGAGTGATATAATAATATAATGTCGATCTTAGTTTTCGGGTCCGGACTTAAGATTTTTTCCACTCCAGTATTCAGCGACGTATATCGCCTTGTCATTCGCCATCAATAGGTCACTCTCATTACATGTATTCCGCATCAGCGGGCATTGCAATAAATAAGAATCACTCTGCTGCTACACCCGCAGTCGCAGCTAGTGTCCTCCTCATCCAAAAAGCCCCAACTCCGCTGGTTACTTTTGCACCTAATCACCCCAACCCTTAGTCTGTTCAGTGTCTTCCATGTGGGGTACCTACCTCAGACTATGCACGGTGTTTGCGCTTTCGGTTGGCATCATCCATGGATTGTCGCCAAGTTCCTGCCTCCACAATTCCTCTTTACGATTTTCTGACGAGGTGGTCAGGTCATTGGTGACCTAAAGGAAGCTTGAATGTCGATTGAAGTCGCATGGAAAGTTGATCTGCGTGATCAATTTTTACAGTGAATGTTTGAATGTTTTTTTTTTCAGCGTTCATAGTTTGATTTTAGTAGAATTTTTTTTTATTTTATTATCTGCAAACTCGCGACTAAAAATGATTTTTAGTAATTAAAAAAATCGCAACAAACTGAATTTTTATTACTTTTGTATAAATTCAAAATTTAAAATCATAGGTAAGTAGATATATATCTTAACAAACAAGGCACGATTTTTTTGATCTCGAATATATGTTTCTTCCACACTAATCTCTAATTTTATAAAATAAAAAATGTGCAAGTGCCCCATGACGCAAAAAAACTTTTATTTCTTCATTTAGGGTGATAGAAATCTTATACAAATGAAAATAGGATCGGAAAAGCTTATTTTATAATATGGAAGCAATAAAATAATAGTGAACCGTGAACTCGCTCGTCAACCTTGATTCGAGATGTATCTATGGTTTATAAGCAAACTTTTTGACCTTTTACCCATAGATTTTTATATATTTTGTACATAGATTTTTATATATGGTTTTGGGCACTATATGAGATGGTAGGCCCCACTGTTGTCAAATGTGAGATTTCATAGGAAAAGTAATATTCACAAAATTGTTGCCATATGTAGAATTATTTTTTGGTCACCACGTTTAATTATTTTTGAGCACCAAGTTTTTCGACACCAGCAAAGTTAACATTCGAGTTAGATTTTATTTTTGCTGGTTTTATTTTATTTTTGCCGGCAAAAATAAAATAAAACCAGCAAAAATAAAATCTAATTCGAATACAAAGTTTAAGAAATTTGTATTCGAGTTAGATTTTATTTTTGCCGGTTTCATTTTATTATTGCCGGCAAAAATAAAATAAGCAAAAATAAAATAAAACCGGCAAAATTACAATCTAATTCGAATACAAATTTCCTAAAGTTTATATTCGAGGTAGATTTTATTTTTGCCTAAAATCTACTTCGAATACAAATTTCCTTAAGTTTATATTCGAATTAGATTTTATTTTTGCAAATAAAAAAAAGAAATATTTCGCCAAAAAATCCAAATAATATTATTTTAGCAACAATTTTCCTCCATAGAAAACTATATTTGACAGATATCTGACATTGGGGCCTACCAACTCAATGAGTTCCCGGTTTTGTATGGAATTCTGTGATTTTGTATGGAATTCTGTGCTTTTACCCGACATATGAAAATAATCTATGGCTCAGATGTCAATCATGCAAACTTTGACGTTGTGTACTGCCTTGTTTGTCAATAAATTGTTTACATGTCGCGAAACATACCTATATTACATATTTTTTATTCAACTTGGTTAGAACCGATTGTCTGGAAGAAGCCACTTCATGGCAATAAGCCGGTAGCAGAATTAACATCATTATTGGGGAAATATAACAACATAGCGGTACAGGTGAGGTTAGGTTGAATGGGAAAACATGAATATGGATTGCAGAAAAAAATATGATTTTCTACGCATATGTAGAATTTGTTTACTGGAAAATGATCATATGATGGACCTATTTCAACCTGCCATTGATTCCATGATGATTTCACAAGCAATTACATTGTGCTCTGGAGTTAAGGTAATGCGTAATATTTCCATTTTCAATTAGTTTTTGTTTTCATATTCTAGAATACATTATAATATTTGGTTATATTCATTTCTCTCTTCGCCCTTTGTCGCTCCTTTCGGGAGCACAGGGCGGAAACCAGCCTGCTCCATTCAGAGTTTCTCTGCGCCATTTGAGTTACCTCTTCTCATAGTTTTCCTAGCGTTCTGATGTAATTGTCACAGGAACAGTGTGTTGTGAAATAGGGATGTCCAGGCCGTCGAAGCCATTGTGGACAAAATAAAAGTGCTCTTTTTTGACCAGACATTGTACATTCTCAAAACATGACCCAACCAAGACCAAGTATCCTAGAGTTGTTTTCATATTTTAATTATTGTTTTCATACTGTGTATAACTTTTTTATTTTATATGACAATATAAATTAATCATAATTTATTGCTTTAGCCCTCTGATGATGATGGTTTTCCCAAACAAATATGCAATGAATGTGTAAGCCTGGCTAATACCGTGTTGATCTTCAAACAAAAGTGTGAAAACAGTTATAGTAAACTGAGAGAATATATTTTAAATGATAAACATGAAGAACTCAGTATTATGGGTCTGAATGACATTGGAGATTATTTTCAGTATGAAAGCATTCCCACAGAATCTTTATTTCCAAGGTAATTATTTATTTGAATACCTAGGTAGGTCTATAGGTAAAATAATATGTGAAAACACAAACAAATGTGGTGCAAATCAGGAAGATGATCGCTCAATGATGGGGAATGGCTGTAGGCCTCACGAACTGAGTCTGGAAAATAACGATGCAATGTCTGTCGTTAAAAGATTTAGGCCCGATACAGAAATTTATGAATTATAGGTGATCTGTTTAAAATTGATTTTACACTTGCATCTTTTTGGATAAAAATATTTTACACTTCACTTTCAAATTTCAAACATACATCTTCTTAAAATTGACCAGATATACTTATATGGATGAAAGAAAATTACACAAATAGGGGGGGAAAAATCAATTTACTTTGTGTTATAATTGTTGATTCTACTGGGGATCAAATTCTCAAAGACAGCCTCGTGTTAAGTGAGAGAAATCGGCGTGCATATATGAGAAGCTGCATGAATATGGAAAAAAAAAGAGGAGTGTAAAAGAATATAACAATATGGCGTTCCTTCCATCCTCTCTACCTACCCCACTACGGTGTGAGAGTATAGATAGCATAGTAGCTTTTATGTTTTATATAATATAATGAAATAGATTAATATTATTCTTATTTTGCAGCCCTAGGCATGATGTCCTAATAGAATGTGATGAGAGACAAGCAACCGAGGAATTGGCTATGGTTATCAACACACACAATTCCTCCGTGATACAATTTCCCAATCTTCAGATGTGCTGTGAAGTCTCTAGAGAGTAAGTTTTAATTACAAATGATTTTCAAGTTTTGATGTGGTAAAATTATAGATTTTATTATTTATTTATTTATCTTACAGGAAGTTCGATAGTGAATTTGATTACAATAAACATAAATCGTCGCATGCAGATTTGTTCACGGTGGGTGACACAATATCATGTCCATTTTGTGTTGAACTCTTTGCCAAACACAAGTCTCAACAGAAGCACATTGGTAAGCATTACTATATTTATCTTACAATTATAAATAAAAGTTTGTTTTAAACATATTATCATTTATATTTTATTTATTATTTTATTGGTATCTAAATAAGTTCACTATTCATAAATATTTAAATAGGAACAAATGTATGTGAAATAATGTGTATGTTTTTAAAATCATCTCTCCTCATTTATTGCATATTTTTTAAAAAATCTGCTTATTTTTTGAACAGAAATATCTGGTCAAAAAAATAATATTTAAGCCAAGCTTTTGGTATAAATCTACTGACAGCCGAGAGGAAACTGACAACTCTTATTAGTAAACTTTCAATTTAGTAGAGTTTATTTAACTGAGCTCTAGAAAAGCTATTTAGCTTAGCTTTGGTGTAATGTAAATATAATTATTAAACTGTCCAATATATAATTTGTATTATTTATTTTTTGTCACAGAAACTCACATAGAATTGTCTTACAACAAATGTGAGAAGTGTCAATGTTATTTTGTAACAAGTGGTCAACTAAAGAGACACCACAGAATATCACATGTAGACTCCAGAGAGGACAAAGATCTGACAATAGACTCGGATATTCTCAAAAGTGACATGTGCTTGATGGATGATTCCTATTCCTTTCTTAATGATATAGGAACAGATGGTATTGTTATTTTTATATTATGCTTACATTTTAAAGAAGATAAATAAATTATGAAATCAAAATTACTAAATATGTTAGTCAATCACAGAAACATAAAATTTTGAATCTAATGGTGAACATCCTGCCATTTCCATCATTGTACACTCTAGATTTGTAAATTTTGGGTAGATTTTAGTTAAATGTGTGCTGTTCTTAACCTAGAATGTAATACATAATAGAAACTAAATGTACATCTGTTGTTTGCTGTTGGATTTGCTCCTGGTATCTTGAGGTAGCTTGGCTGGACTCTTGGGAGTACTTTATGGGTTCTTCTGTGTGCTTTGGGGTGATAGGCTGGCCTGGACCTGCAGGGGACTCGGTTACTAATCAATAACGCCTGTAATATGGCGCATCTTTGATTCTTGATTTGTTACTGTCGTTTTTGCTATATGTATTTGATGTACCTGTTGGTGTTTGTTTGTTTTAATAAATAAAATAAATAGAAGACTTCCAAAAAATTTAACCCACATAAATTCTACTTTTTTATCACTATATTAATAATGTATATTGGAACATCCAAAGTAGCAAGAACTCACAATAGAAGGGGTTTGTTTCCTACCTGTATTCCCAATATGCTTCACCTTCATTTTTTTAATTCTTTGTATCATAATCTCAATATTCATACTTAACAAACATATTTTTCAAAGTTATTTGAAATTTCAGATATTATAACAAATATAGAGCATAGTAATTTGAACACAAATTTAATAAATCAGCAAGTGGACAGCGCACAATGCATCACGGATTACGAGGCTAACAAAGTGTTATCAGAAATGTTAGAATGTGCTGTGCCACTTGTGCCATATCCCAAATGCGAGGACAAGGAAAATAAACCTGAAGAAATAGAAGAATGTACAGTTGGTGATGGAAAATCTCATGAGCCAGTAGAATCTGTTGAAGAAATAGCAAAACCAAAAAAACGGTATCTTCAAATTAATCACTGTGTAATACGACTGATTCAGTACTTCATTATGTTTTCATTATACAATTTACTTTGTCATAATATCTGTCATAATATCTTTCCTGAGACTCTTCTTTTTTTTACAGTGTTTACAAGAGAAAAAAAAGATATCAATCGAGTACACCAAAGAGAGAATCTGAATTTTTCAAACCAAAATTATTCAACTGTAGCCAATGTACAAAGTCTTTCACAAGATTAAGTGCTTACGAGAAACATGAAGCTCGCCACCAAGGTGTAAAGAATATCTTGTGCTCAGAATGCGGTGAAAGTTTTTATAAAAAATATTTACTTGAAAGGCATATAAGAAGGAATCACAAGGTATATTGTAAATAATACTTATCTCTATAAGGAGGATGTTTAGATTTAAGTTTTTATCAAAAGTTTATGTATTGTTTTGTTAATTTTTATTCCAGGAAATTGTAAAAGGGTCATTCCCTTGTACTATGTGTGATAAGATATTCTATCAATCAAATCATTTGAAATCTCATATGAGGGGACACAAAAACGCAAATCTTCCAGCAGAAAACAATGTGAGTATTTTCAATGTCACCAAATGATAGATATTTGTAAAGCAGCCTATTGATTATGTACAACATTAGCTTGTAATTTTGTGTGCAAGTTCTTGCAATCAATGTATAAGTAAATAATTAAAAATTTCGACAGACATATTTATGTACCACATGCGGAAAAAAGTTGAGTTCCAACTCCAATCTCCACATTCATATAAGACGTTTTCATACAAAAGAAGTGACTAGTAAATGTCAGGTTTGTGGAATGGGATTCTACCGCACCACAGACCTCAAGAGGCACATGCTGAGCCACACCGGTGCAAAGTCATTGAAATGTTCTATATGTTCCATGGCTTTTGCAAGATCTGATAATTTGGTACAACATATGAGGACACACAAAGGTAATAAATACTAAACATTGTTATATGCTATCGTTAATAAAAATGTGAAAATTATTTATGTAACTATTGATTAAAATTACTGTTTTAACTATTGTTGATTTCATTTGGTACAAAAAAGAATGTATAAAAATGTTGCATTAAGTTGTGTGAGTATATTTTGAGTATAGAGCTAAGATAAAAAGTTATTTTCTTGTTTATCATGATCGATTTAGAAGCCATTGATCTAGACTTACCTAAAATTGTGTTTCTTTATACATTTAAAATCAGGGAAAAAGACACAAAGTATTCATAAGACAGGATGATCTAAATCCGGTCAATATATATCTTTGGTGAGCCAGCTCACTCTATTCATCGCTAGAGCAGCGCTGTATTGCGGACTATTTCGTTTCACCTTCGAGAGGCGCCGATGTATATAGACATCCTTTTTTAGCGCAAGAAACTAAAAAATATAAAGATATAAATTGAAATAATTACTAACCAAATTTTGTTCTTTCAGGAGAAAAGCCTCACATATGTCCTACTTGTAATCGAGGATTCAGTCTATCTGGAGACTTAAAAACTCACATCAAAAATAAAAGTTGTTACTTTAGAAAGAAACAAAATGAAACAAACACAGTCAACGAAAATGGAGAAAATTTATTAATACAGACATTGAAAAAATCTCAAAGTTTGAATGTAACTATGGTGGGAAAACAAGTGATCAATAAAAGGGACCCAAAAACTGTAAAGAAAAATAATAAGAAATATGTTTTTGTAGTGCATAAAGGTAAGAATAATACCACTGAAGAAAATTCACACAACCTCGTCTCCGAGAGCACACCAATTGATAATAATGTATTATCATTAGATTTGGGTATATCAACCTCCCCTCTGATACCGCAAAATCAAGATTTCATGTCCCTTGATTTGCTTAATGACAGCATCCCTGGTGTGTAATAACCTTAATTAGTCAAAGGTGATAAATCTAAAGCCAGGTATTTGTAAAACATCATTAAGAAGATATTAAACATCTTCAATTCAGCGATGCGGCATGCAACAAATTATGAATGTCTCATTTTTCTACGACCTGTATGTCCATGACTTCCCCATATGTGGCAGATTCCATGATGTTATAGATAGATGATAAGATACCCGGTCACAGCAGAAAACCTGTTCAAACATTACATGAACAACTTGAAATTTTATATAATGTTCCAGATTTATGAACATATGTGACTCAAATTGCAAGTAACTATCATAACTTTAAAAATGGATTTTTTATCAGTGAACTAAATCTCTATAAATTAACAAATAAAATAAAATAAATATTTATTATTTTGTTTTGTGTTACTGTTGAGTATGACTAACGCACGACCGGTTTCGCGGACTCCGAGTTCGCATCATCAGGTGCTGATCTATACTATATAGATCAGCACCTGATGATGCGAACTCGGAGTCCGCGAAACCGGTTGTGCGTTAGTCATACTCAACAGTAACACAAAACAAAATAATAAATATTTATTTTATTTTATTTGTTAATTTAAAATGAAGTGTTACAAAGTAAATGCCGATACAATTAATAAATCTCTATATCTCACAAAAATAAACAGACATCAATCTCTGCAACTCAATTTTTATTATTATTATAATAGTTTGTTATCAGACAGGCAGCTTAGCCGATATGTCCGAACTCAACACTACTGTTACAATAACAACCATCAGGCCCAACAAAATTATCACAACCTCAATGAATCATACAAATTCTTGAAGCTGTTCAAATCTGAAAACTCAACCAGCTCAGCTGGCAAACTATTCCAATGATTAACCACCCTGTTAAATAGACAGTGCTTCAACGGATTTCGCTTGAACCTGTAGCCACGTTAAAAAATTCACAATTATTTTTTATTAACTGTATTTTAGATTTGAATACAGTATAAACTAAAATCCTTGATAGAATATCTCACCAAAATATTATATTTCCGTTTCCATTTTTTCTTTTTTTTTTGTGTGAATGAATATTAAGTACAAGAATGTTATAGATACCTGCATAATGTGATACTTGTAACAAGACTGATAAATAAAACAACATTTTTATATCTGATTTATTGTTGTTGGTCTTTAATTAACAATCTTTAATAAAAACTTGGATCGCTCCCCGGAGCTACTACTACTATATACTATACCATCACGGCATATCCCACAACTGGGGTAGCCAGCAGATCAGCTGCATGTAAGGAACATGCAAACTGTCCTCTTCGTGCCAATATAAAATCAAGACATTCAGGATGGGTGGATGGATGGATCTATTACAGAAACAATCAAAACAACTTGTGGTTAAAAGTAATATTACGATTAATGTAATAAGTCTTCTGGTGGATGACATAATTATGTGAAACAGTATTTATTTATTTACATCATCCATCTATTAACACATCGAATATTAACATAAGAAATAATACATCGACTTACACAGCACATTTATTTTTTTATTTCACATCATAAAAGTATCTTGGAATAATGAAATGATGACTGTTAAATGACGCCAATATTGATCATCTGGTTCAGTGTTCTGCTAACTTTTTGTGTTCAAGGTACACCTATCAAATCAAGAAATTTTAGAGGTACACCAAAGAAAAAAGCAATGTTTATTTAACAAAGCGCCTCGCTGTTATAGCTCTCAGCTATTTCTAGGTGTATTATCTTCACAAAACCTTGACTTTTTTCCGCGGCTCACTAACTGATGACCACGGTACACCAGTATACCGCAGCACACGCTTTGCGGAACACTGATCTAATTTCAACATCATAATTTCATTTACAAACATAATAGAACTGTTTGAAGAGACTGAGACATTATTGTCAAAATGCCTTACGTATCAACATGGATGTAAAAAAATTAATGTTGATTAAACAATTTTTACTAAAGATGTCTGATGTTTCTGAGCCTTGCAGCATATTGTCGCTCGGCGTTCAATACCGCGAATTGGACAATTTAGGTGAAATAGTTTTTGTTTTTAAGATATTAGTACAGAATATTAAAATACGCGATTGTGTATACAAAAATTTCCCCAAATATTGTCCTAACTGCTAGAATGCCATATGGAACAAAATCGTGAATATGGACTCGGCGCTAACGTAACTTTTATTCAGATTATTAGACCTGTAAAATTTTGTAATTGTTAAATTCGCAGTATTGAACGCCGAGCGACGATATAGCAATGTATTGCAGATAGATAGTGATTGCCTGCATCACAACTACGGACAGCGTAATTCGTATCTTCAGCTGTGAAGTTGGAAAATGCACTTTAAAACATACTGATAAGAGCATTTGCTCTTCACCATATTATGTAAGGTTTAGAAGAGTAGTTAAATAGATGCACAGAGGATATGTTCATCACTGTATTGCCGTATCTTCCAACTAACCCAGTAAAAAAATTAATTAATTTGTTAATAGATGGATAAACAACATTACGTAGACAAAGATTTAAATTAAGTAATCTTGATAAGGCCCCTACCATTCCAATTTAACAAAAACATTTTATAAAATCTATTCACTAATTTACACAATACAATGAATATTACATACACATTACAATACATATAAATGATGAATATACGAAAATTATAAGTAAACAAAATAACCATAACATTAATCATAAAAAAGTATAACAAAAATAAACTAATGTTCAAAAAAAAACACTTAATAATTCATATCTTATAAGAAACATTTGAAACAAATTTCAGAATAATTTATTTTGCATGCATCGGTAGTAATGCATTGTAAGAACAAGAATAAACATTTTACTACTAATAGAACATGACAATTGATATCTTTGACAATCTGGTTGTTGTTTTTTGGGTTTGCCATGTATGGTTTTATTTTGTAGACGTTTCGGTGCACTTGCTGGCCCCATCTTCAGGATATGATATAAGCAAGTGCACCGAAACATCGACAAAATAAAACTATTCATGGCAAACCCGAAAAACAACAACCAGATAGTGAAGATCACCATGAAAACCTTCAATCCACATTAATATCTTTGACAATATTATGTTCAAAAGGCAAATATACATACTGAACTGGATTTTTTACAATATATCGAAAAATATTGTTAATAACTTGAGTAACATATTTTATGATTACATATAAACTTTATACTGAATATGGAGCAAGTATCATATAATGCAAATATTTGAACTTCAAGTAATCGTAACTCAAATTCCGACAAGCCTCAGCTACAAGATTTCTTCTTGGTGACAATTTAAAAAAAAATCTTTATATTTTTTGGCAAGAATGTGGTATTGATTCAATTCAACTCTCTTGAAATATGAAAACTTCTACCAAAGGCATCCCCAAACACTTTCACAGTAAGCGATATGCTTGTTTTGTGAAGACAAGTTAGATTGGAAGCAAAATCAAACCCTTATGTTAAATTTTACATCCAAAACTCTATCATTAAACAACTGACCACCTACCTCAAACTAATGCTACGTTCTATTGCAACCAGTACCACTGAAATATTAAATCATTTAAATAATTAAATTGTTTTATTTTGTTTACTATGTCCATATTATAAATTACGTAACTAAATTTGTACATAATGCTTAAACGTAAAATAAACAAAACAAACAAACAATCCTCATAATAATATGAAATTAAAATGTAATTCTACTTCTACTATACCATCATGGCATATCCCACAAGTGGGGTAACCAACTAATAATTCCACTGTGACTATTAACTTGCAAGCCGGCTTTCGAGAGTAAACGTAATTTCCCAAAAGCTGGCTTGCAAGTTAATAGAATTACTAAATATATCTTGAGTCATTTTTATTTCTTATTATAATAAACTTTCGCCAAGAAACGTCGATCGTAAGTTTAACTCGTAATATTAATAAACATTGTAACATGTTATCTACATTAATATAGAGATGTACAAAACATAAGGTTAGAATCACATAGCTTTAAAATACCTTCTGGAATATATTTTAATTTACTGAATCTGGAGGAAATATTATGACACAATCTCTGATGGTTTTATTAATAATTTCTATAGTTTTAAAGAACAAACACAGTGAAAGTTGACTGTAATTTATTGTTATATGTATTATTAAAATTTTACATAATTGCATGTTTTCGTGTGAGTATTTACTTAAAAATAATTAAAGACATTATCTACATTAACTACAGTAGTAGTATTTTATATTATAGTACACAATACGCATACATTCTATACCCATCTTATAAAAATATGCAACAAACTACATATCATGTGCACCAAGGGAGGAAAATAATGGAAAACAAACAAGATGCAACGTAAATTTTAAATCATCTGTTACTCAATTAATAAATTTGGAATTTTACATTTTTACATACACACATCCCATCACCCTGCTTCCCTTGCATGATAGGCAGAAAGGATTGAACACCATCCTTACGCAGACTGCTTGAGTATCTCTGTTCTACGTGATCTAGCCGTTTGATCCTCAGGTGGCCATTGAATAGGAGAACATGCATGAGAAAATATACATTATGAAGAAAGTGTATGCAAAGATAGGAGTAAGTGGTGCCCAACCACGCAAGGGAAGAGGCGATACAGTGATGACAATAAACCATTTATATAAAACGAAGAATTTGTTGTTCATTTATTTAAAAAAACATATTCCAACAGGCAAGTCTTATTACAATTAGAATCACAAGAATTTCAATTTTAGCAACTAAAATTAACAGAACTATGAACTTGTTAATCCTAGAGGTATCATAAATAATTTTCAATTTGAAAGAGGTAATTTTGCTGATTAAAACTGAACATATTTTCACACACAAAAGCAAATTTGATAAGTTGCATGTTTTCTTTTGGTCTGTAATTAGGTACATATCTCTTTTACACCATTCTAAACCTTCAAATATAATTGTCATAAAAATGGTTCACTGAAAGTTTCTTTCTGACCCAATAGCAATTCTCTTACACCAGTTATTACTACACTGCATCACTTAAAACTTACATAAACTTCAATATCATCACTGAATATGTACTGTTTTATTAGAATATAATAAAAATTGAAAAGAGGTTCATATCTCCTTATAGTCTAAAGAGGTAAAATAAACCAGAAAAGTAATTTAATTTTGGACGATAGAAGATTAATATAACTTTTCACAATCCTTGATGCACACGCGTAGTACAGAACAGAATTAATTATTATTTTTCGAAAAGAAATAATAGTTACTAATAATAGATTTACGAATTATAATTTCATTTCTGATTAAGACACTGGTTTATGGGGAGGCGGCTATGATCCTGAGTCACTGAGATCAGGGTGGAAGGTGATTCCCTGTTGGTTAAGCAAGTTCTTCATCTGCAAGTTGGTCTTCTTCAGGGTCTTTATTTGTAACATTAGAGTAGCCATCTCCGACGCCATTTTCTTATTTGTCTTTTCTAATGCTTCCACTCTACAAATCAAAATACATTACAACATACTCAATCCTCCTTACTTATTTACTTGGAATAACCAGTATTCTCTCTGTTACTTCAAGCTAAGTAACATTACTTATAGACATAGAATAGCATAAAATATTGAGTAACTCTACCATAGAATGGTAAGGTTCAATCAGGTATAATTATATGATTTGTGAATATTAAACTATAGCTAAAACAGATATTTTTTTAGAAATAAGGCCACATGAATCTTGAGAATAATTCAGTTATAATTCTGGTTTACTTCATTATAATTTCCCTAATATTTTTTTTGTATGTGTTTAAGCGCAAAATAACATGACTGACAGCTGAGTAAAATGTTTCCCATTTTTTTTATATTACTACATGAAATATTTGATCATTAGTCATTCACATATAGTTGACATATGTTAGGTGTTTTTAAATTTAAATAAATAAAAAAAAACATTTATTTAAAAAAAATTGTAATGTCATTCGATCTATGACACATCCGTGCTCTGAGACTATTTCTAATGAGAATGTATTCAATAAGATTGTTTATTATCTGCATATCCCAATATAATCTAAAGTCACTAGCCAGAATAACTCAACAGGCTGATTCCTTTTAATCCATGCAAACCAAAACTTCAATTATAGTACAAAACACATCTACAAACCTATCTTCATTTTCCTTTAATTCAGTGATATATTCACAGGCCTTGGCCAGTATCCCTCCCTTGCTCTCCATCACAATTTTATCCACAGCATCATTTCGTGGTATCAGTTTGTCTAGTTTAATTATCCAACTGTTTATTTTATCTCGACGTCTTCTTTCAACTTCGTTGTGAGTTGCTCGTCTCCTGTCATCACGCTGAAATGAACAATTACAATATTTTTAATGCAAAACTACAACATAAATTTAGTTTCCATTTAAATATTTACATAAACCATTCACTGTAAATCTCAGATGAATTGGTTATTAGCTTGATGTTAGAGTCAAAGACTTTTGGATGGATGAAGTGTGAAACATAAACACAAGAAAATAACTGTTTTAAAATCTAAACTAATAAAGTCAGAAGGAATAATGTATTGTAAAATGATTCAAAGTGAAAGAAAGCAGAAGGAAATTTATTAGTGAAATAAGTTGAGGTTGTAAAATAGGTAAACTGTACAATTTAATTATAAAATCTAACTGATATCCAGAATACAAGAATTATAATACACATAGAAGGAGAACTGCAAATTTACCTTTTTAAGAATTGTTGTAACTTTTCCATGTGAATCTCTGGACATTGTTTGTTTATTGCTAGAAGAGCTGAATATTTCAGTATTCCCTATTACATACAGTTGCCCTGGAAAAAACATATTTTAAAAATTATACTCTGAAATAAATCAACCTAACAACACATCTAACATAAAAAAGATTCTATGCATTCGTAATTCGAATACTTGTTTGTACAACCAAAATATGTTTAAGACAAAGATCAAATAAGTAGGTAGATACGCTAAGGCTATTGGATTCTTTTGTTCTATAGTGAGGCAAATTTCTGTCCCCTTATCCCCTTAACAGATCAATGAGAAGTTAGGTACAGTACGTCGTTTGCTAAATAATGTCTGACAAGTTAGGACGGCATGTTATCTTTCGGTTATGTCGACGTGTTTTCGTAATTATTTTAAAGTGAAAGTGCTATTTTCCTAAACAGTTTTTGTGTACACGATTTCAAGAATGAAAACCTATTCATTTCCGTTCTGCAAAAGAGTTTATTTGTAGAATAAATCGGAAGTATTCTTCCACTTGTAAGTATGAAACATTTTTGTGTTTATCCCTCTTATTTATTATATTTTAGTAATATAATCAATCATAAATAATAAATATACAATAGCTTTAACGTTATGTGTATATTTCATAACAATATCACTCGATTTTAGGAGTAAAAGGTCATTTTCAATATGTGTTTTGACGTTTCTAACTTTTGTCATAATGTCATAGGCATAGAAATTGACATCGATACGTATATTTGTTGAGAATATTTTTGTATAAATACAACTTAGTTTTTCTTTTTAATTTGTATGGACAGATTATCATTGTTTTAATATCTAGTAGCAGATCTATTTATTTATTTACGCTCACAAAAGCGGCCGTCAGGAAGCTCCGAGTGGCACAGCGCAAACATGAAAGGGACATGCTCCACATAAGACTGTCAGACAGAATACGCAACACAGAAATTCGCAGAAGATCCGGAGTTACTGACGTTGTTGAAAGAATTACAAAACTGAAGTGGGCGTGGGCGGGACATGTCGCTAGATTCACCGATCAAAGATGGACAAAGAGGGTAGTGGAGTGGAGACCTCGAGAAGATAAGAGAAGTAGAGGGAGACCGCCCACTAGATGGTCAGATGACGTAAAGAGGATTGCTGGTGATTGGATTCAGAAGGCACAAGATAGAGCTGCCTGGAGAAATATGAGGGAGGCCTATGTTCAGCAGTGGACAGAAGTGGCTGTATAGATAGATAGATAGATAGCAGATCTATTGTAACACATATCAAAAAAGCTTTTACGTGAAACTTGTAAGCAATTCATTTCCTAACGATTTTACTAAATTGACGTTGGATTTGCATGAAGTATTATATTTTTTTCTTACTATACAATGTTTTAATGAAGCATATGTCAAACAGATCAAATATATGAACAACTTAAGCAGGGAGTACTGAATGCCTATACAATATATCCCAACTCTCATTTTATTGAATTATTACGTGTATGTGGAGGTCTGATAAGTTAGTATTTCCATCCACTATGCCTACCCTACCAGACATATGGTGCAAGTATTAAAAATAAAGTAGGTTAATAGGTAAGAAAAGATTATTATATGACGAAATATTGTTATATGAAAACATTGCAAGTAGGATAGGGTCTTCGATTATGTTAAAAACATCGATGAATATAAATTGTATCGACATCACTATGTAGCTAACTGCAATTCTTGGAATTCTCAATAAGAATGGAATGGGATTTTGGGCTCATGTCATCTCTTTATTACTTACTCTATCGTTTAAGACACATCCAGGATACTAAAAAAAACAGTGTTGGTAACCTATAAGTCTCATAAACACCGCGCTTTATGAAATCCTATCTAAGTCAAGAAGTTAGTTTTTTAAGTAAAAAAATAAAAATTATGAAGGACTTCAAAGCGCTCCATTAATAGTATTAAAACAATTTGTTTTAGATGAGATATTTGAGTTAGTTGGAACAAAATAATTATGTGTTGGCAATAACATGAATGAATAATGTGGATAATATTTTTACATATATTTTATATATTTTTTTCTGTCTTTTACACTATTGTATTAGTGTTTAATACTTATGTACTTTTTATTTGCATTGTATGGTAGTATATTGTTTCTGTTTTTTTTATATTGTTTTCTTTATCTGGTATGCATTATTTCACTTGACAGTTTTGTTTTATTTGTATTACTTACAATATTTGGAAAAACTTATGCAGTTTGTTGTGTAAATAAATAAATAAATAATAATATGGAACGACATAGATGATATAATAATATGGCACCATTTAATGATTCCTGACCATCTCGAGGGCGCCGCAGCTTTCCCTGAGCAGTAGTATTTTCGTGGTAGGTTGATTCTGTCAGGTCTGCAAGCAAATCTGTTTCAGACAGTCAGCACGGCGACATATGTCTATGTAAAATTGCTTGTAATCGGTGTAAGAATGAATGAATAAACAATTACCGTTGACAGAGTTAGCTAAAACAGTTGGTATGGGTTGTGTTGATTGGCTGTTGGAACTCACTGACGAGGATGTGAAATGACTCTGGCCCTGTATAGAACTGTTTCCAGACGCTTCATCCGGGGACATTACAAGACGGTACACAGTATTACCAGCTAGAAATAAATGTGGAAAAAATGTTACATTTATGAAAATATTTTGTTTATCTATCAAGAAATTTTATACAATTAGGGGTAGATATTTCGAATATGATTTTTTTTGTTCATCTATGATTTTTTTGTTCATCTATGATTTTTTTTGTTCATCTATCAAGGAATTTTACACAACTAGGGGTAGATGTTTCGAATATATGACTTTATTTTAAAATAGATATATCTGGGTTTTTGGTATAAGCCCAAATACAACCTTATACACCATTCACAGTAAGCTAAAAGCTTGGGTCGTGAAAGGGGAGTTTGCCGGCATCTGGGATGGAACTACGGACCTCATGTGCACGAAGCCGAGACTCTACCTCCAGGCTACCGACGAATTTATGTTTGAATGTCGAACTCATGAACGAATGTTTTCTCTACGTCATTCATAAGACATTCAGAATGAGTAGTAAGCCTCATCACTGAATGAAAGATGTTAAACCCAAAATTCTGTATAATCATAAAAATATTTTTATTGTGATAACAACTTCTCATAATCATTTTCCAAATTCTAATCATACAGTGAATTACAGTATTCTTGAAAAACAAATATTGCAATGAAGCACACATAAGCACAACACACACAGCAACATGAGGTTGGGTTTTTAGGCGACCATTATTCACTCTTTAGTTCATTTGATGTTAGTTATTTGGAATATTGTAATACTTTTTTTGTCTGCTGATCTAGGACATAAGACAACAAACAGAATCAACACACACAATCAACATTATAAAACACAAAATTAGCTATTATTAATAGTAATTCAATTGAATGAGTAACATATGATACAGAAACAATATTAAATAAACAACAAACACATCTGAATACAGAATATAATGTTTCAGTGTTTACATTGTGAAACAGCACTTTAAATTAAAAAAACAATAAAATATAAAATTAACACTGTTTTTTGTTTCACAAACGTGTATACAATCTCAAGTTTATCAAAACAGGATTATCGTGTCGATTTTATAGAACCAACAATACCAATAAACTTATATTTAATAATAAAGACAGGGGGGATAAGCTAGATAGAGTGGCATCTACTGTATCTGGTGCAATGAATGTTAAGCCAGATATATTGGCCAAACGGGAAAATCAATAAACATGATGATTAAAGAGCACCACAGAGCTATCACGAAAGTGTCCGGACTTACGGAAATGGCAGACCACTGTATTGAGAAAGATCATTGTTTCAATGTTGACAATTTAGTGGTCTTGCATTCTGAAAATATAGGGCGTAAACTGAGTGTTGTAAGAGGTTTTGCATATAAATAAATCTTTATCTCACAAAGTAGACAATATTAATGTCCAAGCTCCTTCAACTTTCCATTGCTTAGTACCAAAACACCCCCACCTAACATCCTTTAATAGTTTTAGGTATATTAAGATTATAATTATTTTAGTATTACTTTTATATCCAGCTCTAATCATGCCAATTTGTTGGTGAAAGCACTAGGTGTCATTTAGGTAAGATAAATTGTATTCAAGTTGGTGAAACAAATTTTTTTTTTTTATTAATTACATCTGAAGTTGTACCATACTTATTATACATTTCTAGTATTATTACGATTATTAAATAAAACCACAATACGGTGCTGAACATGTGGGCAAATCAATAAAAATCATTATTTGTTATGTGCAAACAATGGATGGTGAAGTGGTGGTTAACAATTATCATAGAATGATAATAATCCATTAAAACAATGAAGTAAAAAATCAGCTATAATAAACGCCAACACGTGTTTCATTGGAATAAATTATTGAAGTGGCGATTAGTCTATAGAGTTTTATAACAAAAATCTATACATTTTTTTATGCTTATGGCATACTGGCCCTACAAATTAAACAGATTTATTTCAGAGTCAATTTGATACACTAGCATTTAGGGCTACCTAATTTAGCTCAAAGTTGTAATAAAATATTACAATTTCTTCAACAGTTCCTGACCAAAAAATAAATTTCCTCAATTCACCTTGTATCCCATATTTTCATAAATATACATTGTGCTGGTATATGACTTAAAAGTATATAGAATTCCTTAAAATATTAAACTAGCAGTTGTGTAATAAAGCCTTGTCTAACCCTAGTATTCAACGAGCTATAAAACTTTATAGACTCTGCCAGCCAATACTGTTGGCATTTACTACTAGAACAGTTGACAGTTTACAGGCATTTACTGGGTTTAATTTGAACATACTGGCTGTTTTTTGAATATTTAAGCATCTTATATATTCTACATGGTTACACTCATTAAGACATGAAAAGAATGAAAGGACAAAATGGTAGTTATTTTTGTATTGGACAACTAGCTCACGTGGTTCTCTATAATAATTTGTATAAGACATATCCTCTCCTCCTGATTCCATTAACTTCTTTTCAGGCTCTCCACTGCCTGTAATAAAGCCACCTTACTTTGTAATAATCAACACGTAAATATATAAAGTTTAATTTATCGACCGAAGGTTCTTGGTGGAAGTTCATATTAATAATTTTTAAAATGAAACACGATATATAGTTATTCCACTATTGACTTTATTTATTTTTGCGAGCCGGCTTTCTCTCTGATTCTTCATCTCTGATAAGGGTTTCTCTGTGGTTTCCCCGTTATCGTACAAAGGCAAATGCTGGAGATGCTTAATATAAGACCGTCCACAGCGGCTCAAAATTGTAATAATATGGTTGACGATACATGATAATAACTCATCTCTTTATACTGTTATTTTAATCTATTGTTTTCCATTTGTCACATACCTAACTTGTTATGTAGCTTCACTTTACTTTTGTCTGACGATAAGATCGGAAGCTTTTGAAACCCGGTTCGCAAAAATAAATAAAGTCAATAGTGGAATAACTACATATCGTGTTTCATTTTAAAAATTACGTAAATATATCACTGATTTTGTTTTCACTTAATGAGTAAAACTCCATTATTAAATTAAAAAATATTAAAAGTAAAAATACTTTAGAGTTTTAAATTTATTTATACACCAGTAACATATGTTTCGGGTTACAGGCCCATATTCATACATTGTGAATATGGGCCTGTAACCCGAAACATATGTTACTGGTGAATAAATAAATTTAAAACTCTAAAGTATTTTTACTTTTAATATTTTTTAACGTAAATATATATTTAGTTCCTGCTTCCAAACAGAAATATTCATTTAATAAAATAGAAAAATGTGAAAAACAACGCCCTTATATAATTATATTTTTTTTAATTTTAATAAATAAAATATAAAAATATATTATTGAGCACTGTTTAATTTATTCATTCTTTACTGTACATTGACCACAACACATAAAATTTTGGAGAAAAATGCATTAAAATAAGATATTATTAATATACAGAGGGTGAGTTTAACGCAGATGTACGATCTCTTCCAACTAACCCAAATTATGACTTATCTCTAACAGCATTTCCCGCTAAAAAGCTGGCCAGTAGACTAACAGCATATAATAAACATGTAAAAATTGTCCTTTCCATGCAAATAAAAAATAAGACATCAGCAGGGTTATTCTTGACAAAATCTAAATACGATTTTAATCTTAATAATACGACGCACAAAGTGACGATTAATCAAAAATACGTGCATACCAATCTCGCGGTAGCGGTTACGCGGCATTTTTTACCATCGTCCCTTCACGCGTCATATGATTAAGATCAAGACTAGATTAAGATCGTATTTAGATTGTGTCGAGAGTAGCCCTGCAGGACGGGTGGCATAACTTATCTCTGAGGATATTAAAAGTCTTACATATTTGTGATACTTTACAAATACCTATCTTTTACAGGACACTCAAAAAAAAATTATTTTTATTACATAAGTAAGACAGAAACAGAATGTACTGAAGAAATTAGCCTTACCAAAATGAGAATCATCGACCATTCCTAAAATCTCTTCATCTCCATCACCACTGAAACAATAAAATGTAAATAAGTATTATGTACAAACAAACATACATGCATCTAGTTGCTACAAAAGTAGACCTTGCAGAGAGCAGTAAATGTGTGCCAAAACAGTATTACGCAAATCTTTACAGGTCAAACACATTAATATTATTATTAATCTACTGGGAGTAGTATAATGCCACTAATATTATTTTTTTAAGAGCAGTAAGCCAGACCCTGGCAATGAATAGGTCTCCCACTCTATTCTATAAGTTTTGGAGTATCCTGTAAAACACAAGTACAGTCGATTCCGCTTAATTGGGACACCGCTTAATCGGGACAGCCGCTTATTTGGGACAAATCTCAAAGAACAGAAACCAAACCAATAGTAAATTTAAATGTTTAATTGGGACAACATTCCGCTTAATTGGGACAGTAAATTTAAGATAACAGCACATTATTATGTTTCACATATTCTCAAGAAAAATTATGTACAAAGAATTGACTCATTTTTGCATTGGATTAAATTGTATGTATCTACCCATTTATTAATTTAATTAGGATTTTTTATTTAAGTTTATATTACATATTTGTAATTTATATAATTTATATTACCTGTATGTAATTTACAGTTTTCAAGAGTTTATAAAATAAAATTTTTGAAAAAAAATATGCATTGTTATTTTATATGTTTTACTGGCTAATGGCCTTAGTTGCCAAAACCAAATAAATTAATGAAAAAATGTGAACTTCGCTTAATTGGGACAGCCGCTTAATTGGGACAAAATGGTCAAGTCCCAATGTGTCCCAATTAAGCGGAATCGACTGTATTCTTAAAACATTGTGGACGAGACATTCAACATCTTCAATTCAGCTATGAAGTATGCCACCCCTCTTGAACGCCTTAGCACAGAGAAGACAACTTAGATTTTTATATATATTCAGTAAGTCTGTCTCTCTATGGCTATCCTACTTGTGGGATATGTTGTGATGGTGTAGGTTTAGTCATCGTATACAATCATAGGTCTGCAATCAATAAGTTATGTTCGAAGGCTTGGAAAACAGTTATCATAAAAAGAACCACATCATCACATATCATGTCCATATAGAATATTTATTTTAATTAATAGTGCTATCTCTCACACGTAATTACCTATTTATGGCAAGAAATGAAAGGTTGTGCTGTACAGGATATAATATAAATTAGGAGTACTAAATGTGAATTGACTTTAGTTTATGAAATGAATAAAAATCTGAAGATGAAAACTAACACAATCACACTTGTCAAAATGTTACACTGTAATCATACAAATGTCACCTTACTGATAACAATGTAAAATACTAAGAAACAATTCCAGCCGTGTGAGAAACCACTATTTACGCACAATTCGCAGCTAGAGAACATTCGTATGATAAAGCATTTTTAGAAAATAGTTTGGCCTGGGAGCTGGAGCCGATAATTGGCAAGTAATCCTGGTCATCCCGAGAAGTGACCTTCACAGCCAATAAATTAATATTACGTAATTTTTAAGATATTCTGTGTCGTTGAATTAAATGCAGCATGGCATACCTATCATCCAAGGATGGATCCAGCAGATCTATTTCCACTTTTGCCATATCTCCACCTCGCGAGTATATTTGAATTTTCACGATTTGATCACGGGAACAAATAAACAGGTCATGTGAGCGACGGAGTAGACAGATTTGGAGGAGTCACATCTCACATCCGTAAAAACTTTATTTTTTTATTGTCTATGAGATAAAGTTTGATGACGTAGTGATGAATAATTTGGTCGTTTTTCGAAAAATAAACATAGAAACAAAATCTAAAAAGTTTTTTTTTTATGTTTTGTTTATTTTAATATATTTTTTTAACCAAATAATACTTCTCGTCATAAAATCTATGAGTAAAATTCAACTCCTTAAAGTTTTTACAGGTAGTTTAAGAACATCACAGAAGAATTATTATAGCACCACTTTCAAAAATGAAATTACCTAGACCATTAAAGGTCACGTGGTCTTGTCTATGGATTTGCTTTTGCTTGGGGGGCAAACAGTCAGATTGCGCAAATCATCCTTGTAAGATGTTATGCCATAAGAGAAAAAAAAGAAAGTCAGACGACAAAATAATAACAAAATCGACACTGACAGTTTTTTTTTATTATAAGGTATTCTTTAGGCGTTCCACCTAATATTACACCGTAATCGTTTGTTGTGTTGGGATGCCTGATGCCCCTCAATGATTTTTCTGTGACGTCATCCTTTAATGGTCTAATAGACCTTTGCCGAGAAGCATTTTTTTGTAGTGGCGATTGAATGGGCAAGGCTCAAGAACTTTGTTTGTAAACCATGAACACGACAATACGAACCGGAAAGCGCGGTTTCCGTGCTCAGTATTATTTTATTGATAAAACCCAATTAAACCACACTGATAATTACACAAAAATAACGTTTCTCCCGCTGTCCGCATCCTCTGATCACAAAACTATTGTAAAAATTGTACAGTTTTTTTTTTAAATAAACAGTCCACAATGTGGATTGCCTTTATACAAAAGTTGAGATACGGGACGAAATACGCGGGATTTGAAACCTCAATTTGATTTTACTTTTATTGTGTTATTTTAGTGTTAAATATATTATTATTTGAGTGATTTATTTACTAACAAGTAAATTATGTACTTTTTAGAAGACAGATCTTTTTGAAGATCTTCTAGCCCCTAATACCAGCTCTATAATGCTGTCTGGGGCCTAATTTTGTTTTTTGTAGATTTTCAAATGTCATTTTAATGTTTTATTATTGATTTGTTGTCTTGTATTTATCAAATAAATAAATACATATCCGAAAACCTCGTCAGTAATGTAAGATTTGAGTACAAAACCAAAATACTTAAAATCACTGCCGCATATTATAATAATGTTTGCGATCTTATTTCCACTTGCATGATATACCTTTACGTAAAAAACAAAAGAAACTATCGTCATTAAATCAAAAAAGTCGTATGCCAAATAAAAAATATTTTTCTTTAAAATATAGTTACGCACGCTCGGCCGACGCCCATGTTAATACTGGAGCATAGATTTATATGTACTAAAGTACTGCAGACACAATTTCTGATCTATCAATTTTGGTGATATCAAACACCTAATAAAACAATGAAATCATTTATAATTTTATTAAAAAGGATATTATTTTTCTTAAAATGTTATAAAATCTTAATATTTTCTTTTCAAAAAATTCAAATTGTTACCTGGACATTGTATGGAGCGGAGTGTGAAAATTATTTTCAAACTTAGTGGTTAGTCTGTGAATAAAATTAATGTCTTTGAATACTTAAATTAAAAATACACGGAACTTAGCTTTAAACCATAAATTATTCCACAATGACGTTCATATAATTATTTTATTAATGCATGTTAAAGTGTGAGGACATTAGTATTTCTCGGAATCAGCGATGATTTTGAACCTTGCTCGAATAATATACTGCTCTACTAAACTTCACAGGTGTAAATTTCAAAGAGCATTATTATTTTATGATAATCCTAATCAGCGTGTGAAATATTGGCTCATGAAATGATATAAAATGTAAAAATAAGACTCAAAATATTCTTCATATCTTACTAATATTTTATTATTGCATTAAAGTTAGTTTTCAAGAGACATACCACTGAAAAAAAGTTTTTCATAAAAATCGGACATATCAACTTTTGCCATTTTAGCACAAAAATATACTTAAGTAATTGATGTTGGGAATATTACTTTGATACACAGATTTTTTTTGCTCATTTGCAATCACGACTATTTAAATTAGATTCAGAACATCACTAATAGTTTCCCAATAATAAACTGGAGATGAGACAAAAAATTTGATAACAAAAAGCTTTGCTACTTGCACTATTCCATCTGTTGTCAAAACAACATGAATTAGTTTCAATATACTATGCTTAACACTGCAATTAAATCAAAAATGTGACCCGTAAACGTTTTGTACCAAAGGCAGATTTAGCTGGAAGACATCACAAAACAGTTTTGAATTAAATTTTTGATGTTTGATGATGATTATTGCAACCAATAAAATAAATAACATAAATAAATTCACTCATAAAGGATTTCAATAAAACAGTCAAAGTAAATCATCAACATACCGTTTATTATAATCATTATAAAATATTTAACTAACCATCTTCAAATAACAAACACAAAAAATAAATATAATGTAAAAAATCACAAACTCAAAAAAGGTGATATTAAAAAATAGAGTATGTTTAAATTGATCAATGTTTGTGATTATGACAAGTAAATGGCCCATTTTATCACAATAAATATCTGCAAAATAGTAATATTATCAGGCACACAAAGGGAAAAATAGAATAAACTATAAAAATATTAACTATTTTTACAAATACATATCTGGATCATAATAAAAACTTTAAACCTGTTTGAAAAAATAAATAAACTTTGTTTTAATTAATTAATATCCGATTATAAGAAAGACTAAAACAAAATGGAACGCAATTAAGTATCATAAAAAATGTTTAGAACACTGTATATTCTAGAATAATAATTATATAAGACTACATGATACCTCATACAAGCGTTCTGAGGATTGATCAAAAGATATACAATAAATATTGAGATAAAATATTACTTAAATTGACTAATGGGTCATTTTATTATTATTTTATATATTAATATAACACATCAACATCTGTAAAACATAATATTAACATTATAATTGGATAAAATAATAAATATGATTAATTATGTATGAATAAAAGAAATAAGTGACAGGAGTGTAATAAAGTATTGCGTAGATAATTATACAAATCTATATAAGTTTAAGGCAACCAGGTTGAATAGTTACTTCATAAGGGCGTTCACAACAGCTTTAGCGTTCAATGCTTTTAGGTCTGTGTAGGTTTGCCCAGTGCCCACAAACACAATAGGCTGACCAGTAATGTACGTCATAGATATTGCTGCTCCCACCTTGTCATCAATAGTATCAAATTTAGTCAAAACAATGCCATCTATCATGTGAGGATTGGCAGATGAACTGTAATCGGCGAGTGCTTGATTGAATTTAACAAGCTGATCCACAGCTTCATTTCCCACCAATGCCTCTCCCACAAACAAGACAAGATCCGGTTCATTCACCTTGATAAGTTTAGACAAGGCTCTCATAAGAGGCTCATTGTCCTGCATTCTCCCAGCAGTATCAATTAAAACAACATCAATCTTTGAATCATTTGCAAAACGAATGGCTTCCATTGCGATACCAGCAGCATCTTTGCCTGAAAAAAATAAATAAAACAAAAGATAGCTATAAATATTCAAACTTTTTCCAACATTCACTAACAGTACATACCTTATTTCGACATTACGATTAAGAAAGTTTTGTGCAATGTCAATCATCAGACTGAGCACAGAAAAAAAAAAAATTCAATACTGTTGTTAATTAATCAATCAATGAAATAATTAAGTTTGTTACTTGTTAATTTTTTTCATTGAAATAGTATCCCCATACAGGTACAATTTAATGGAAGCTTATCTCAACAGAAGTTAACACTAGCAATTATAGAGATGACTTAAAATTAATTCAGTTTTTTATTCTTGTTAATTACACAGTAGATTGACAATAATAAAGGACATCCTCACCATATCCTTTCTCATAGAGTTGCACCATTTTCCTTCCTCCGTGTTTGCTATCAGGGTGCAAAGCATTCAGATGTCTCATATGAGTTCTCAGTTGCTCCACTGCACCAGCTCTAAAGGTATCACATGCGGCAATAAGTACAGAGAGCTCATTCTCAATCAACCAGAAACATATCTTGGCCAAGTTTGTTGATTTTCCAACACCATTCACCTGGAAAGACGTTATATTTAAATGAAACTTGTACAAACAAGTAATTTTAATCGGCGAACTACTTGATATAAAGCAAATATTTTTTGAATTCTATTCAGATCAGACATATTATATCTACTTAAATGCTAGTTCCACGAAATTCCGTGTATTTATTTTAAGGATGAATCTGGGTTTAAAGTAAACCCAAATACGCTATAAACACCCTCACACTACGTAATATACTTGTATCATGAAAAAAGTGTAGGTCAGTAATGTAAGGATTTAATCTCGGAATCTCTTGACTCAAAGTCTCGAGACTCACTGACCACCTCATATAAAATATAAATATATGATATAAAAAAAAAAATTGTAGTTTTTTTTTTGTTTTTCAATAAAATAAATAATGACAACATACCCCACAGAATGACATGACAAATGGTCTTCCCTTTTTCTTAGCCTCCAGGCAATCACGTAAGATATCCACTCGCCTTTTAGGAGACAGAATCTGTACCAAAGAATCTGTCAGAGTATTCTTAACCGTTTTTGCGATGCTCTCAAATGTACCCAATACCTGAAATATTATTAAAAATACTTTTTTTAGTTTTTAAATTTTTTGTTATTTAACTAGATTTGGGCACAACATACAGATGACAAAACCAATCTGACATCTCAATTGGAGAACCATGTTTACACGATGCAACATTGCGCAAAATCTAATCAGAAGAAGAAAGGAGACCCAACGCATACAAATTGGTTCTAGGCTGGCTTAAGTGATCAATTTTGGTGTCCATAGACAACATTCACCAATTCCACCATTTCGGTGAAGCCAGCCAGCCAATTCGCAAGTGTTGGGACACCCTTCTCACTTATTCCGACTAAATTTTGCACAATGTTATATTGTGTAAACATAGTTCTCCAATCAAGATATCTGAATTTTTAAAATAATTAAATTACATTAAAAAATTTTTTTTTGATGGATTAAAATAACCATTGCACGTTTGATGTGGGTCATATCACAATACACGAAAAAATTTGATAGGCTTACAATATATCGTCGTTGGATCATTGAAACCTCTTATGTGTCAATTTTTTTCGAATATGAGATATTGGTATCAAACGATTCGTCTCGTCGGGCCGAACAATTTGGTACCAATATCTCATCTTCGAAAAAAATTGACACATAAGAGGTTTCATTGATCCAACGACGATATGTTTATAAGGATATTGTTAAAGAATAATTTTATTTTATTGTTAAACACAAAAAGTTGGTTAAATGTTTTTAATGTTGTGATACGCCGTTCGATTCAAGCATGTCAAAGTTTTAATAAGATCACATAGCTCACTTTTATTGTGTGATGACAAAATATTTCTATACAAACCTTTCCTTCCAACTTTGCAGAAACAGAATCGCACAACTTCTTGGCAATATCAGTTGCCACATTTTTAGCAATCAAATGATCCTGCAGCTTGTCCAGACATGGTTTCATGCTCTCCGATGTAAGGGCTTTGGAACCAACCAACCCTGAATAAAAAATATTGATAATAAAATACTTATTCCATGGTATATCAAAATGTTACAAAATGCTTTGATTTGATTTGGTTAATTTATTATTATACCTTTAAACATGCTAAACATTCCACTAGCAGGCTTGGTTTCTTTCTTAGTTTGCTGTGAGTTTGATAATTCTTCTTCACTGCTATATTCATCCTCAGATTCAACTTCCAAGTCACGAATCCCACCTTGCATTTGTCCAACAATCTAAAATATTAAGAAATATACAAATATTTAAACATAATACATTTTCAACTCTTTACTAGGTCATGTAACACATTTTTATTAATTCACAAAGAGTTTATACATATTTTTTTGTTATAGATAATACTTTATTAAAATTTTATTACAGGATCAGATTATTAAAATAAATCTAAATCAATTAGTAATTTCCATCAACTGTACTGTCAGCCTCGATACAGGCTTTAGCCTAGTGAGGCGGCAAAGTGGAATTAGTTTTATTGGCATATTATGGATATTTGAACTGTATTTGATTGCATATGCTTATTTGAGGAAATAAACGAACTTGAACTGAGTGAGCAAGGTCTACAATTTTTACTATTTTTTTATTAGTTAACTGGATTTGGACACAACGCACGATGACAAAACCAATCAGACATCTCAATTTGAGAACCATGTCTAAACAATGTAACATTGTGCAAAATCTAATTGGAAAAAGTGAGAAAGAGATATCTGATGAGTTTTATCATCGTGGGCAAAGTAGTAGAACGGAGGAGAAAAAAGAAAAAAAATCCATCAATTAGTACAAATTGATAATAGCACATATTATCCATATCTATTTATTACATCTCTGTTTACAAAAATGACCATTGTTACCTCAGCTTCAGGAGTGAAATCTGATTTAAAAACATCATCATTAGGGCTGTCTTTGGACCTGTCCAGGTCTGGCACATCTCGATTGTTTCCTCCCAATTCCCACACACGAGGCTTCTTACCAGCTTTGTCTGCTTGAGGGCTCTTAGGCGACTTGGCTCTAAAATATATAAAATACTGATTATAAATTTGGCCAGTGAAGTATTTTTCTTGCTCCACATTTCACCGACAAAGGTTTAACAAAAAAGAGATAATGAACAACAATAAACATCAAACTTACACTTTCTCTGGTTTTTTGTTTTTAGCCGCTAGTTTCTGTGCCATCTTAGCTCTATTGGCAGCTATAATATCTTCAGAAAGGCCATCATTCACATCCATTTTACCATTTGTTTCTGGTTTCTTGGCTTCCACTATTTTTACTGCAACAGACGATTATCAAATAAGAGTCAACAGATGAATAATATCAGGACAAATGCAGTCTTAACCACTTTAAAGGTAAAAAAAGCAGTTAGATGGTAGAAATCTCACTACTGCATATCATCACTTTTTTATGCAAATTGATTTGTTGATTTTGTAATGTAACTGATGATGTACAAAAAGAAAATAAGTTATTGATAATATTGCCAACAAAGTTACATAAAAAATTTGAACCATGTGTTTATCATTTTCAGTAAATACGTATGATATTATTTACCACTTTTCTTATTCTCTTTCTCGTCTCCCTTCCTCTCTATCATAGACGCTACAGTCTTCTTAGATTTAAGTGAATCTTCAAAGGTTCTCATTTGCTTGGGAATCTTTGCCTGACTCTTGCCTGAAATATTTCATATAAAAATAATAACACCCATTTTTAAAGTAATTTAACATTGAAAGTTTTCTTGTAAAAAATGAAGGAGTATTGGTTTTACATTTGTTTATTTTCTCAATTCATATCTTTTACAATGGATATAAACCAACACTTGATTCATTAAAGTAATTTTTTTAGGGCATCCCATCCAACAGACGATCATTTAACACAAATTCTTAATCTTAAAACTACTAAAAGATAAAAAAAATGTATCAAAAACAAATAATAATATAAATGAAACAAAAATATTTTCTTTTGTTTTATAGGTGATAGGTGATCAATTAAAATTATAACATACCCCACTGCTCCGCTCCCTCCAAAACTTTTTTAAAAACGGAATCAAATGTAAAGTTTTGAAATATGTTCCCATTTTGGAGTTCATTTTTATATTTATCACGGAACTCTAGATGTATATCGTTGAGAAACTTATCAACATATGATAGTTGTAATATCTTCTGATATGCCACAACAAATATCAACTCAAACTCATTGTCCAACTTGTACTGGAGCTTCAGAGACTTGTGATCATATGAGTTGTTTCCAGTTCTTTCCTAATCACACAAGAAAATACATCAATTAGTGTACAAACTACAAAATAGGAGAAAAACGAGCAATCAAAACATTTTCCCCAGTGCCAGGTATACAATATTATTAAAAACATGCAATAGTTTAAATTTCATCTGGTATTTTTACCAATAATACATGTTAAAATATGCACAATTAAGAATGACACATCCTTTTAGAAAGATTTTATTGAATTGTATTTTGAATGTGTGAATGAAATTATGGTTGAAAACATGAATAAGAGTGTGAAAACAAAATACCAGTTGTATAATAGAAAAACAAAATGAAATTTGCCAACTCCAGCATGGCAAGATACCATGTGCCTTAATTTTATAACATATGTGTAAAATATAATAAAATATTACCTGCAAAATGACACTGCGAATCAATGCATTCACCGACGGTGAAAATATTTCATTGGTACTTTGAAAATACCAGAGGACAATGCCTCCTTTACTAAAAATTGTGAATAAATCTAACATTGTTAAGCTCTACACACTATATACATAAAAATAATAAATATTCCAAAACATTCGTTAATTGACGTATTTACTACACGTCACTTTTTTTACAAATACAATTTGTAATTTTTTTATTGTCTCTGGAAAATTTGATAGACCATTCCGGAAATTTACGAACAATAATTAATTTATTGGAGGAGTCACACATTCAGTTATTGAATACACCTTTCGTTTGCAGATGATAGAACAAACTCCAACAAAAAACTGCTGCATCGCTGCATCTCTTTATTTGGATTTTGGAATTCTCCAAATTATGTGAACGCATCTAAGCTTCAATTATTTTTATGTAGTATTCTACCTAGAAATAGTGGAATGTTGTGATATTTTAAACACAAAGTTAATTGCATTTTCGCATGTGTTTGACATGTCACAAGTACTCAAACTTTTATGTTTGACTGATTTGTAGGTAAGGTTAGAGTTTTTCTTAAACATAATAACAAAACTAAACGTTTTCATCATCTTCGACATGTATTTCAGCAAAACAGTCCAAATATAATTTACATACAATGTTCGTTGCGTAGTAACTTTGCGCATATATTGCACACTTTTTTGTGCTATTTTTCATGGATGGACATACTGCATATAACACTTTCTCTACCTGAAGGTATATTTTTATGTTCCAATGGCACAAATCGGGTGATTTGGTTTCTCAGCTGTTCACCAGCTTCTTCAAAATCAGACTTCTCTTCCAACTTTTTTTTTAAAAAAGATATATCTGGGTTTTTTGTTATAAACCCAAATACAACCTTATTCACCTTTCATAGTAAGCTACTAAAAGCTTGTGTCGTTAAAAGGGAGTTTGCCGGCACCTGGAATCGAACCACAGACCCCTTGTTCACGAGGCAGAGACTCTACTTCCAGGTTACCGACGAACTCGAAACTATTTGTGTGTCATGCTTATTCATTTTGTAAACTTCGCCCATCGCTTACTTAAAAATAGACAAAATAAACTAATAAAAAAACCCAAATGATTAATCAAAACAAACTAAATATCAATATTATAACGATATTTGAACCAAACAACCTTACATGAAAATGAAAACTACATAATAATATTTCAACTACAGTAAACAAGCAGACATACGAATTCGAATTATGTGATATGTGAGTAGTCGCTAGTCGCGCAGTTAGCAATTTGCCGCCGAACGCGACACACCGGTCACCGACAACAACCAATGGCTCCTACAGTACTCGTGCACCAAATTTCTTTTGGGGGGGGGGAGTTAGCTACTAAGATTATTGACCTTGACAAATGCATTGCTTAAAAAATATCACGATTTTTTTGCTGCGGGTGGCAAAATGCTCATAGTGCGAACACTCTAGGATTAAGTTCCACATTGAATTAAATTTCCTCCTGTCAATGTAGAGGAAAGGGAGAGAGATATCGTTTCATCCAGTGCACTGCCACCTAGTATTATAGGTGGCAGTGATCCGATTTAACTAACTATATCTTCTGGGGGGAGGGGATTACCGCTAGCTTTAGCACCTTTTTAGAAAAAGATACCACCTTCAACTTTTTCTTTCACGTTGTACGCTTTATTGTTTTATAAAAATATATATCTACCTTATTACCTTTTACGGAAAGCATATTTAACATCACATTAGTCCTTGAACGAATTATGGTCAAGTTGGTTTTGTTTGTTTTATTTTTGTTCCGTTATGTTAGGACTCTATAGACCATTAAAGGGTGACGTCACAGAGAAATCATTGAGGGGCATCAGGCATCTCAACACAACAGACGATTACGGTGTAATATTAGGTGGAACGCCTAAAGAATACCTACTAATCAAAAAAACTGTCAGTGTCGATTTTGATATTATTTTGTCGTCTGACTTTTCTTTTTTTTCTCTTATGGCATAACATCCTACAAGGATGATTTGCGCAATCTGATTGTTTGCCCCCCAAGCAAAAGCAAATCCATAGACAAGACCACGTGACCTTTAATGGTCTATACCTCCAAATAATTTTCTGTGACGTCATCCTTAAATGGTCTATTGTTTTTTTTTCCTGGCAATATTCCAAAACAATGATCGATTTTCTTCAATGTGGGTAACACTACATTGACGTCAAATGTGTCAAGGGAAAACGTCATTTTCATTCTGAAATCTGAAATATAAAGTATAATAGGTATGTGTTATACTTAATAGTTTTGTTTTCGTTGTGTTGTGAGTTGGTTTAGTTCGCCAATATGTTATTGTTAGTTGCAAGTACAGTGCGGATTTTCTGATATTCTTTTTTTAAATACCAGTTCATGTTAGCGTAGCTCGCTAAATACACGTTGAAATATGGAAACATACGCAAGTGATACCGACGATTTCGAGGGTCGAAATGTTTGGGAAGAAGAAAGGTGCGAGCCTCTGGGTGCCGCTATGGACCCTCTTAGTGATGAAGGAGGCTGCGAAGACTTTAATATCGGGGATACTTGTGAAATTCAACGTCTGAGAGCTCTGGAAGAAGAACAAGAAATTTTATCATCTTCCTTGTTTTCCTTGACATCACATCTGGCACAAGTACAATTTAGACTTAGGCAAATAGTAGAAGCACCAGCAGGAGACAAAGAAAAAATGTTAATGTCGTTAGAAGAGTTTATATTTAGAGGTGTTCCCGATTTAGGTGCAATATTGGGTACAGGTGTTAGTCAGACATATCCAGAACATTCAGATGCTTGCCAGGAGTGCTATATGTTAGATGAAAAGTTAAAGGACCAGAGAGTCAAACAGATGGCATTTATAGAACAATTAAGGAAGCAACTCAAAGAATTGGACGATCTCTCAAAAGATGACAAATCATCCGGTATGAGTAAAAGGGAAAGGCTCCAATATAAGAACAGCGTGATGAATGACCTGAGACAGAATGTCAGCCATACCTTAAAGGAAGGCTGGCAGCAAACTCTTACAAAGGAGGAGCTGCAACATCATGCAGAGTGCAATAAGGGTGGAGGAGGGGGGCATACACAGGACATCATATCACAGCTGCAAGAGCAGGTGGAGGACATGGAAAAAATCATCAGCTCATTAAAGAGTAGTTCCCTTAACTTACCAGAAGAATTACAGAGCAAAACTAAAAAAGTCTCTCCTCCACCTGAGGTGCCAGAATCTCGCAAATGTAAAATAAACTCAACATCTGCTAAAAATGAAGAACTGAGAGCTGAAACAGTTAATCTAATGAAGAAAATTGTTTCTTTGTTACAAATGTTTGCTGCGTCACAATTTGGCTGCAGTCCACACGTGTTCCATAAGAATGATCTCAAGAGAATGAATATCATCAACCATTGGGGAGATCTGAGAGCTCGCCTAGAAATGTCTATAGATGCAGTACTCAACCTCGTGAAGCATACCATTTCTAGACCCAGCTCTGCAATGGATAATTATGACAGTGACTCAGAAGAAAATTCAGTCTCATTACCCAATGTTCCCCTCACAACAGCTGTCAGGAAGCATTTAGCTCTGAACATAAGAGATCTTATGCAGCATGGTTTGCATCCAGTGGGTGGTGATATGAGCAGTGTTGTTCCATTCATCGGTTGTTTTCCCATGAGAAAAAGTTATGATTCTAAACATATGCATGCTTGGGACTTGATTTTAAAGTTTTATCAAATTAACAATGGAGATAGTTATAATTCTACTCCAGCACGTAAGTTGTCTGAGAGCTTTAATTTGGATATTGTGGGAGGAACAGCCATATCTAATAAACAAAGTATGTTGAGTGCCATAGGAGCCATAGTAGCTTCTCACAAACCATATAAGAGAAGTCATGATTCACATTTCAAAGCATTTGTCTGTGCAGGTCTTAATGCTAACAAGTTGGTTGCATGGTTCAATTTACTTTTCAAAAATAAAACCCTGGTTCAGTTATGTTATTCGTCAACAAGCTATGTCACAAACACAGGCTTCCAAGATAGTTTACAAAGTCTGGATCGGCTCACTCCTTACAAATTTGATTTGCCCGTTGATTTGGCTGTTCGACAATTTCAGAATATAAAAGACGTCTTTATGTAAGATAAGCTAATAAAATAATTGTACCAGTATTGTCACGGATATTCATTCATATTCTATTCAACAATTTAAAGTACATATCCGAATAAATGTTGGCCAATTACTTAACGTACCTTGTTCAATTACGTATGTTGAATTCAATATTTTAGTTTTTGGTGTTTCTGTGCCATTTAGAGTGTTATCCATTTGGGAAATATATTTATAAGAAGATTTTCCAAAATGAATCTTGTAACAAGAAGTATCAATTTGTCATGTGATGCATTTCAATTACTTTATTGATATTTATGTTCGTTGGTGACACAAAAATTACATAACAAAATGAATGTTAACAATTACAATGAATACATTGCCATGCGTTTTATGCCATGAGTTCTAAGTGATTTTGAAATTTACAATTCAACTGTATATCTGTTAAGGTTTATTTTATCAGATTATGTTTATAAACTACATATAATATTTCAGTAATAATTATGTATTTCTTTCAGGCCATAATCAGTTTGGTAATAAATTTCTAGCATTGACATACTTTATAGGTTGATTGAGTGTGTTTATGAAACTATTAAACCATTGTAATAATAATATTTCAATTCTCACCTTTAGTATTGTTTTATGTCATTCAAATGAACAGCATTTATTAACAAACCTATTGGATCTTATGTATATAATATTTTTATAGTGTAGTTTCACTGTATAAATTGATATTGTCCTTTATTAAATTATGTAACCAAAGAAAATTCTATTTAGTTTACCAGTTTTTATGTATATTAATTTTCAAGAAAAAGAGTATTTATCTTATGTATGTACTTTGCCCTATTTAGAAAATATACAATTTATCAGGACGGATTAATCAATTTATATAGGTACATACATTCCATTTCAGTAGTTATTGTGCAATATAGGATATTTGTGATATTTTAGTGTTAATTATTGTTTTAGAATATATTTATATTTTTTTGTCATTCCACCAAATATATGAGTGATTTATTATTATACCAAAAACAGATCTTTATTGATACTTTTAAGTACAGAATAGTATTATTTTACTGCGTACCGTCACAATAAATTCCAAAAGTGGGGTAGTCATTAAACTAATCGCAAGTAATAAACATGCATATTGATCTCTTCGTTCGTATCAAAAATAAGCCATTCAGGATGGGTGGCATGCCTCATCGTTTAACTGTAGATTTTTATTGTCTTATATGTGGGGTTTAACGCACACATGCTTTTAACAGGACAGTAGATCTTTTCTTTGCTTCCTTGGGGGTATTTTTATTTTAGAATTCTTCAATTTGTTCTTAAAAGTTTTAATTTTTGTGTTTCAAATATTTTTATGGATAGATTTTATGTGTGATGTTTTGTTTTCATTATTTTTGTATTTCATAAGTATTATTTACTTAATTAAAAATTACACTTAGCCATATATTTTTTTTGCATTTTTTAGGAGTATAATAATTACAATCAAATGATTTATTTATGTACCAAATAGTTTTGTTTTTATTTTTTAAATACAAGCACTCTATTCAAATAAAAGAATTGTGACAAAGGAGAAATTAGATTTTTTATAGGAAGTGAATAGATAACTGATAGTGACCCTTTAGCGATGATAGAATCAGAGCTGCATAATTATGAGTGCAATACATTTATGCTTAATATTTTTTTTAATAAATACTGGAGAACAATTTGTGGTCCTTTAAACGGTTCCTTTTTCTTATATTGGACTACTGCACAGATAATTTTATATCAATATTGCCATATGGAACAAACATAGCAGATTCAAGCTGCCGTAAAACAAATAGTAAAGATTTATCTTAGTTCCATAGTTTATTTCCCGAGATACATAATTCCTACAGCTTTACGTGACAAAAATGAATAATTATCTATTATTAGAAGTGTTTGGCTTAATTGTATGTAGATGTTCTTAATAATTATAAAAACTGATGAAACGTAAGCCTGTTTAAATGATACAAAAATATTAATAATTATAAGGTTGACTGATTCTAGTTGAAATTGTCTTTTTTCCTAATACAAGTAATAATCTATATGCTACTTTACTATCTAAAAAAATGACCAGTTATTCTACTATCTTACTCTACAGTTGTGTAAGAATAATTAAAAGAAGTTTTTGATGCTTTTTTCCTATACAGTCTTTGTATGAGAATGTTATGATTCAACTAAGATAGAGTGAAATATATTTTACACAGTGGTAATCATCAAATGTAGATATACAATATGGATAGAACTGTATAATTGCATCTGAAGCTTAACTATATTATCATTCATAAAAAAATCTGTATATAATTTTCAGTTGCCTGTTTGCCTAGAACATGTTTTCCATTGAAATGAAAATTCTAGTGTATTCTCTGGCCAACTTTAGAAGAAACCTATAGCTTTGTGTTTCCTGTAACCTCATTAAATTGTTAGTACTTAGTCCAATTAATAAATAAAGATTTATTTCAAGTGAGGCTCTACATTGATGCCGCCACTAAGGGTCAATTTGTTGTGAATGTTTTAAAGAGGCTTTACCTGTATTTGATTAAATCCTTCAATCAGCAATAATAGTAATCTGCAAATCATAGATTATTTTTTGAAAATGAAACTTAGAAGTTTTTTCACAATTTCTCTACCCAAATTCATTTGCGTAACAGTTTACATTGTGGTTAATAAAATGTATTTTGCACTTATAGTCAGTATCTCGTCCAAAGAAAAAAGTTCACTGTTTAACAATACCTTAATTTGTAAATTTACTTACTCCATATTTACTATTTTGGATGCACATAATGCGCAAATTAAGGTATTGAGAATGTTTATAATATCTAGTCAAAATGATCTGATCACTATTAGAAAAATCACTTAGAAAATAATATATATTTATATAGCTGATATTTTAATATAAAAACTGTGTTGTTTTAATATTTTATATATTTATGATTTTATGTTGGGTTATTGTACCTATGTGTAGTAGACATTCCAATTTTTTTATACATGGTAAACTATTGTCTGTTAAACGTTGTATTATTTAAACCAAATATATTATTATAAATTATAGTCGTTATCATAAATATATTATACAAATATTATATATATCAAGCAATTTATATCTGTTTTTTAATTTTTCATATCCTTTTTGCCACCATCCAAGGTCCCTGCCCACATCGGTGACCGTGATATATCATGTAGTATTTTCTTACTGTTGCCATTGATGTCCGTGATACATTGTGTAAATGGGATTCAAAATATGACATTTCAGTGATACAATTCACATTTGACAGAGCAGAAAAAGCTTAACTACCAACCACTTAATTTTCATCATCGACATCAGTATATAAAAGATAATTGTTACAATAGACTAATTTAATAACAGTACTGGCCCAGCTGAATTCCCAGATAACAGGTTTTAAGTTTCATATCAACAACATCCTGTTGATAAACCATAAATACCTATAAAGGTACATATACAATAATGTTTATTACACCTACCTTATCATTAGAGTCCTTCATTACAATGTGTTATCTACTATATAGTATCTTACTTATTTATATAAACTAGGTTAGTGGAGGAAGACAATACAAAAGTATATGGACACAAATTAAAATTTAACTGACTGCTCATGCTGGGTTATGCCGTATGTATTCTTTTTCATTTTGAATGCAAGTACACAAATTTCTATCAACTAAAATTCTTCCAAAAAATTTGCATACTTTTTTTGCTCTGCATTATAAAAAAAATAACCAGATTCTTTAGAATAAAGTGAAAGAAATGCTGCAGATGTGCTTTCTTAATTTTTTTTTGTTATGCAATGTTTGTTTTTTGCTAGGCAGATTCATGCATAAGGTGGCCAACTTTACAAAGAATCAATACAGAACATGATGATGGGTGAAACTAAAAATCTATGATCCAATTTATAATAGGTATTTAAGGTTACGGAAGACAGAGAAACCTTCTCCATGGTGATCATGAACTTCGGGGGAGCTGATAAGTCACTTATAGAAGAAGAAGAAAGATCTAAGAAATCACTCAACCTTACAATTTTCTACCCCCTTTTTAAAATTTTCAATTTGGTACAGGAATTTGAGATGGTTTCATCGTTTTTGTATGCGAATATTTCAAAACATTTACCGAATGCAGGACTTTTTAATTAATTTTAGCGCCTACATTTAAAAGTCATCCACAAGTGATCAAGAGTGTGACCTAGGTCACTTAAACAAAATATTGATACAACAATTACAATTCTTAGGTTAAAATATGTTTTGTGTTCTGTTTAGTTTGTGTTATTTTTAATTAGTTGTTTTATGATTACCTATAGTGAATTCATTTATTACACATAATCATAAAAGGCTTGCACTTTTGCTTGCACGATAAATAATAAATAAAACACAAAAATTCTTGGTGAGATGATTATGTATTTCACTGAGTTTCAAGACTGCACAGAATCAACCAAGTCCATGATGTACTATTCATAAAGCAATCAGTATTTACAAAATAAATAAAAATATAACAACTCTTGACTTGAACAATGGAAGATGCGGACACTTATATCAACTATTTTTGTATCAAACTTGCACATTTACAATATTATTATTTTCTAATTCTACAATTATATTCACTTGGGACCCAACATTTCTTCTGGCCTTACCCACTTATCAAAGTCTTCTGAAGTTAAGAATTTAAGTTTCAAGGCGGCTTCTTTAAGTGTTGATCCATCTTTGTGAGCAGTCTTAGCAATTTTAGCAGCCTGAAATTAAAATAACAGTTTGTATTGAGAAATACTGAAATTGTACTCTTATTTTATTTACTATCCATAGTTTATCTATCTTATCTTTTCAATAATTTCTCATTAATTCATAATCATCATCAGTTCACTCTTCAATATTTCCTTTCTAAATTATATCTATACCACCACGGCATCTCACACTAATGCGGTAAATAGTGTACTAACTGTATATAATAATAATAATAATTTATTAAACATAAATATCACTTACAATAATTGAGCAATAAAATAATACATTTTTTTTTTCTAATACAATTACTCCCCAAAATTGAGCGTAGCTCGTGCTTTGGGGAGAGAATATAATAATAAACATGCAAGTTGTCTTCCCTGCCAGGAAGGGTGGTACATCTCATTATTGAATTGAAAATGTTAACCTTCTCATTTGTGATATTTTACGAATATACATACATATTTTACAGAGCACTCGAAAACTTACAGAAAAGGTAAGAGAACTTTTGTTTGGTGGGGATTTAATGGAACCACCATAAAATCAACTGATTGATATTACTTGTAAACACACTAAATACGGATATATATAATCAACTAACCTTATCGTAACCAATGTGAGGGTTAAGTGCTGTGACTAACATCAGAGATTCTCTCATGATCTTGGCAATGTTTTCTTCATTGGCAACAATGCCATCAACACAGTTCGTTCTGAAGGCATTACAGCTGTCACCTGGAAAATAATTCTTACGTAAGAACAGAGTTCCATTGCATTTGAAACTTTTTGTCTAGATCACAAAAGAGATGTAACAAAAAGCAATACATAAAATAGTCATACTCAGATTTTGTTGTAATACAAATTAAAATAGTTTTAAAAGTGCATCACAAATGAAAATAGTTTGAAAGTTTGCAGAGTTCGTCGGTAGCCTGGAGGTAGAGTGTCGGCCTGGTGAACAAGGTTTTATGTGGTTCGATACCAGGTGCCGGCTAACTCCCCTTTCATGATACAAGCTTTTAGTAGCTTACTGTGAAAGGTGTATAAGGTTGTATTTGGGTTCATAACAAAAACCCAGATATAATTTAAAAAAAAAATATTTGTTAACTTTAGGAAATTGTGAGCAACATTGTAAATGTAAATTATTGTGAAACAGTTTTGAACATGAATTCTTAGTGACGCAAAGGTTGTAACTGTAATATCATTGAAAATTTTACATAATAAACAAATAAGGAAAAAAGAAGTAAAAGTAATTCAGTAATTTAACTTACTCAGTAATCTGGATGATCTCAATACATTGGCTACAATCATTGGCTTAAACACATTGAGTTCAAAATGTCCGTTAGATCCACCAACAGTGCATGCCACGTGGTTACCCATTACTTGAGCGGCAACCATCGTGATGGCTTCACACTGAGTAGGGTTGACTTTTCCTGAAAACAACAGATCATAACATCGAATCAAGACTTACTTTTGATAATTGTTATTTTGTATTGCAATTGCAAAAATTGAATATTGTTTTTTATATGTAAAATAACAAAATAAAATATTACAAAACACTGTTTTACCTCCACTTTACTTTATCCAAATGTCAGAACGTTTTCGAACACTACCTGTGCATTATCAATGACAATGCAATATTTTGATAATGCACAGGTAGTGTTCGAAAACTTTCTGACATTTGGATGAAATAAAGTGGAGGTAAAACAGTGTTTTGTAATATTTTATTTTATTATTTTATAAAATGTCGTTCCACAAGGTTTCTCATGATAATTTCGAATTTTTTTAATATGTATTAAAGCGTCAGTTTCATGTGTTCAATTTTTACTGAGTTAATATTAACAGTCGCGTGGAATATGAACACAATGTTGGTATTACAAAGAAACAGTTAGTTTTGGTAGCTTGATTATTGTTGCAAAGCAAGAATGTCTACTACTACTACTACACCATCACGGAATATCCCATAAGTATTCTGATTTAGACATCAGACCAAAATAGAAACTATGTGATAAGTAAATTCTAACCAGGCATAATTGATGATCCAGGTTCATTCTCTGGCAAGCTAAGTTCTCCAAGACCACATCTGGGACCAGAAGCAAGGAATCTAATGTCATTAGCAATCTTCATGATGGAACAGGCCAACACATTGAGGGCTCCAGAGACCTCAACCATAGAATCATGGCAGGCGAGAGCCTCAAATTTGTTGGGGGCTGTTATAAAGGGCAGGCCTGGAAAAAAATAAACAATAAAGAATCTTGAACTATAAACATTTAATTTATTATGTTTTTGTACTCAATATTCAAATGGTGAAGCCAAATCTAGTTTTTGCTTAGTATTTACACCATAAACTAATTTGAATTGAATGAATTTTTTACTTGGTCTAATGATAATCTTGTAAAAAAAAAACTACGATATAGCATCCACAGTTACTGTTTGTAAAAGCTGAAATCAACTTGTATATGAAATTTTAAATGTATGTTTTAAAAATATTGAAAACTTTGCATATTTTCTTACATTTACTTATGTAAATTCTGGCTATTCTAAATGTACGAATAACCATGAATATGAAGAGGAAATATGTTTTAAAAATTCTATCAAAAAAATATTTCTGAAACATTTTTTTTTTTTTTAAAAAAGATATATCTGGGTTTTTGTTATAAACCCAAATACAACCTTATACACCTTTCACAGTAAGCTACTAAAAGCTTGTGTCGTGAAAGGGGAGTTTGCCGGCACCTGGTATCGAACCACGGACCCCATGTTCACAAGGCCGAGACTCTACCTCCAGACTACCGACGAACTCATATTTGTTTGGAGATAAATCTGGGTTTGTAGTAAACCCATTAGTTTCAAAATTCCTTACATTAAGTAATGCGGTTATGGTTCAATGAATTGTGAAGGTGGAACAAGTTGTCAGTAGGAAGATTTAAACCTTGAATTTTTCGAATGTAAGTCCAGTTTATCAACCAAATTGAATAGTCACCTGTTAGATCCGAAATCTTTTTAGCACACTTCTCAGCAAAACCTACTCTCGTGTTCAGTCCAGTTCCTACGGCTGTCCCTCCCAATGCCAGTTGATAAAGACGTGGTAACGTGGCTTCTACTCTCTCAATACCCAACTCAATTTGTCTTGTGTAACCACTGAATTCCTGTCCTAATGTTAAAGGAACTGCATCTTGTGTGTGGGTTCTGCAAAAATGTGAAATAATTATTTGATGTGCAATGTACATTATTTGTTTATTTACACAAGTAACAATGTGTGACATTACAGAGTCATCCTTTTCGTCATCCATTGAGCAGAAATAATTGAGTTTTACAAACAGACATATGTACATACGCACATATCCCAAATTCTATTTATAATAAAAAAAAAACAATTAAAATGATAGACTAAACGAATAAAAAAATAATGTACACCTATTCCTTTCCTAATGAACATTGTAAAAAAGTTGATAATTTATGTGGAGGCGCGCCTCATTTATTATGTTATATGTACTGCTTTTCTGTATCTGCAAGAATGTGATATGTCAAGTTTGTGAATACAAAAATTTGTCAAAGGAAAAATCTCTTACTGTAGTGTTTTCAGCTAATTTAGGTTGAGAAATAAAAATTACAAAAAATGAAAATGTGAATGAATATTTTATTTCATTTCATTTTATAGAGACACTCACAGAAAACTGACAACACAATACATAAATTACAAACATACAATAAGATCTGGCCAGTTCCCCAATTAAGAGTGTCTACAGCATGCTCAATCAGAGAATTCAATTAAAGCGTGATTCAATACAATGCCACGATAATGATAATCTCTATATAGACAATCCTACCAATACACATCATCACATTTTTCTTAGGTAAACTGCTCTGTTGATTTTGTTATATGAACGATGATGTGCAAGAAGAACAAAAGAAATGAACAACAAAATATAATTTAAGGAAAGAATTACAATCTTGGAAAATAAAGTGGAGAGTGGTATAGGTGGTCCAAGTAATGACATTATGGAGATGGATTCTATAGCTAACGAGATTGAAGAGAGATGTAAAAGAAGAAAAAATATTATTCTATGTAACGTGGATGAAAGTTTGAAAACAAGACAAGAGGATATTCTAAAGAATGATAGAGACAGTGTTTATACTTTATTAACTGAGGTTGATCAGGCAGTTTCAATTAGTGATGTGAAGTGTTTTAGGTTGGGGAAAAGAAATGACGGAAAACCCCGTCCTATAAAAGTTATATTAAAACACGAAAATCAGGTCAGAGATATTATGAAAAACAGCACAAAACTGAAAGGTGGTGTAAGGATATATAGGGATCAGACAGTAATACAAAGAAATAACTATATTAGATTAAAGGAAAGTTTGAATGCGAGAATCCAAAACGGAGAGAAAAATCTTATGATCAAATTCATTAAAGGTAGCCCCAAAATAGTAAATTCTAATAATTCAAAAAACTATTTTGCCTCTATCAAAACGTCAGGGGCGTTAAAACGAAATTAAGTGATCTCCGCCAGTCAGTTCCATCTATTGATCATGATATCATCCTTTTAACAGAGACTTGGCTGGATTCTTGTATTGGAACTTCCGAATTGGGTTTTTTAAATTATAATGTATATAGGTTGGATCGTAATCCACATACCAGCAGCAAGTCGAGAGGTGGGGGGGTATTGATCGCTGTTAAGAAATCCTTAACTAGTAGAAAATTGTCAATTAAAAGCAAAAAGATAGAACAGGTATTCGTTTTAGTTAAATTGCTACACGAATCAATAATTTTTGGTTGCACTTACATTCCACCTTGTTCTGATGTTGAAATTTATAGGGATTATAACGAGGTGATCGAATGCATCAAATCAAAATACACAACACACAAGTTAATATTGACTGGTGATTTTAATCTGCCTGATTGTAACTGGAGGACGCTTGATGTGATTGATGAGGATATCGGACCTGCTAGACTACAAATTTCTGACAACTTGAATAGTGAAAAAGCCGCAGAACTTGTTGATATGGCTAATTTCTTCGGTCTTTTACAGTTAAATAATGTAAAAAATAGTCATGGTAGAATCCTTGATCTTGTCTTCACATCGCATTCTGATATAACATCTGTTAGTATCTCCTCTTCGATCTTGTTGCCGGTCGATGTTCACCACCCTCCTCTCGACATTGTCATTTCATCCCAAATGTATGAATCGGAGAGAAAATCGACGGTCAGGCGTAATTTTCATGGGGCCGATTATTCCGCGGTAAACGCATTTTTGGAGGGCATAGATTTGTCTTTTCACACTGGGAGCAACATAAATAACTTAACTGAACTGTATTATTCTAAACTACAAGAATGTGTAGATTCTTATATTCCAGAGAAATCTTTTAAATATTCTCACTATCCTAAATGGTTTAGTGCTGAACTGAAACAATTAGTAATAAAGAAAAAATTGGCTCATAAAAAATATAAAGACACATTGGACAAGAAAGACTATGATTATTTTTCTAATTTGCGTTCTCAATGTTCTTCATTGTCAAAAATCTGTTATAAACAACATATGGAGTCAATTGAGAAAGATTTGCCTCGGGATTCTCGGAACCTATGGAAATGTGTAAATGGAATGAGGGAGGATCTAGTCGATATACCATCCAAATTAAATTATGGTAATCAGCATTCTGACTCATCTCAGAGTGCTGCAAACTTATTTGCTTCTTTTTTTCAAGAAGTCTACGATGCTCCATCTATGAATGTTGACTGTGATTTTTTCTCCGACAAAACTATCGACATGCCCAGCATAACAATATCAGTTGACGAGGTCAGAAGTGCGATCCTTGCCTTGGATATTTCTAAAGCAGCGGGTCCAGATGGTATACCTAATGTTTTTATAAAAAACTGTGTCGTGGTCTTGGCAAAACATCTAGCTCTCCTTTTCAACATGTCTCTTTCTGAGGGTATTTTTCCTAATATTTGGAAAACGGAATACATTAACCCTATTTTTAAGAAGGGAGACAATAGCCAAGTAACAAACTACAGACCTATTTGTATACTATCTGCTATACCAAAGCTTTTCGAATCCATAGTTGTTGGTAAAATAAAAGGATCAATAAACAATATAATCACCACAAAGCAACACGGCTTTATGCCTAAGAAATCCACTCTTACTAACCTACTTATATATCAAAATTATATTGTCAATTCACTCGCTAAAAGAGGTCAAGTCGACTCCGTGTACACTGACTTTTCAAAAGCTTTTGACAAGGTGTCACACGACATGCTACTTTGTAAGTTACGTGGGTACGGGGTCGGCGGAGTTTTCTATCGCTGGATTGAAAGTTACCTCAAAGAGAGAACACTTAGAGTCAGGGTTGGTGATTGTGTCTCTAAAATGGTATTTGCTTACAGTGGTGTGCCTCAGGGTTCGCACTTGGGACCAATACTATTTAATGTGTTTATCAATGACATAGTTCAGATCTTCAGGGACATAGAGGTGTTGTTATTTGCTGATGATCTAAAGTTATATAAGTTTATCGGTAATATGGAAGACTGTACAATACTACAAACTAATTTAGATTCTCTAAATGACTGGTGCAAGAAAAATAAGCTTTGCCTAAATATCACAAAATGTCAGGTCATTAGATTCCATAAAACCAAATCTAAAATTGTTTTCAATTACTCAATTGATAACGTTGTACTTGACTCTGTCACAAATTTGAAGGATCTAGGCATCACCTTCTCTGAGGATCTGACTTACAACTTACACATAGAGGAAATTGTTGGTAGGTCTATGAGGACTCTGGGTTTTGTGTTTAGACTGGTTAAAGACTTTCAACTTATTCAGTCTTGTAGACTACTTTTCGTCTCTCTTGTGAGACCCTTACTAGAGTACAATACCACAGTATGGTCCCCGAACTATGCCATCCACTGTAAAAGTTTGGAAAGGGTACAGAGAAAGTTCTTGAGATTGATAAATTACAGACTGGGAATACCTATTGAGAATATTGAATATCCAGTCTTAATGAGTGAGCTTGGTCTCCTCAGTCTCGAGAACCGTAGGAAGATGTTTGACCTTTGTTTCCTACACAAGATTCTAAATGGTGCAATCGATTCTCTTGAACTGATTGAACTGATCCAATTTAATGTCCCTTTTAGAAATACCAGACAATCTGTGACTTTTCACGAGTCTTATACTAGAAACAACTATACGTACCATACTCCAATAAACAGACTTCATAGACTTGGTAATCTGGTTGGTGAGAACACAGATATTTTTGCCGACAGTTTCCTCAAATACAGATCTGACATCATCAAATTTTTATGTGCATAAACTGACAACGGGTAGTCGAGGTTCAGAGTTTACTTGTTTTTTTTCTGTAATATTTATCATTTTTGGTGGGATGAGTCCATGTGTATAATTTGAAATCTTATTTATAAAATATTATTTATAACTTGCTGTATATATATAAAATTATTTGACCTTAATTTGTGATTTTTTTAACTAACTGACCATTTGTTTTTCTGTTTGACATTTAATATTTATATCATTTCAATTTCAAAATTATTTTTTTGAATTTTATTTCTTGACCAAATTTTATTTTTATTTTTTATTTTTTTTAAATTGAGTCAACATTGTTCTATTATTTAATTGTACTCTTGTTCTGTGTCTAATTAATTGTTTTGTGTCTTTTTTTAAAAAGAAAAATATTTTTTGTATGCATGTATTGTATGTATACTAGTTTTTTACATGTAAAAGGCTTCGGCCGTGAATATCTGAATAAATAAATAAAAAAAAAAAAATAATGCCTAAGATATTCTGATGGTAAAGATAAAATTATTTTCTCAAATTCCTGTCCAAGGCGACTTTATATTTATGATGACTATTTAATTGCTTCAAAGGAAGAAGTTTGCAAAAACCAATGCCACTTATGTATAAAAATACTAATATTTTTTTTAACGCAATTAACTTTCACAAAGTCATTTATCTAATAATATTATTTACATACCTTCCAATTTTAATAATCTTATCGAATTCCTTGGTCTTTTTATCCAGAGAAGCCTTCAAAGACTTCAGTGCTGGAAGCAGCTGTTGATTAACTTCCATGGCCACTGCAATGTGCATGGCAGTTGGGAATGTGTCGTTGGAACTCTGGGACTTGTTCACATGATCATTGGGATGCACTGGATTCTTAGATCCTAACACACCACCCAATGACTCTATGGCTCTGTTTGCAATCACCTAGAAAACATGAAGTATTAATAATGTACAACAAATCATAACAATAAAACATGACACTAATACATTAACACATGTGGGCTTCCAATTTCTATAGTTTTACACTTCAGATTTCACTGTCAGCTTTATTAGAAAGTTTGGGGTATAACTGAAGATATTCACAAATCAAGATTCATTTTATCATTGCAGCGTAACAATAAACCCAAAGAAAAGATGGATCAGGGTTTCAAATGAATTCAAATAGACCCTCAATTTGAAATTCCGCATTGAGACACTGCGATTACCATTAATATTGAACAGGTTTCACATTACCTCATTGGTGTTCATATTTGTCTGTGTGCCAGAACCTGTCTGCCAGATGACCAGGGGGAAGTGATCCTTGTAAAGTTTTCCTGAAATCACATCATCAGCAGCTTTGGAGATGGCACGAGCTGAAATACAAACAAAATATTAATTTTAAACAAATATATTTCCAAATAAGGTTTAGAAATGGAATAAAAAAAAAAGTCAGAACCAGCAGGAAATATTCACATTGATACATAGTCTAAAATGAAAAACTTGGAAAGAAACAAAGAGGAATGATCTATAAGTCAGTAAATAAATTATCTTATAAATACTTACCAATTTTCTCGTCCAAACCAAACTCAATGTTGACTTCAGCGGCAGCCTTTTTCAAGATGCCCATAGCCACAATAACAGGGTACTGCAACAATAACAAATACAACATATCAAAAATAATACTTTGAAACAAATGTAGACTTTCCCTACTAACACTCCTTATAGAGAAACTTTCGAGGCAAATAAATTCTGTAAAAAACATTTTCAATTTGATATTAATTTTTTTTTATGGAAGCATGTTTCCACTTTGCTCCCCAAGAAGAATATTGACCGGTAAAAGAAGCGTGTTAGATGACCGCAGTGATGTTTGTAATAGATTAATCTAATTTTAAAACAATTCATTTAGTTTTCATATATATATTTACAGGCATTCTTTCTGGCTCCCCACCAATGGGGAAGTTCATGACAGATCTGAGTGTTTGAGCTCCATAATATTTGTCGGCTTCTACTTCCAGTTCTCCGAAGGTGTCTGACTCCTTCCTGATGTTCTGGAACAATAAAAAACTACATTTAAGACATGAAAATTACATAAGGCTCACATGTACGTTACTATTTTGTTATAAAGAAAAGCATTGGATAAGATTTTTAAAAATGAATCTGGATTTTAAATACACTTCTGAAGACTCTCATGGAATTTTTTTTATGAAGGTGGAAAAGTATTTTAGCAGTAGTATTTAATCTGGGGATGTCTCAATTGAAAGTATCTTTATATTCTGAATGACATGATCATGCTGTCACAGTATCTCTCAGAAGAGGGTAGCCAGCGGATTAACTGCAAGTAACAAACAAAAAGGTCATCCTCTCCGTGTGATAAAAAATAAGTCATTTAGGATAAGGGGCATATCCATCGTTTAATCGAAGATTGAAAGTCCGAAACTAAATTCATTACCATTTCAAGATTTTCAATATTCTCTATTCATAACATCACAAGTGGGGTAGCCGATAGACTAACTAAATATAAGCGTACAGATCATCTTCTTCGTACCAATAAAAAAATTATAAAAAAAATATGTACAGATGAGTGATATTTTCATTGTTTTTAGTATAAAAATATTTACTTATATCTGTCGTGTTTTAGAAGATGATATGGAATAATAAAAGTAAAGGTGAGCAAGTTTATCTTATAAAAACCAGTATGATAATATTAATGTAACAACACAACAACACGGTATAATGCAGGGTTCTGTTATGTTGCTACCAACTATACACTGTAATATAGTATTATGCATCTCTCAATTATGTCAAAGTCAAAAAGGACAAAATATATTAATTCATTCATTCAATCATTCAAACCATCATAGTATATCCCACCGGCAGGGTAATCCGCAGACTGCATACATACAATAAACACGCGTTCTCTCCGTGCTAATAAAAAATTAAGACATTCAGAACAGGTAGTCCACCTCATTGCTGATGTTAAAGCTCTCATTATTTAAAACACTTGCTTTTTACAGGACACTCGAAAAGTTACAGAAAAGGGTGGCGCACTTATTCTATTTACAGGTTTTTAGGTCGTGAACATCACATTTTTGTGGAATCGTGTTTGGTATTAACATGAACTTGAATTCGTGTAATTGGGAAAGAAGAATGGGGTGTAAAAAGGGAGGGTGTCCGAAAATCGGGTGATTTAGTCACATGGATTAAAATCTGCGTGTTGAGAGAGAAAAATCGGCAACAGTTTGCATCAGGATTGTATATATGCAGAGGAATAGAAAGAGGTGTTGAAGCAACTCAGTGTGGCGTTCCGTCGCTCTTACCTATCCTGAAAGGGGTGCGGCTTTAGTGGATAGACAGAAATCTCATTGATTGTGCGAAAATCTTTTATATTTTTCAAAATATGTAACATGGTACAACAACATTGATAATTATTATGCTTTCGAAAACGGTCCATATATTATAATATTTCCTAACGACCGATTCAGAGCGATGATTATTGGTAGGTGATACCAACATGCCGAGCGGCGAATATGAAACCTTGAAGTACATAGGTAACACATACTGTAGTAGGTACCTACATATTACTCGAAAGCAAATTTATATTGCAAGAAAATATAAATGTAAAAACAGCAGTTTTATTGCTTAAAAAATAAGTAGTGTAACCGAAATCTGCAATCAGATCGTTGGAAGCCGGGCGAGAGGGCAGAGGCCGGTGAGCCGCCCCAGAAGACAAGATCAAGTGGAAAATCTGATAATTGGTTTGGAGTGGCCACAGGTCCCGGAAGCGGTAATGGACAGAGGATCTCTGAAGGAAATACCTAGGAGCAATAATTAGCCTCCGACCCAAAAAAGACAACTAGAAGAACACGCGATATGTAATTGAAAATAGTGAAAACGAAATAAGATCTATCGAGATCGATTGTCTATCTACATATAGGTACTAGCGTAGTGAAATAATTACTAACAAAAATAAAATTTAATTAAAAGATTTATATTCTCATGAAATTATTTCGACAATATTTATGTTTAAAACCGTCGTTGTTAATTGTTTTACATCATCAGTTGATTCGAACGGTATCCACCCATAAAATTTAATGAATAAAATTATGGAAATCGATTTCTGGATGTATCAATTTGTGATTGATAACTGGTTCGAAACTAATAATTAAGCAGATTCTTCTTCCACGAAATTTCTAACGATTTTTTTCGAATGGTCGAACAACGGGATCCGGATTAATTAATCTCATTTAATAACATTACTTTTAATTGGTATAAATATGACGAATATATAAAACCCCGGTTTTAAAAGTAGCAACAGTCGTATCTTTAGTTGTTGCGTTGTTTTAAAATATCGTATTATTATTATAAAAGGTACTTATATTGAAAAAAAATAAGGTCTTACCGGTACTATACATTGAGAAATTGGTGCGAATAATGAACTCGCATGCAATAAGATAAAAGGAAAGTGAAATTGAAAGCATTAAAAATGCATTTACAGCAATTCTTATCGGGAAACAGTAATAAACGTAATAATGTACCATAAAGTCCATAAAATACATGCACAGAAATAGAGTTGTATCTCTTTGTATAATATTAATACGGTACACGCAATATTGGGTAATAAAATTTCAAAAACACAACCCTCCTTATTACTCATTACTTATTTTCTCCAGTGTTCTCTAAAAATAAATAATCATCCAAATATTGTTATTAGTGGTGAATAAAATTAAATAGATAATTTTATTGCTGCAATATGTGCACATGATATTTTGTTCATTTGTACAACTATAGTGACGGCAGAATTTTGAAAAAAATATTTTTTTTGACAAAAATCAAGAGTAGGTTAGACATGAGAAATTGTATATATTTTCTACAAATTTCGTGTTGTTTTTCAATATCGTCACGTGTAAATTATGAAAGTAAATCTAATAATAGTAAAAAATATTTATACCTTTTTTATAGGCGAATCCATAGCACTACCGTTAGATATTTTCAAGAGAAGAAAATAAATAATATATAATATTTTATTTAATAAAATGTGTCGAATTAAAATGATTTTATCTATTAAACAACAAAATGCGTCATTTATATTTCACGCTGATAAAATAATCATTATATATTACATAGTAATAACTAAACAAGGTGCCCGCCTTATAATGAGACGGTAAAAATAATTTAATTTAAAACGGACTAATTATGAACACGTCTGTCCCCTTTGCAGGCAAAAACACGAATGACGAGAATTTCATAACATTAAATAGGAATATACTATGTATTATCGTATATAGCAATAACTATGATATTATTACGATGATATTGTTTGTAAAATAAACGTAAATATGATAACGCTGTTCGAGAGATATTAATTATAATCTCGAAGGATTAAAATATTGTAATATATAATTAAAAAGCCGGCAATGATTTTTGATAATGGTATCACGTGTAATTTGACACTCAATTTTGATTTCAAAGACAATGAAACTTAAATTAACACTAGCAAATTAATACGATTTTTGAAATAACTTACAGTTTCAGTAATAAATAATGGGTACCTAATTAAATATTATTGTCTATTAAAGTATATTGAAAAATATCACCATAGATAAATAATTTCCAAGTTACATCAATATTAGTCTCCTAGCTAGAAAGTTACAGGTTCAAATCTTAAGGCTGATTTAGCTTGGCATTCTTATATTATTGCTTACTGTAAGGGTGTTGGTGACTAATTAAACCAAGCCTCTAAGCCAGTATTTCCCAAACTATGGGTCGCGACCCACCAGTGGGTTGTGAGCGAATATTGAATGGGCCCTAATGGACAATTCGCCACTGTACAACACATGAATACAAAAATGTTGTTGGGGCAATGTTTAGAGGAAAAAGCTAAAAGGCGGTTCCCAAAATTGGAAATTTTTCCTAGATGGGTCGGAGCCCAGTCAACTTTGGGAACCACTGCTCTAAGCAGTAACGGGCTTCTTAACAGGTCGCTAGACTGAAGGAGCACTCACGCAAACTGAGACTTGGAGATGATGGCATCCGCAGATTCTGTGAAGAGGAAGCCAAGACTCTTTGCCACCTCTTAACAAACTGCAGTTCTGTGGGATTCGCAAAAATCAAAACCCTAGGCAGGAACTGAGTAGAAGTGGGTTAATTGGAAGATATTGCATTTCTGCGACAAACTCGCCTATTGCATATTTTTTACATAATTATACACTACATTATTATTTTGCCGTATTTCTTAGTCAAGTTTTTTCTCTTTTACTATCCCTTTAAGATTCCAAGCCACATGAGATGTCTGAGACTATAGGGTTCGCTTTAACTAGCAACATCAGAAAAACGAAGTAGGGGTTTTATTTTATTTTTTATTTTATTTTAATAAAATATACCACTGCCAGCTTGACAGTTGTTAAACCTAATTGCTGGACAGTGGACAACATATCACAATCATGAACACATTTAATAAAATAAATAATAAATAAAGGTGTTGGTGAACAGAGGTTAACATCATTACAATTTTTGTGGACTTAAGTCCTAATAGATGCCAAATTTCTGAAAGCAAAAATTCATTAATACAATAATACATCAAGTGTTTCTGAAACTACATAATAGATAAAAATTATTACATTACATACATGCCAACAATATTATGCCTAGTACAAGAGAACTAGTAAGAGTCTACCCATAGAGCAAGAGCATACATTTAAATATCTTGGCAGTGTGATAACAGATGAAATGGATTCTGACAAAGATGTTAAATGTAGAAAAAAATAGAGATAGCAAGAGCTACATTTAATGATATGATACCATTTTTCTGTACTAATAATCTTAACCTGAAAATGACACAAAGAATGATCTAATGCTATATTTGGTCCATATTTTTAAACAGTGTTGAAACATGGATCCTCTAAGTTGCCTCAATGAACCGACTGGACGCTTTTGAAATGTGGCCGCATTGCAAGATATTGCATTATAAAATGCAAAATACAAGGCATGCTGACGTGGGAAGAAGGAAAATGTTTTGGCTGGCAAAAATTAGACAATGGATAGGAATCCCCAACGTGGACTAGTTACTCCAGTTAGCATAGGACAGAGATGCCAGGGTGATAGCCGACATCGCGAATCTTTCGTGGTTCAAGAACGCTTTGCTGCAGGAGGCGAACTAGACTATAGGACATGGAAAACTCTGAAATGACTGAGATCTGGTGTGGGGAACTGCCGTGAGAATCTTTTGTTCTTCTTATGGAGCCCTTGCTGCATAAGGTCGTCCACGTGGACGGAGCCTAAATGCGGCAGTGAGAATGGAGCATGATGGGGCTTCTTATAGGACAAATCTGGACCATGCCACACTTGTAGGAGTGTCCACTGTGCCCTGTTGCATGCACTATGGAGGATATTTTTGACACATCTCCACGTGCTGTGCCTTTTGCACAATACTGGAGATCACTTTGATTGGTTTTCTGAGTTTGGACATGATAAATAAAATATGACATCAAAATGTTTCTAAAAAAATAACTTTGTCAGTAATTAGCATGGATAAACTAAAGAAATCAACGGCAAGCTGAAAAATCAGAGCACTGCTTATCGTTGTTACAGTATATATATTATTTACAATTTATAAAACCTTTTGATCCTAAATACTGTGAGTATGATGTTGACTCTGGAATTTTATAGAAAAACAAATTTCTACGATATATATTTGAGTTCGTCGGTAGCCTGGAAGTAGAGTCTCGGCCTCGTGAACAGGGGGTCTGTGGTTTGATCCCAGGTGCCAGCAAACTCCCCTTTCACGTCACAAGCTTTTAGCTTACTGTGAAAGGTGTATAAGGTTGTATTTGAGTTTATAACAATACCCAAATGTATATTATTTAAAAACTAAATATATTTTAAAGATATTCTCTGATATGCCTTCGCCCAGGTCTTGTTTCTTTCTTTCATGTTTTTTTTGTTATTTTTTTGGCGAAATATTTTTTCTTGTATCATCCAGATTTTTTTTAAGGCTGAGTTGTAGTGCAAAAGAAAGTTTTGAGAAGTTTGAATTTCTCATGGATGTAAGCGAGGTTACTGTTACCAGGCATCCTTCATAATTTTTTTTATCATACAGAACAAATATTTTAGTCAATTTATATTGTATTGTCATGGAATATAAGTTTTTTACATACAAAATAGTTTTAAAAACTTGATCAAAAAATAATTCTACATATAAAAACAACTTCCTAAAGTTTCGTAGATATTACTTTTTTTATGAAAAAAAAAAACTCTACAACAGGTGGGGCCGCTCAACTATCATTGTTCCTGATCTGCTGGTCACCTTACTTGTGGAATATTACCGTTTCTCAATATGGCTGAAGATGAAAAATAAAAAGATTCAATTACCAGAGGATCCGACAAACTGGAGAAATAATGTTAACAGACACAATCATGTAATGAAGGAAAAACGTTGAATACTGTAAGATACATACAGCAGAATGCTATAAGACATAGAGGATAAGGCATGTCACTCAGAATTGAAGGAGGGACTATAAGGAAAATATTAGCTTAAATAGATATTTTCAAATGCACTTAAAAGATTTTACTACCACTACTACTATACCATCACGGCATATCCCACAAATGGGGTAGCCAGCTGATCAGCTGCAAACATGCAAGCTGTCATCTCCCGAGCCTACATAAAATCAAGACATTCAGGATGGGTGGCAAACCTCATCGCTGACTAAAAGATTTTACTTTAACTTTAAATGGTTATATATAATAATTGGGGGGTATGTCTTAAAGATGACAAACTTCCCGTTTGAAAACAATAATTATAGTTCACCAACTGGTCATTATGACAATGACAATATTATGCAATGCCAAACTTACCTTTTCCATAACATCACTTGTTGTCAGACAGCGAGCATTCATTATCCGCGGCTGGCAGGTATATGCTCTCAAGAGAGCTGTCGCACAGCCACGGGATAATCTTAAAACTGGGAGAGACATTGTTTTATGTAAAGAAAAAAGTTTCAAAAAATAAAACCCGGCAAATAAAATCGGCCGCCACACTCACAAGACAAATTTAGACATTTAACAAAGGTGTTGCCATTTTATCGGTATATTTTGCTTCTCAGATTATTTGAGGGAGGAGCTACACTGACATACAAGAACTTTTGAACAATCATTTTGAAACTTTCACAGAAGATATAGAATCTTTTGTGAAATCTCTATAGAATCACGAAAGAACGAAATATAGTTTTTGATGTGGTGCCTGATGATACAACTGAGTTGAAATATATAAGACAAGCACAATTTTCAGGTTTAGTTAAGTAGCATTCACATTACTTCACTTTGGATGATCATCCAGAGTGTCAGGGTCAAACCTGTTCATCGAAAGTGAACACGTCTGTTCACATTTGTTCATCCTATGCTTTCACTGCCATGTCTACTTTCTCACTCATGTTGTATGTAGTTTGACGTATTTTCCCATAAAAATAATTAAACAAATTCAAAAATGTAAAATAACACTTAAAATAAATTAATATAGCTCTCGACTGCATAATAATTTTGTACATGATTCTGACATTCAATACAAATTCATAGAGAATTAAACAAATAATAAGATAAAACTTGTTTATGGTCGTTTCAGTGAAAGGACCTTTCATCAAAATTATGACGAGTGGTAATCTCTTTCCTCCGTCATCGCTAGTGATCACTATTGATGAAACGCCTGTTCACACTTGTTCATCTTGGAGGATCATCCGGAGTGATCACTGAAAGTGAACGTATGTGAACGACCCTTTAAGTAAAAATAATATTTAAACCCTATAAGCTTATCACTGACATATTATGAATACTTCGGATGATTTTAATCATCTACTTTTTAATCCAATTATTCTACTTAATCACTTTTAAGACACGTAATTAGTTCACTGGCTAACTCACTTGTGGGATAATAATATGCTGTTGATAGAATTAACAACATGAAAATTATAAAAGACAGATATATTTTTATAACTGTATAGAGATTAATTTTTTTTAGTAAAAATATTTATCTGGGTTTTGTAATAAACCCAAATACAACCTTATATACCTGACACAGTAAGTTTAAAGCTTGTGTTGTGAAAAGGGAGTTTGCCGGCACCTGCGATCGAACCAGGGACCCCTGAAGGAAGCCAAGATTCTACCTCCAGTCTACTGACGAACTCAAATTTATATAAAAATAAAAAATCAATCAAAATTAAAAAAAGGGAAAAACATCTTTTTCTAATTTCATTGCTTTTTCATCTCGCTATGCACCATGTCTATCTTTTCAGAATACTTTTAATAGAATACGGAAGATTTACTGGTACAGAGAGAGTGTGTGATGCTGAATTTGATATGTCCACTGTAGATATTATATACTTGAAATGGTATGAATAATTATATGAAAATTGTAAAAAAACAATTTTTTACACATTAAGCCATAACATTCTGTAAACCATCACCTGTTTCATAAGAACATAATTTCAATCTACATTATTTACTGTTACTTCTACTACACCATCGTATTATATCCCACAAGTGAGACATCCAGTAGACCAGCCACATGTAATAATCACGCAAGCTGTCTTCTCTATGTGAACAATAAATAAAGACATCCAGAACGGGTGGCAAATCTCTTCACTGCCTGATTATTTTAATGCAAAAAGTGATTCTTTTTTTATGAATAGTAAAATTATGCGATAATGGGCCACTTGCAGATTTATTTATTTTTACATAAAATTATTAGTTAGTGTGAAAGAAACACAACCACAATTTATTTTAATTTTTATTGCACTATTTTCTTTGATATTAGCTTTTAAAAATTAAATTTTCTTAGAGTTATCAAAAACAATATGGCGGCACTGTGACGTCACGGAGACCGGTGAACCATAATAACTTTCGCACCACAGATTATAATCTCATACACACATGAGACTCCGTGACGTCATCAGCTGTCAAAATCCATTTTACGTGTTTTGCCAAAAGTCAAAAATTTTGGATTTTTTTTATGGAAATTCTCCATAATTAAGATGTTTAAAAATTTTTAGCTGACATATTTGTGTTTTCTGACCTCAAATTTACTTAATTCAATCATTTTTATTAAAATCCCCCACGACTGCATGTGGCCCATTCCCCTTTACTGGCTGTATTGTGTCATTTTTTTAAATCCATTTTGAGCGTGATGATATACGTTAAAAGTGTACACTATAATCAGCTATAAAAACATCGTTTGAAATTGATACTTATGTAAACAATGTTGAATCATAAAAATATATTACATAGCTGAATTTAATTTTTATCGAACATAATAATCACCGGAAAACGGAACTGGAGTTTTTATCGCTAAGATAGATTTATTTGGCGTTCCGTTCACTTTGCCTACCTCACTTGGGACACGGTGTGAGGGTATGTTATAGTATGGTACTATTTTTAAACTTGTACTATAAGACTGTTTAAATATATTTATTTATTAATCAGAGACACAAACAGAAAGTTGAAAAAACATACAAAAAAATAAAAACAACATACATTGATTCGGCCAGGCCAACCCCCCAATTAAGTGTGTCTACAGCATACACATATTAATGTAAACAAAAGAATGACAGAGAAAAAAAAACAATCAAACAAAAGCAGATCACAATCACCGGTTCACCGCAGGTAGTCATGGGTAACAGATCAATTTGAGGCGACCCGACCCGTTCGGGTCCACTGATAGCAGTGAGCCGAACATATGATTCGGGTCACGGGTCTTTCCGGTTACAACCCAGATCTTTGTCTTTAGCTCAGACCCGTTTCCGCTGTAGGTACATACACGGGTCACGGGTCTTTCCGGTTGCAGCATATACCTGTGTCTACGGGTCGGAGCTGTTTCCGGTGTTGATAGCTTATTGTCTATGATCCACTATGTCTTTCATACGGTATGGAGATTTTTACACTTAATATCTGAACGGCGTACTCAATTATTATAAGAATAATAATAATGACATTTATTGGCCATAAAATATTTATTTATTTACATAACAAACAGCTGTATCAGCCTTTACAAATTAAAAAAAAACAGTCAAGAGAAATAATGCATAAACAAAGAAAAACAATATAAATAAAGGAAAAAAAACAATATACTACCAATTAATTTCAAATAGGAAAATACTTTTTATTGTGAACTGTGCAAAGGTTTAGTTGAAATAAATAGTGGATAAGCTATTGATTAAAGGTAAACATTTTATATGAAAAAGTATTGGTTTCATAAAATGTTTCGCCATGATATTTTTTTGTGAAATATTTTGTGTTTGTGTATTGTATTATTTTGTGAAAAATGTTTTTAGAGACTAGCAAAACTTTGCGATACTTTCCAGCAAAAAAACACAATATATCATTAGAATACGGATTTGTATGTATGGGAAGCGGCGTGATGGTATGTATGTATGGGTAAGTACAAACGGTCATTCTATTCAATTTGTGAACTAAACATACAGAACTTACGTGTCATCCGCTTAAACGGATCCTACATGTCATCGTCTCAAACAGATCTTTCGGGTCATCGGGTCCTCACAGATCCAACGGGTCTCCGCTCAAACAGATCATTAGGACCCGTTGACCCGTAAGATCCGTAGGTGATCTGTAGACCCGCGGGTCAATTTGGAAGGACCCGAACATTTGACATTTGACTAACCGCAGGCCCAGTACAAACTGAACCAGCACCAAACAAGCACTGATCACGTCAAACAACAACAAGCAAATACCATCGCAATAGTTAAAATCAAGCAATCCATTATACCCAAGACAAGCAGTTTGAATTGAAAAAAATGTTGAATATTTTAAAACATTTTAATATATTATATACTTTGTGTGATACCTCCATTAATTAAGTATTTTTTATTCTAGTAATACTGTGTATTTTCCTAGATGCAAACTATTTTGCAGAAGTTTTCTCCAGTACCGATAAATTATGGCGATGTGTTGGTAATTATTCGGCATTTCATTAAAAACTCGAAATAGACGAAATTATTGTGTTAATTGGTAAAAAACCAAAAGATAATAATATTTGTACTTCAAAACAATAGCCGGACTGACAATATAAATCTTATTTCATGTTGAAATATATGGAATGAAAGTTGTTACAAAACGCCTCTGTATAAAATATTTGTAAGCTTCTATTCGGGAATGTTCGGCTTCAGTCACGCCTATATAAATATGTGATCTCATTTTACGAATCAGCCCGAACAGGCGACTGACAAAAATTCCTGCCGCGAGACGTGCCGTGCGTGTCGGGTCTTGCTCCGTGTATTTTACTGAATTAACTAGTGAAATTTAGTGAATTTAGCTTTAAGTGTTGTTTAATAGTTAATTTAACAAAGTTATAACATCATAAAGCTAAAGGTGATTGAATCAAAGTGATATTTGTGATTATTCTCGGGCCAAGTCCGCATGAATGGCTGTAGAGATGTTGTATAGTTGCTTCCAGTGAAAGCATGAAGTCTTATTCAGGGTGAGGCTTGCATGTCTTTATCAACCACGCTTGTGCGGGAATTCGATAATTCATCAAGGAAGATATTTCTGGCGTGAGTTATAGGGACATTTGCTTGATAATTACACGATACGGTGACCATATAAAAACATATGCGCCCTTTCGTAAATGGCTGCTTGGTTATAGCGTGCCCTGTTACTTTAGCTACCTCAGTTGAAATATGTCCGCTGTGTAAATTCCATGGTGATTTATCGAATATCTCCAATGTTTTATGTTCACTTTTAGTTTGTATTATGGAATGCAGTGTTGTTCATTGATGTTGTGTTGTAGATATTATTGTAATATCCTACAAAGTGATTCTACACGAATGTATGCAATGTATTGTATTAGGTGTTATACCTGTCTTCCGACAATAATATAATACTTTCATACCTATGTTTATCTTGAAAATATCGAAGAAATCTACCTTGCTTGATGTATATCATTTTATGTGTTGAATGTTTTACGCTAAAAATGTAATATTGCGCAATGTTTGTTGATCAGTTGTGTTTACAAGGAAATTGTTGTGATTTCAGATACGTGATACGTGGTTGAAGGATTATAACAAAACGACAAATTTAGAAGTTGGTGATTGGAGTTATAGAACGGAGATATTATAGTGATTGTGCGTGCATTGTGTGTGTGGCTTGGAAAACAGTGAATATAGTAAGATAATAAAATAGTAATACAAATAATAAGGGCAGATTGCCACATGGTAGTGAAGGAAGTGCATGGTGAGATCAGAGGAGAGAAGAGCAGGTGACCGGCCGGCCAAGGGCTAGAAGGCCGCATGCACCAGCGCTCCGGTCCCGGCGTCTGCGGGCCACCGAAGGCTTCATCATGCCGCACACGAGGTGAGTCACAACAAACGATATAGTCCCGACGGTCCATCACCTAACTATTGCTCTTATTACTAATTGCAATGTAATTATAATAGGTACATATTCTTCTTCGGCAAACTCTCTAACAAATTCGAATAATAAAACATCTCTTATTCGAATTTCAAATTATGTCCAGCGTCCAAATTCAGCGATCTTTGCTGGGGTTATGTCACGCGATTCGATGTGTCACTATCAGTAGGTACATACCACATACATACTTACTTGCGTGATATTATGATATCAAATCTTGGGAATCGATCCGATAACAAGTTTTTACATTTTTTAAGTTCTTTTGAACTATGTTTTATTAATTCAATTTAATCGGGACGTTTCAAAACGTATACGACATCTAATTTTATTTAAAAAGATTTCCTGTTACAGAAAATTTTATCAATCTGAATCTTACGAAATAAGCAGTTATTATGCATACAAATTTTAAACAACATGAATGATGATGTATCCAGTGTGCGTTATATTATTATAATGTTTTACATCCATACTATAATAATAAATAATATTTTGTATTTTTATTAATAGACTCGCCCACTAAATATTTACGTATTTACGTGACTGTGCAACCTTGAACATCGGATGATTTCGTAACAAGAACGTAGTACCTGTAATCACTCGAATTTACCAATTTTATTGTTTGAAGCTATTATATATTATTTTATATCTTACAAAGGATAAATATTTCCTGAAACTGTAATTATTTTAGAGTACCCGCCTAGTGGCAATCCAAATGTGTTGCGATGTGAACACCCATCATCATGTCTTATTTTTAACGACACAGAAAGGACGACTCGTATGTTCATTACGTACAGTGATGCCGTGATTGTATATAGAGATAGAAATGTATGCCTAGTATATTTTTAGTAAATGGTTCCATTTTGTTGTTACCGATGATTTTTGCACCTTCCGTGTACACAAGTGTAGAATTTCGAATGAATGAAAGTCCCGAAGCTTCTGTGGTATCCGGGCGGACGGACAGTCTCCTTCAATATATGTTTCCAACTTATCCGAAATTTGACATTCTTATTATATTAAGCGTTCCACCCATCCCGAAAAGCTTTATTTTTCTGTAGCAAATGAGCTATTTACGTAGTATGTTGATTACGTGCAATGAATTCACTGGCTACCCCATTTGTGGGAGATATGATGGTGTGTTGTAGATAGATGTGCAGATTGTTCAAAGCCTTTGTGCTTAACTGTAGGTGGACGTGTACTGTGATTTTCATACTCGGCGTAATGTATGTTATTAATTAGAATGACACACTTTGTGATTTGATTACGCTATACCATAACAAACTATTGTAATTAATGTGTGGTATTTAAGCTCTTTACCCTCTTGTGCAGGGTTCGATTCTCGATTCCAAGTTCCAAAGTAATAATAAGTATTACTATTTTTTCTAAATATGCTCACTATCTCTTGTTACAACATCCAGAACATCTTCAAGTCAGCGATTAAGTATCACGCAGCTCATCACTGTTATCAGGAGGAAAATTATCATGTATATTACATGAAGTTAGTATACTGACTACTTGTGGAATATGTCGTGATGGTATAGATAGATAGTTCCTAAATTATTACGTCATGTATTATAAATGTATAGCTTGCAAATGTGGTCTTCATTTGTTTTTTTAATGCGGTGAGGAGGGGAATATGAACTTAATTTCTTCAAATTCTAGAATGTTGCGTCTTATTTATTTATCAAATCGCAATGAAAAACAAAGTAAAACAAATAATTTCATTAAGAGACAGATTGTATTGGAACTTGCCGTTTTCTCTTATGCTCCGTGAATAGACGTGAAAACAATGAAATACACGAGGTTATCCTTGAGAATTTGATTCACGTGCTCCAGTCACGTAGTTCACGTCCACGTTTTCTCCCAGCCAGTCTTTTAGGTATAATATACTCTCTTCGTCATCCTTTTTTCATCAGAGTTCGTCGGTAGCCTGGGGGTAGAGTCTCGGCCTCGTGAACAGCGGGTCCGTGGTTCGATCCCAGGTGCCGGCAAACTCCCCTTTCACGACACAAGCTTTTAGTAGCTTACTGTGAAAGGTGTATAAGGTTGTATTTGGGTTTATAACAAAAACCCAGATATATCTTTTTTTTTTTTAAATCCATTCGCCACACATGTCCAAAACATCACAAGTTATTTACAAGCATTATATCCACAATTCTCGCATCCGCTCATTCTCCTAATATTCTCATCCCTCACTCTTATCACGCAACGTTTTACCAACCATTCTCCTCGGCGATTGCGTTTCGCAGTATTTATTCCACAATGTTTTCATTGACAGTGACAGTATTCGATGGATGGCATACATCATTTTACACCTCTGAGCTGCTTTATTAAAATACGAATGCAAAATAGGTTTTCTCCTTTCTTTTTTGTACAAGTCGACCGAAGTTAAGCGTAACGTCAAGTTGAAGACCAATAAATTATTTCTATCTATACTACCACGGTACTTCCCTACACGTTTAATAAACAAGTAAAAAAGTAGAACATCACTAATAGGTGGTGAAGTACCTCGTCGCTGAAATGAAGATGTTGAATTTATTTATTTGGACAATATACGGCATTTGCCTTTTACAATACATGATATATTAAACAATATCACATAGGTATTCTTCACAAAAAATAATATATACCTACTATTGAGTTAAAAACAGAACAAATCACATCAATAAATAAAAATAAAACCAATATCAGATTATCACATGTCTAATACGTGATGTTTTATTAAATATTACCCTTTACAGGACAATCTAAAACTTACAAAAAATAATGGAATGTCCATTCTTTGCCAGAGACTTTACGAGATTTTACGAAATTGATGATTTACGAATAATTTTAAAGATGTCGTATTTTTGTTTTCAATTTTCAAATTTGAATCGTGTTATGTTGACAGCCCTGTCAAAGATTTCAGCATTTTCATTAACGGATCAAAAAGAGAAATGGACAATGATATCTCATTATAATTGTATCGTTCCAAAGAAACCAAGTCAAGGTCTAGGTTATGAAGTAATTACATAATACTTTATTTTATTGTGTGCATACTCACTTACCTGTGGGATTTTACACAACAATGTGAATTGTTAGAGCGCCTCATATAAGTCTGGTGTTATTATTTGTAAAATATCTTACCATAATACTGTTGCATTTATATATACATTATAATATTATATGGATACCTATATCGAAGCAGCTGATTCGTCCGGTATATACTGTATTATAAACCAGGTGGTATCCTGTGTTTATTGATACTCTATTATTATATCATATGATGTACCTATATAGTATTATTTGATAATTTATCCAGTTAACTGTGGTCAGTTTGTTCCCACAAGGGAATGACAATAATAATGTCATTCATCATTATAATTATCCTACGAATTATTAAGGGATTGAGCTTTATTATTATTATTTTAACATTCTATTTCATAGATACCTACCAATGGTTTGTAAGAAATTTCAATGTTTTCACTCGGGGTTACAGTATAAATGTTCAGATATTATTATTAGTCGTTATTTCGTTTGTTAGGTTAGTTTGGAATGACCTTTTATTGGGATATTCTTATTAAAAAAAAACATTGTCAGCTATCATTGTAAATTGTATTTCAAGGAATTAAATAATTCATTAAATATACGCTGCTGGCTTACATTGCTAATTGTAACATAAGACTTAATATTTACAAAACCCTTCCCATCGAGAAGTAGAGAGTTTGCCGCATAGTTGTTGGACCGTTGTGACTATATTATATAATTGTAATCATATCAATTTGTATTCATCAGTCATTATTTGTATTTAAACCTGTACTGCATGCCATGTAGACATTTCATCATTTGATTGATCTTGTTTATTATTTGTTAGTCAATAATGCAAAGGCTTTCATCGCCACTCGAAGAGCGCGTGTTTAGGATGTTATATCATTAATATAAATGTTGTATTGTAATCATGAAGGAGACGGCAGGAATACTGCTTAGAGTATAAAGAGAGGTGTTTGATTGGCTGTATGTATGTGTGTGATTGTGAGCACTAGGCATATATACATACATATAACATCCAGTAGAGTGGGCGCGCTCTGAAGGCTGTGTGTACTCTAGTAGGCTGTAGGCACCTACAGAATGTGCGATACTATGCAATGGAGTTGTTTTGAATGTATGCATTTGCGAGTATGTTATGATGAGATGTGATGTGGTGTATGAAGGTTTCTCAGTGAGCTAACTCCCCATTCCAGATGGCCGAGAAGAAATAAGAGCAGGCGAGGCGGGTAGGGGAGGAGTGAGAGTGGGAGCTCGGGGTGCGGGCATGGCTTTGCTCGTCTTCGCCCTCCCACTGCTGCTTCTGCTACCGGGCTATTCCTCTGCCGACATCGTCAAGACATTCACAGACACAGAAGGCACCACTCTCTTCAAACATCTCGTCGTAGACAAGAATACTGGCAGAATATTCGTCGGTGCCATCAATAGAATTTACCAGCTAAATCCTGATCTCGACTTGGCCGTCACTGTGGTCACCGGTCCCAAGAATGATTCTATGGAATGTGGTGCATCGGATTGTCCTTACGGTGTGATTAGAAAACTGACTGATAATGTGAATAAAGCTCTTGTGATCGATTATACAACTTCTCGGTTAATTTCATGCGGTTCAGTGTTCCAGGGTGTGTGCTCCGTACAGAACTTACACAATATATCCGATGTTAGAGAAATACAAGAGCCGGTGGTGGCCAATAATGGCACCGCCTCCACGGTGGCATTCATCGCGCCCGGTCCGCCCAATCCACCTGTTTCGCAAGTCATGTACGTCGGAGTTACATACACTGGTAACTCACCGTACCGCTCCGAAGTGCCTGCAGTCAGCAGCAGGTCGCTCGACGAGGATAAGATGTTTAGCATCGCCCGTACAGCAGTCACCACCGGCACTCGCATGTTTGTCAACTCTTTATCAAGAGAACGCTATCCCATCAATTATATCTATGGTTTTAGTTCTGAAGGCTTTAGTTATTTCCTTACAACGCAGTTGAAAAGCATGGGTACAAATACATATTATAGTAAGCTTGTGAGAGTTTGTCACGATGACGAAAATTATTATTCATATACCGAAATTCCCATGGCGTGTACCGGAGAGGGCGGCAAGAATTTTGGGTATAATTTAGTTCAGGCGGCTTACGTTGGCAAAGCTGGTTCATTATTAGCTGGAGAATTAGGTATCAATGTGCAAGACGATGTACTGTTTGCTGTATTTAGTCAGAGTGAAGGTATGCACACCAACATTCCATCTGATCTCTCTGGACTTTGCGTTTATTCTCTGAAGTCTATAAGAAGAAAATTTATGCAAAATATCAAAACTTGCTTTAGCGGAGTCGGCAATAGAGGATTAGACTTCGTGTCGCCTAGTCATCCATGCATTAGTACAAAATTACAAAGCATCGGGGAAGATTTTTGTGGACTGGATGTGAACACTCCCCTAGGGGGAGAGCAACCGATTGAAGCTGTTCCCGTATTGGTATTCCACACTCAGCTTACAGCAGTGGCCGCCACGTCAACTGGTGATTATACAGTTGTGTTTATCGGAACTGCTAAAGGTCATCTAAAGAAAGTTGTCATAGAAAGTTCAACTCTAGCTTTTGAGTACGGTGATATTGTGATTGACAAAGACTCTCCAGTCAATAAAGATTTACACTTCGATACCCAATATATGCATTTATATGTGATGACTGAACGTAAAGTATCTAAAGTAAAAGTACAAGAGTGTAGTGTGTACACTACTTGTTTGACATGTTTGGGTGCGAAAGATCCCTACTGTGGATGGTGTTCTTTGGAAAATAAGTGCAGTTTAAGATCCAATTGTCAAGATGCTGCAAAAGATCCATTATATTGGATTTCGTACAGAAGTGGACGCTGTACTACAATAACACAAGTAAACCCGAACCAATTGCAAAGGACTACAGCTCGAACATTAGAACTTGTTATCGAAAATTTACCCACTTTGTCTGGACAATTTGTGTGCGCTTTCACGGCTTTAGATAAAACCTTACTATCTCCGGCTATTAGAAAAGCGTATGGAGTTAATTGCACGACACCAAGAACTGATTTACTTCCACCTATACCAGCTGGTCAACATCATTTCACCGCAAAACTTTCAGTGAGAACCTCTAGTGGACCAGATTTCGTTGCTACTAATTTTACTTTCTTCGATTGTAATACTTACAGTTCGTGTACGCAGTGTGTAAGCTCTCTTTTCCCTTGTGACTGGTGTGTAGATGGTCACAGGTGTACCCACGATACAGCTGAGAATTGTAGAAACGATATTCTTGTTACGGGCATCAGTCGAATAGGCCCTAGTTACCGCTCAGGTCCTGGTTTCTGTCCGACTATAAATGCTACAGGAGGTGGTTCTGATGAAATTTTAGTGCCATCTGGGGAGCGAAAATCTATCAGAGTAAAAGTCCATATTATTGGACAGTTCATTGTGCAAACGAGATTTGTTTGTCAATTCAATATTGAAGGCCGTGTCACGAGCGTGAATGCACAATTATTAGGAGATATAATTTATTGCGACCCGATGGAATTTGCTTACACTTCTAAAGCTCCCAATATTACAGCTTCATTTGCTGTTATCTGGGGTGGTTCCAAGCCATTAGACAATCCTGATAATATTCACGTGTTGATATTTAGATGTAACGAAATGTCTGACAATTGTGGGTTATGTTTGGCGTTGCCGGAGAAATATGGTTGTGGGTGGTGTCAAAGCTCTGATAGATGTGAAGTCAAAGATCAGTGTGATAAAGGCAAAGGTGTTTGGTTAAACAGAACTCACACTTGTCCTAATCCTGAAATCCATTCTTTCAGACCTCAGTTGGGACCGTGGGAAGGTGGTACAAATATTACTATCGAAGGTATTAACTTGGGTCGAAACATTTCAGATATTTATAGTGGTATTACTATTGCAGGTATTAATTGCCAACCCATTGAAAATTTGTATATAAAAACAAAACAAATAGTTTGCACGGTTGATGGGCCTGGTACTTTGGAAACACGAGAAGGACCGGTGTTGGTTAAGGTTGAAAATTATAGAGGTGAATCTAAACATCATTATGCATTTGTCAACCCATATATTGAATCTATCAGTCCTAAGTACGGTCCCAAATCTGGTGGTACTGAGTTGCGAATAACAGGCAAATATTTAAACGCTGGTAGTGATATTCAAGCTTTTATTGAAGAGATGCCTTGTGTTATTCTTAGAGCAGATAGTACAGAAGCGGTGTGCAGAACCAGTCACTCCAACTCGCTTTCAAAGGGTAAATTGCGTATGAGATTTGATCGAGGTGATAGAACATTTGAAAATGAGGAGTTTGAGTATGTAGATGATCCTGTTATTGAATATGCGGACTCAGGAGTAGCAAGCCAGACTAGATTGCCCAAGGGTATACCATCTGGAGGTATTAAGATTCAAGTTGTTGGTAGAAATTTAGCGGCAGTTCAAATTCCTCAGATGTATGTTTATCTTGACAATCAAGTATACATTGGACGTTGCACCATCACGTCAAATGCTAGAATGGTTTGCGATTCACCTGCTATTGACACTGACAATAGAGATTTAGATGCCGAGAAACCGTTAAAATTGGAATATGGTTTTTATATGGATGATGTTTTGTCTGTTAGGAACTTATCCTCAAAGAAAAATTACGGACCGTTCTTGCTTTATCCCAATCCTGTGTATGATAAGTTTGATGAAGATGTGAAATATTTCAAATCGGAATATTTAACTATAAATGGCCAGAATCTAGACCGAGCTGCACAGGAATCCGATGTCGAAGTAATGATTGGTAGTAGCTTTTGTAACGTGACTTCTTTATCTCGACATCAGTTGACGTGCAGACCTCCCTTGCAAGACGAATTAGATGTGAATGATCAAGATTTACCAGATGTGCTTGTAAAAGTTGGCCATTCCTTGCGATTTAATATTGGTAAACTGTCCTATTCATCACCCGCTGGTCTTCATGGCACGTTAACAAAGCCGGTAATATTGGGTGTGGTGACTGGCATTGTGGCGTTGATAGTGATATTTATTGTATTCCTCGTCATGTACAGGAGAAAATCTACTGAAAGCATTCGTGTACTAAAAAATATGCAGGAACAGATGGATATATTGGAATTACGCGTAGCAGCTGAATGCAAAGAAGCTTTTGCCGAGTTACAAACAGAAATGACTGATCTAACTGGAGATGTTACCGGTGGTATACCATTCCTAGATTATAGAACGTATGCAATGAAAATACTCTTTCCTAATATAGACGATCATATCGTACTGCAGTGGGAACGTCCAGAATTGGTGAGAAAAGAAAAAGGTTTGAGAATGTTTGGACAACTCATAATGAACAAAACATTTTTATTACTCTTTATTAGAACTCTGGAAAGTAATAGATATTTTACAATGAGAGATCGTGTAAATGTAGCATCTTTGATAATGGTAACATTGCAAAGTAAAATGGAGTATTGTACTGACGTATTAAAAACATTGTTAGCTGAGTTGATTGAAAAATGTATGGAGGGAAAGAGTCATCCTAAATTGTTATTACGAAGAACAGAAAGTGTTGCCGAAAAGATGCTAAGTGCTTGGTTTACATTCCTTCTTTATAAGTTCCTTAGAGAGTGCGCAGGCGAGCCTCTATACATGTTATTTAGATCTATGAAGGGACAGGTAGACAAAGGGCCTGTTGATGCGATCACATCTGAAGCTCGATATTCCTTAAGTGAAGAGAAGTTAATTCGCCAGTCTATAGATTTTAAACCCATGGCTGTCTCTGTATCAATTTCTCAGCAAAGTGTATTCGCAAGTGTTTTAGAGTCTAATACTGAAAATGTACAAGTGAAGGTATTGGACTGTGACACTATTAGTCAAGTTAAAGACAAGTGTCTTGACACTATTTACCGTGCCACTCCTTATTCTCAGAGACCCAACAAAGATGATCTCGACCTTGAATGGAGAACAGGCGCTAGTGGCCGTCTGTTACTTTATGATGAGGATAGTACGACTAAGAATGAAGGAGAATGGAAGAAACTAAATACTCTTCAGCATTATCATGTACCTGATGGTGGTTGTTTAAATCTAGTCCCGATACAGAGTTCTATTTACAATATCGCAATGCTCACGGAAAAAAATGACAAGTCTCACATGTACGAGACATTAAACCGTAGTAAATTTAGTTCCGCTAGCCCACCTGCAAGTCCTCTCAAGTATGAACATAACAGCGGGTTTAAGTACTGGCATTTGGTTAAGCACCACGACAACGAATCTCACAAAGAAGGTGAGCGAGGCAATAAGATGGTATCTGAGATTTATCTCACAAGGTTGTTAGCTACAAAGGGAACGCTGCAAAAGTTTGTCGATGATTTGTTTGAGACTATCTTCAGTACGGCCCATCGAGGTTCTGCACTTCCCCTTGCAATCAAGTATATGTTCGACTTCCTCGACGATCAAGCCCTTCAGCATGCTATTTCCGACCCGGAAGTCGTTCACACTTGGAAGAGCAACAGTCTCCCGTTACGCTTTTGGGTTAACCTCATCAAGAACCCAAATTTTGTGTTCGATATTCACAAATCGAACACTGTAGATTCTTGCCTATCTGTAATAGCTCAAACTTTTATGGATTCGTGCTCAACGTCAGATCATATATTAGGTAAAGATTCTCCCAGTTCAAAACTGCTTTATGCTAAAGACATTCCAGTGTACAAAGAATGGGTAGAAAGATATTATTCAGATATAAAGGCCATGCCAGCCATCTCCGATCAGGACATGAACGCTATGTTAGCTGAAGAGTCCCGACAACACACAAAAGAGTTTAATACAAACTGCGCTCTTCACGAGCTGTACACATATGCCGTGAAGTACTCTGAGCAGCTGATGGTCACATTGGAAGAGGACGAGTTCTCTGAGAAGCAGAGGCTCGCGTTCAAGCTGGAACAAGTGCACAACGTCATGGCGCCGTCAGACTATATGTAAGCCACGGCCACGACAGACTGACTGATTTATCCTTTTTCCCCCTCTTGCCGCCGTCCGGCGACCGCCACGCCGCTTCCGGGCGTCCACAGCAATTTTTATCGATTTCACTATTGATATTTTTTACTTTTCGACTAAAATTGCAATAATAAATATTAATCTGTCTGGAGGCGTTGGATGAAGTAAATCTGATTTAGTAATAATTCGTTGTAGAACATATGTGTAAATATAATATAAATTATAATATATAATATTATTGTAGTTGGTAAGTGAAACGATATGAAATGTAATGAGTGCAACAGGAGGAGTGCTGCGAGATGATGGGAGGCTGGGCGTGCGTTATACATTACGATATAATATGGAATATATAAATGTGTATGATACATATAAATATATAATAATTATATAATTATATACCTACTACATACCTATATGTAATATGTAATGAATACTATGTGTTTATCTGTCTGTTGTTACGCGGCGCGGTGGCGACGGCACCTCATGCCTAGTGTGGCCTGTGCCATGCCAGGAGCAGAGTGATGAGCGAGTGCCGAGTGCGAGGAGCGAGAAACCGTTAGATAGACTGATACAATTTGATATTAATATATGATAATACATGTGTTGTTAATGTGTGTGCATTGTCAGGAGACCCTCGCTACCGCGCCGCACCCTGTACCTTTAGCTTACTGCCAATTAACCAAACATATCTGGCCGAACGAATGGATTATTATATTATGTTGTATATACTAGATAGTGTACAGTCCTAAATAATTTATATCTCGAGTCGCGTCGGTCCGATACATAAAAAAATATATATATATATATAAATATGTGTGTGTGTATTACTTATATGCATTAAATTAAATTACTCACTACCCATATAGGTATTACAGACAGAACAGCGGCCGTGTGTATGCGTCTACCTGTCCCGTGTGCACTGTGCCTGTATCCATATTGTAGTAGTATTATAATATTATATTAAGCCGTAAAGTAATACGGTACTGAGATTGAGTACTCAATACTCATTGCTCAGTACTCTTACTCACCATTCCACTAGACAAAGATACATTTGCAAAGTGCACCCGTGCAGCGCATACAATACCCCGAGCCTGCCCGGTACACACTCAGTACCAGTATCCACCGTACTATGGTACTTTTTACCTACATACAACATGAAATAATATTACCTACCTATATGATTATGACGATATATATATAAATACCTACTCTATCCATACATTATACCTACATATTATTATATACTCATTCTGTTCGGAGTATATTTCTATATGTACGCTTTAAGAGTGAAAGTATTTTAGTGTTAACGGTTAAATGTCGTGAATTTATACTATAAACTTGTATACTTTTATCTAATTCGTTTTTTATTATATGTATATTTTGACCTGTGTACATTTTTTTGTATTACGGGATTTTAAAGAAAATGTGTTATTATTTTTTTTACAATTGATTCTCATCACAAATTTGATGTTTTTATCAGAATAAATGTATTACAATAATAAATTATTGAATGTAATTGTGTGTGCAAGTAAATTATTAATGAAAAATATATAAATTACATTGGAAGATTCGATGTGGCCTCATAACCGCTCACGCTCTAGCAGTATGGCGCATGGGGCGGCGGATCCGAGCAGGGATAGCGATACACGGTGCATTTATATATGACATTTACATTATAATATACATAGATAATATGTATTCTGTAAGCAAAGCACTCTGTGCGCAACCTTGCTCGGGTGCACCGCTCCACTATTACATATATAAAACATTTTGTACTCACTCCCCACTCACAGTACCGTGACAAACTTGTATAATTCCATTAATAAATATTGTCAATTGTATAATGGACCGAGTATTATTCCCTGCTCCATACCATCTATCCACCACCAATCAATACCCATACACATCACCAATATCATACATACACACACCATTATCTATACATATACCCACTTAAATACTCTTTCTATTTATTTTGTCTATCATATCGTATGTATGTACATGTATCACCATCCCAGCACATCCGCGTACTATGAAAGCCTTCGCATTACTTGAAACATTTACAGTCATCTACTCGTTTATCTCAGGCGGTGTATACTGTATACCCACACACACGCACACACTAACACCTGGATCCCGGGTGCCGGGAATGTCGGGCTGACTCGCCGATGTTATTTCTTACTTGCAATAATAGTAATTTGCGTGTTGACCATTGCGTGAACGACACTTAGGGTAACACTTCTTTTGTTTTGATAATATGAATTATATGTTTCTATCATAAATTCATCGTAATACGGCGCGAATATTCGTCAAAAGGAGACGCCTCTTGGGCTCGTTATCTCTTCCGAATCATTATTTAATATTGCGTCAGCCCACAAGTTTTGACTACGTCGTGGTATTTTTATCGCTTTGAGTTCTCTTCTTGTGAATTTAAAAGGCTTTCATGTCCGTATGCTATTCATAATTAAATTTATGTAAATTATATTTGTACGTTACGACTTGTAACGAAGTTATCGTACGATATACTTATATCTGTAAATTTATATCTGCCTTCAAGTCAAAGTTTACTCAATATATTCATTGAGAGCACCAGAATGTATGTTCCGGTGTTTCTGGTGTATGCAGCTGGATGTCCGCGTGGGAAGGGAGGAAAAATAAATTTCCATCGGTTGTTCACACTGTCCTGGGATAATGATAGATATACCTACTTACTACATTTCATCACAATTTAATATTCAAATGACCTTGAAATACCTACTGGTGTGTGTTTTCTTGCAATATTGAGTTGTTCCAACCATCAACATAATATGATAAACTCCAATAATATTATTCTATAGTAAACTTGAATTGCTGCTTTTCCTACACTAATGCATTATTGTGATTTCTGTGACTTATATTTGCATCGAGCGTTTTACCATCGTATTCCATGTCTTATTAAATGTTTATGTCAGAAAGATATCTGTTGACTTTACGTATCTTTCATAGGTACATGCTGTATTGCCATAGATATAGTCTTTTGTCGTTAATCGTATGCAATATTTTTGCATAGTATTTTTACATTTAGAATTATCCAGTTAATTTGATATGAGGTTGAATTTTAAATGCCAGGAGTATCATCATTTGCCGATGTTTGGAACAATTTTGCGTCTCATACAAAAATATGATTGATTCACTTATACGTGAACATACATTGGAATTAGTATATAGTACATCGACAATTATGAAAGAAATAAGGGAAACGTTCAAAACGCATCCTGTCGAAAAAATATGCAAGTAAAAAAAAATGACATTGTTGTGATTTTAACAATGTGATAGAATGCGTTTGAACGTTTGCTCCTTGGACATCGCTAAATTATCGTAATCGTCTATAGAAGTCTTCGTGTATAAGTGCATGAAGTGAAAAGTTCATAATGCGTACAAACTGTTGATTTGCAAAACGTGCTCCTAATGTTATTTAGATGTTTACATTTGATAAAAAATCAATAAACTTGTTCTATTTTTATCTTAATTAGATAAAAACAAATCACTTAATAAAAAGAATGAAGATATATGTCTGAAATTACTCTGCCGTACTAAAAAACAGGAGCATTTTTTGTTATTATAACAACTTTGTATGCATTAAGATTAACTAGTGTAAGTTTTTGGATGCAGTATCAAGGACATCGAGATGAATACACTACTATAAATTTAACTCTAGAAATGAAACATATAAGACAAACTAATAATGCATATAATTTCTAATACAACTTTATTTGGCATATCAGAGCGACACCCAAACATAATATTTAATGATAACATAAACGTCAATTATTGACCGCCTATTGGAATCATTTAATAATTTATAAATTGATATCCTTGTAAAAGATCTGAAGCAGATGGTATACATATAACTAATACAGAATGACTTTCTTACGTGTTTCATCACTTTATAAATTTTCAATGTGAATTTATAAAAGGCCTCTTTAACAATACTTAGTGATGGATGGACATTGACAGTGCATCCAAAAAACTTTCTCTTGATAAAATTTAATTAGCCTCCAAGTCTAAATTATAAATAGTAAATTGAAAGGTGATCTGCTGACATAAGGTTAATACTTCTCATATTTAAATCTCCAATATATATATATATATGTAATGCCATTAACAATTTCAAAAACACTTCTAATTAAAAATCATGTACATATAAGCTGATGTTTCTTTCTCTAAGGAAACGCGTTACAATATGTTGTAATATAGGTGTAAAACGTCTGATAATAGCTCTCTGAGATTTCTCTATACGGTGATAATGAGCTTCAAACATTTGTGTTGAGAAATCTTATATTTCTATTTCATTATTGTTTTATTGCTTTACACCTTTAGAAAAATATTTCATACGATGTAAAAGTAATTAAATAACAATCCTAACCTTTACTTATTCAACACCGAGTCAAGCGTGATGCATTCATTTAATAAATAAAATACGTAATCCCAATTCCATTGTTCTCTTCAAATTATCTATAAACAAGGAAATTCTTGTTAACCTACAATCCACGGCGGTAATGAACTAAATGAAAACACATTCTGTAAAACAATAAAATAAACTAATTAAATACCATAAATATACTAGTGTGTCATGTACGACATTCGTCAAGTAAATAATGGAACGCCGCATGTCTACATCGCATTAGGAAACAACTTATAATGTGTAATGCAAAGCTATTGATTTTCTATTTTCTAAATTGTTTCTATTGTAAGGTCGAACTTTTTCTATCTTGAATTTTAATAATACACGTACAATACAATATAGATTACCTATAGCGTTGTAGTCAAATGAGTTACAACATGGAAATGTCAGAGCGTGTGTTGTGTTGTGTTTGACTGCAGAGAAATTTATGTAAGAAGGTCGATATGGCCAAACACGCAATCCTTCCAACTAGCATTACTGAACCAAACTATTGTACTATAATTATAGCCGTTTTTACATATCATGTCTATCTAGTCTGTATGTAATTAGGTAGGTATAATGTAAATGTTTCTAATACCCACCTAAAATAATAATAATTATTCGCGATTGTAATGTCCCTGAGAAACATCTTCATTACTGTGTTTATAACAATATATTATGTAAAATAATTATTTTTATCCACGTTGTCTCGTAATAAGTATATTATTACCCCATCATTTTTTTTTTAAATATATATCTGGGTTTTTGTTATAAACCCAAATACAACCTTATACACCTTTCACACTAAGCTAAAAGCTTGTGCCGTGAAAGGGGAGTTTGCCGGCACCTGGAATCGAACCACGGACCCCTTGGTCTGGAGGCCGAGACTCTACCTAGGCTACCGACGAACGAATATAATGTAAATAGTTACGATCTTTAATTAATAGTATGCAAAAAACAAATATAGAAAATCAAAAGTGATGCATTATGGATAAACATTGAAAATGTAGAAGTCAGCCCAGATCACCTAAAATGGTTACAGGAACAAATATATTTCTCCGTAAAATGAAAGGTTCTAGATAGCATAGTAACATTATTTTACTGAAAAAAGCTATGGTAACATTAATAATGAAACTATTATGAGGCACTGTAAAATAATCTACATGAATTTATTGAAAATAGTATTATAAATTTCTTTGTTGAAGTATCAAGCATTTATAATGAACAAATAAAAAACTTTTTTAAATAAAACAATTAATCGAGTCTATTATCCAACTAATTCAATAAGATTATTTAAAAAAAGATGAAATATTAGAAAGGAAAATTTGTATTTTCATGTAAAAAATACAATGACTTTTCTTAATTCTCTCTTGAATATTTTTGGAACTTATAAAATTATGGCCGTTATACCGCATTCCGTCACCTATATTTTTTTAATAGTTTCATTACTGATGTCAAGGACAGATTTTTAGAGCAATGTTATTATTTATAGTGACGATTGATCATAATATGTTATTATTCGACCTTGTTTACATGTTACGTACGTGTACCTACATAATAAAATGTTTTTGAATACAATTCATTGATTCTTTTACTGAGACATATTGTGAAATATAAATGTATGTTCTGATTATACGGTTGAAGCATAAATTAAATATGGGCAAAGAAATTCTGTAGAAATTATTAAAAATGTACATTCTTATGCTTAAAATTGTTCAGGGTTCACTATAAATAATATCATTGCTACTTTGAGTATAACGCAAAATAAGATACAGAAAAGCTTAATGTCTAGTAAAGATGATATGGTAATAAGAATAAAATGGTAAGGTAATGAATTATTGGAGAGATAGACTTCCTAAGACAAAACATCAGTGAGATAAGAAAGAGAGATGGAGGGAAGGATTGGAGGGTGTTTGGAGGCATTCCTAGCTGTGGTGGGTTATATTGGTTGCAGCGAGACCGCAATCCGATGGTGCAGAGCCGTGCTAAGGACCATCTTTGTGGTGGCCAACAACATCTACTGCATCCCTGCCTACGTGGTGTGGATGATGCTAGTGAGACCCGTCCGCTACTACTTGCCCGACCTGTACTGGAAAATAGAAGGACTCCTCTTCCACTGGCTGCTGTCAATGGTTTCTCTGTGGTCATGGAGCGCAGGATATGAAGGTTAGTGCAAACCACATATTATTTATTACAATTTCTACTCTATGAAACTTTATTATTTCTCGTGATGTTTTATGACTTATTGTTTTCAGCATTCACTAGTGATTGATTATTGTATTATTTGTTGAGTAGTGAATCCGCACTGGGGAATTTTATTTACTGTTTTCATTACATGACTAAATAATTATCTTGGAACTTGACTAAACAAAGCAATTGTTAACAGACATTATACAACTTCTTGCGTAATTATGTTAAATGAGCACACATAGTATAATTATTGAATGTTTCGTGCCTCATAAATTATTAAGATTGTCGACGGAATGTCTCTGATAAATACAGAGTTTTATGTACGTTGTGTAATTTTATGTATTGGATGTATTCGGATAGTTCCGAGATTAGAAAACTTCTTTCATTAAAACTGAAATGCCCAAGACGGAAAGTTTTATATCTCGTTAAAACTTCAGAATCTCTTGTTCAATTCGTGAATCGACGACAGTCGGTTTCTTTTCGCAATTTTAATTGAATCGTCTTCTGTTTTATGTTGATTTGTTTGTTTTCTGTTAAACGTGTACTTGAACCTGCATATTATGTAGGTATTTATTAGAAGTTACAGCTTTGATTTGGTATCGAGTTATTACAGTACTATTATTCTTATAGTTTTATAGGTAGTATTACAGAAAGTTGGCCGTAGCCCAACTTTTCCTATCAATATTAAACTCTCATTCTCCATTATGGATATTGGCGTTTATTGACGCAAATTACTAACATAAAGACGACTACTTAGGATGAGTATTAAGATAAATATCTCCCTAGACCTGAATACTTATGCGGTGAGTGTGTTAGAGTAAAAAAGTTGATTGATGTTTGTAGATACCAACCAACCTGCGAGAATTACCAATGCTGTTTTCATTACCACCACTCTTTGACGCTTCGAGTGTACGTTTACATCAGTGAGCAATAAATGCCTCCAAATGTTATAGAGAATATTATTTTAAAAAGAAAATTTAGGTCGTGTTTATAACATACATATTTTTTATTTAGTTGATAACTGATTTGGTTCAATTATTGAATAGGTATTTGTAAAATCTTTGCGATTTGATTATATTTACTATCTATCTATCTATCAAATTATGTCATTTCAACTGCTTTTGTTAGACTTTATTATGATTTTTGATAATTTTATTCCTTTTCGACCCCAAACCATTCACTATTATGATACACCTTTACCTTCAATATATTTTATTTCTTTTTATAATAACGCTTTGGCAATATTGTCAATCATTCATGTGGATGCGCAAATTCTTTATCCCTTGCGTGATGCTTTTTTATTTATTTTTTCTCACCCTAACTGTTTTCGAATATTAAAATTATGTACCCTAAATTTGTCGACTGTCAATGAAATGCGTGCATATTATCGTATTTTGAAAAGTAAAATTATTTACGTTTCTACCTAATAATATTTTTACATGTCGGCGGTTGTTTATGCAACTTTCTTGTACGACCGATACAACTTACTACAACTAGGGTGTTTTTTATACTTATTTTTTATTATTCAACTTTATCCGCATAATAAAATATAGGGGAATATATTTCAATGTAACTCGAATGCTATTGTCACATTTATTCGTATGGGAATCTTTCCAGAAAATCATCAATACGATACGTTTAAAGAATTTGTGATGACATGCATTCAAAATGCTACGAACGTTGGGAATCGAATGAGTATGTCATTTGAAATAATTTACCCCCTTCTAGACGTGTTTAGCTGTAGAATGGAATTCATTAGATTTGAGTGTAGAAGTTTATTCAGGTAGGTACATGAACAGATTTAATTCAAATCATTCATTAAATTAATAGATTTATTTATCGAGTATAATTTAATCAAGTAGTGCTGTATGGAAGTTTCTTCACAGTCCGCCAGATACCGACACTAAAGTGTCGACCGGAAAACAAATATCGATTTGGTTTCATCCGTATCGACTTACGAGTTCAAAGTCATTTTTGCATTGTTGAAAATGTTAAGGTACGAACTATGTACCTACTGTTTCATCAGAAAGTGTAGATAACAACGTCTATTCATTTATAATCAGACATGTTTTGTTCGTAGTTTTAACATTTTTTTTCTTTGTGAATTTGCTAGGAATCGAAATGTCGACGTATCGCTTTCATTTCTGTGCAATTTCCTTCGGTCTCTATTGTAAAACATTTCCTGCATTCAAATTGGGTCAATAGCTTCGTATCGAAGAACATGCAATTTACTCGTACTTTACGTTCTCCAACTGAAATATAATGAAGCAATAAGAGAAGACCGAACTAACTAGAATAATGTGTTGGAATAACTCGGCCGTGTACCTACGTTATGCATACAACACTGTGAACCAAGTAGGTAGGTAGTATCTAATATAAACCATCTTGGTTAGTTTCTATCATAGCTGAATGTATTTTTGTATCTTGGTTACTCGTAGAATAACCAATTCCCTCTTAGCTCTCCTGGCGAGGGGAATGAATAACAATATCTAGGATATATTTTTTACTCATGTGGTTATAATATTTCAACGCCCCATGGCAGAAATAATGCAGTTATGTGTATATGCACAATGCTGCATATTGAACTGGGGCATAATACAGTATTCACAATGCACTGATAAATCATCTGTTCCCCTATCCTATTCCCATCTACGATTGCACCAGTAACTAACGTATGATGTTATTTTCTAACAATATTTTTCCACATGTCTGTTCTGTTAGTTTATTTTAAACTCCCCGCAATTTTTATTTCGAAAAGTTATTATGATTTATTTTCTTTTGTAATGTAGTTTTAATACCCTATTTATAATAAAAATTGCATTGTTTGGCTGTTGAGAGACATTTGCTAGTATAATAATGACAATTTAGACGTATGTTTTCACTCGCATTCGGATATAAATATGTATACCACTGTAAGTATTATGGCTTTGTCAGAAACTAAAATATTTATTACACTCGGAAATTTGAATTTAATAGATGTTTATAGCATGGAAAAAATTAATCATATAGCTAATCGAGAACATTAAATAAATCACTTATTTATTTTTGTATGAAATCTCTTTTTACTTTTTGAATGTTAGCTTTGCTTTGTTGTTTCAATCGAATTCTTTTCTCTTCTAATTAGGCGGAATACCAGGTAATATTAGGTCCTAATTATTCAGAGTGTAAAGTACTTAATGAATATTTGATAATTGAACTTGAGAAACCTTACGAGTCTCTTGATCTTCGCCCTCGTAATATTCGAAACTAGCTCTGTTTTTATAAAATATAGCGGTCGAGGTTTTTGTTTCGGAGTGAAAGCGAATTTCAACTTATTTTTTCATTATTAGGCAACTCATTCATCTTTATTACGTGAAACATTTTACATGGTAATTAAGTCGGTAGGTAAATTAGGTGTAATTTATATAAAGAATATGAATAAATTACAGCTAATTATAATAAACGCTGAATTATATTAGCATTCTTTGCGGGAGCCCATTTCAAAACACAACCTATGTACATACTATCTGTAGTTATAGCAGTGTAATACATGTCACCTTTCTATGTAACCGTGCTTTTTTCTCTAAAACAAATTTATGTTCGTCGTTATATTTTTTCGTGAAAGTTTTGTATATAGGTGTTATTACTGACCAAATAGTTCCAAGTACGTAGTACGTTTTCTATAAAGCAATCGGGTTCTTTCTTTCTTGTGCTGAAACAAAATTGCGATTACTAAATTTATGTATGCGTGGTGTGCACTAAAATGTTTTGAGCAGGTGTGACATGTTATAATACGGTAGCAAGCTGATGAAAGTGGAGAGAGTGTAAGGAAATGGTCATTGATTGCTGACCTCCCTATCTCTTTACCAACTTAAGTAATTGGAATAAAGCATAATGGATACCTGGATGTAGCTATTAAATTCTTCATCAACTCGTTGATTGATTCAGCATTACTTTTGCTGTGCGTTGTGTACATGTCTATACTATATTTTATCTCAGATTTCTGTGTTTTTCGATTGCAGTGTCAGAGTAATGAAAACATTGATTTTTAGTAAGATTTAGTTCAAAGCAGCCGCATATGAATTATTCAAAAGTTTCACTTAAAATTTACGAAGTAAGTTTGTAATAAGTATTCGATTTGGCAAACCAGTCGCGTGCCTGCCATACATGCAAAAAAGCACAGCATGCCCATAGAATCTATGAAGAAAATATTGAAGTCATCAAAAACTAGTTTGAATTTGCCGCCAAACATTTCGTTGCAAAGAGAACAATTCACAAAAATATACACAGCAAATATACAATTTTTGTAAGTTTTAGAGTTTTTATCAAAAGTGCGTACTATTTGTATTGAAGTGCGTGTACAATCGATACGTTATTTTGACTTTTTTTAATAAAATCCAGTAATTTACCGTGATAGCTAAATTAATGGAATAGTAAGTTATTGCTTTATACGTAGCATCTGTCCTCACTAACACACACTTCAATTTTAGTGTGAATACGTAGTAGGCAATGACGCGCCATACATGTGTATTATCGGGTATGTTTGGTTGTATGTGTGCAATCTTAAGGACAAAATAAGCAAGCTTGCACGAAGAACGTTTGGGTGCATAATGTACCTATATGAGTATGTTTTTATTTGTATTGGTTGTGTGATGATTGTGTGAGTCGTGCGTAACGTACTAGGCAGTTAAAAATAATTTGAAGAGTATGTGCAACCGCTAATAGTTTTTAGACTTGAAACGTTCTTCATAAAGGATTGATTAATATTATGATGGATGCGCGAGACAAAATAAATTGTATAGTAATTACGACATTTAACTTTAAAGTTACTTACATACTTAAAAATAGTATTTCTGGATTTCTTATTTATTTCATTTTTTTATTATAACGAATGTAAGACCAACATGAAAAGCCTAGTCCCGTCTCCGATATATATATATTATATTATTCTCAAGGACGTCCACTCGTTTGCGAGTAAAATAGTATATTTGTACAAAGCATTCCCGATGTGAAAAGCCTAGTCCCGCCACTGTGGCAAACACATAGTTTGCTGTATTTCCCATTAACCATTTGCTATTATTATACCAACAAGCCGATGAGAATTTTTTATTATGTCATCAATAGACGTGCAGTGAAAAGAAAAATCGATTAAACCTGTCAAAGAACGTCAAAGCACGCGTAAAGAGTGTCGGTAAGAATGTTGATTACCGTTAGTTTGTCGCCAGTTCAGTTAATAAAATTCCTTAACATACCAAAGTGAAACATTTTCGACATGTAATGTCGAAATACCGCCTGTGGTATTTTTTTTGCAAGCCTCTCAAGGTTAGCAATGAGATTCAATCAATAATTCAATCAAACGTAATTATATAAAATATTTTCAAAATGTAACGTGAATCATTTAGTTTTGAGATTTCTTTTTCGTGAACGAAGAATAAAATAAACATTTTATAGAAAAGAAAGATAAGTGTAATGTCACATTTGGTAATTGTTAAACAATAATTTAATACTTGTTATATTTATCGAGGTCTACGTACTTTTCACTTCAAGTTTGCGGCCAGAATACAAAGAAATGCGGTTATTGTATCGCTACATATTAGGTATCATATTCACGTATGTATATAGGTACCTGATTTATGTGAAAACGAAACATGTATGATTGTTGATGTACAGAGACTATTCAGTTAAATGGAATGTTGACATTTATGTTACTTATTGCAATGATTTGAAAAGGTTCAATACTTTGTTGCAGAAATAAGAGACCACAATTATATTAATTGTTCATTTTCCACAATGATGTATCATCAATACGTCTTACCTCAAACATTTCTTTGTTGGTGATATATGTATTGGATACATCAAATTGTGGTGCCCACCTACTCATCCAGTAAATGTTTTCTCTGAAAAAATATGCAGAACACAGATTTTCAGAACTAGCATGTACGTTTAATGAAGCGTCCATCTCTAGTGCAAAACAGATCGTTTGTAAATTCTATATAATTGACACGATCATTTCACAATAGATGTTGAAATAATGTCAACGAATTCACATATCAAATATTTTAATGGATATTTCCTTCTTATTCCTGATATTTACAATGATTCATGCATACTTGAATAAACAAAACAATCATTTTAATTCATTATAATGTATTTACAAAAGTGTTGGTGATAATTTTGCTATCGCAGGAGATTCGGATCTGTAGTTTATTTTTGATATTGTTATATTATGAGGAGATGTGATGACAGAGATATGTTTGAAAATATTTAACACGTGTTCAGATTATTATTATAAATTCCAAACGCCATGTACCTTGCAGGTTAATTAGTCATGTTGGCAGCTTCTCCTTCATTGTGGTAGTTTCTCTGTTTAGTCAAATGTTTATTTTGGTATATTTTATGTGTTCTATAATATTTCGTATCTATTTTGTACAAGATACAGTAGATGGATATTCTCCTTTTAGTCCGATCAATTATATCTTATGCAATAGCATCAGTCAGATCGACCTTGTTTTTAAAGTGTCTGAAAAACGCAATCCTAGATTCTCTCTTTTCTTGGATATCTTGTGAATGAATGAAATTTGTGTATATAATATCGTTTCCAATAGCTGTTTTCATACACCACACTTATCTCAATATCATAGATAGTTACTATCATGGCTACTAGGTAGTATAGGTAACCGTTGTTATACTTTTATGTCGTATGCAGTGTCAAAGTGTCTGTTATTATATGTCACTGTCTGATTTTTTTATAAACTGCCCGTACAGTAGTGGCTTGTAGATACCAGTATGTATGTAGTTATTTTCGCTTTGTGTTTTTTAAATTCCAGGTTACCTGTTTCTGACAGGTTATTTACATGCCTATAATACATTTTTATAGAAACGTATTAATCATTCCCCATCTGGTCTAAAGCCTTTATTCCCTAGTAGTGTATTTTGACTTCACGTTTTCTATTTATATTTAATATTATGTTTGTTTAGTACCGTGGAGATTTTAAGCGAAAGCATTATTATTTGCTTTTCATTCGTAACTATTTTGTAAAAGATTCTTCAGTAAAATACATCTCTCAACGAATTTGAATAAAATCCATCTCAAATTACATAATTCCTCTTTCTATTCAAATGGGAGAGAAATAAATTTAAAAGTCCGCATTGTAAACTTAAACATACAGAGAGAGGGAGAGAGAGAGAGAGGAAAAGAAACGCATACACTGGTGTCGCCATTTTGAAATTTAAATAAATTTATTCTCAAACGCCATTACAAGCATGTCTCTGAATTGAAAGGATTTGCATTGCTCTCCAGTGCAGTGCAAAATGTTATACCTCCCCGCGTGCGCAATGCACAGGATCTCCCCGAGGGAATTACGCCGCCTTTGGGCGTGGGTGAACCCTTATGGCATCCCCTATTTACAGAAGCACTATAGTGTTTGCCACTGCAGCCGTACTTGAATTCAACCCTTACACGAATTTGTATCAAGACTTGATTATTTGCAAAGAAATTTACGAGAATGTGTACCTACAGTAAACGTCAGTCTGAATGCACTTTGTTAATACATATTATGATCGGTAGAGGAATTTGTTTAGCTTTTTTACTCGAAACAACATGCTTTTATTCGGCTATATCGGTTTTATAAATTGCTTTTTACACTTTATTTAGTCTTAATAAATTCGTAGAGTGTTTGATAAGCTGCGTTTTAGTATACACATATTGTAGATTTTTATTGACGCTTCTCGGTATTTCAGCTAAGTTAACAAACTTGTCATAATATTCTTTTGGTTGTGTCATCACGTATTAAATCCAATTAGTGTTGAGTGGAGTGAGGAACTAATGAATCGACACTACAGAGGTTTTGTGTTGTAAAGACGTTGCTGACAACTTTCTAGATTTATCGCTAAATAACTTCTAATGAAACTTTTTCACGAGTAGTTTTGATATTTCTCAAGAAAACATCTCTATAATTTTCGGTCACCATTCAACGGTAACTGTACGCCCTCGAACAAGTCAGAAGTCAATTCTCTCTCCTAAATAAATTGGGGTTATCAAAAGGAAAACTTTTGTATAATATTTATGTTGTATAGGAAACTTCGAAACAAATTTACTTCATTAGTTTGTATACAGAGTATTGGACCACGGCCCGTGGTCCACGGGTTAGTTGTATCTCTTGAAATCGTGTGGGTACCTCATATACCTTATCCTTATCCTAATATACAAAGAGAAACTTTTGAAACACGTTGAATACATTATTATTCAGTGTACACAGTATGTATATAATTAATTATATTACATTGTAATATACTCGATTTATATTTTATTTTATAATTAGATGTACAATTCCGTTGTGATTCTATGTATGATATCAATGTATAGGAAATATGCAGCAGTGTAAGGACTACGAGCTGTCTGGAGATATAGGTAAGATTCTAAAGAGCATGTCATGTATGCAAATCTTCATCTTAGTATGCGGGACGTCAAGGACATAAGCTTCAGGTATGTTAAATTTATTCTCTCCATTATTAAATACTATTATATTGAATACTGCCTAGAACCGGATTTCCTATCTGGATGTAAAAATAATAATCAGGACCCTGATTATGAAGTTTTCGCACGTGATTTCATTAAGTTGAACGATCGCTGTCTGTATTATTTCTTATAACTATCTTTCGTCATCAAATTTATTTTCAAAGTCATAGAATAGCTCGACACCTTTTTGCTCCGTTGATAACTTTTTCATAATCTCCGTATGGGTTCGTAATCACGGCTTACTTGACACAAATATTAATCCAACGTAATCTTATTAGCAGCTATTACAATTTTGGTATGTCTTGGTTTTGGTTGTTTGTTTACGACCTATTTAGATTCATCGTCGGAACATCTGATGCTGTCAAGAGTCATTCACCGCAAGACACAGAATACACATCTTGTTTCACAATATTATCATATAATGTAATATGTAGTATTTGCTTAAGACGTTCCATGAAACACAAACAGTCAAGTGCCTACTCACCATTTTCATTGGAGCAATTTCCCGACTTGCCTATTTGACTTGGTTTGGTTAGCTCTTAAGTTTGTTATTTGGACGAGGGTTTCAAGTAGATTGACAAGGGTACGTTTTCTACTCGTTCACTTTCTTCTACTTCCTCCTTCTCCATCCGTCTTAGCAAAAGTCCATCTGTCCTATTGAAACGCCTCCATGATTGCTGACTTGGAGGTGGTAAATATCAAATATACAAACGTGTGCTGGATTAAGGGTTCAACGCTAAAATATTTCTGAGCAAATTTTTTATTTAATAATTAATGTAGGTGTTTCTATCTCTTTGTCATCTGATATAATATAGTCGCGTTTGAATAAAAAAAAAGTTCAAAGATAATATTATGTTCGATTAGATTTTTGCCATAATTTTTCGCAAAAAAAAAACTCGATGGAGAAGACTATATTGGTATTACGACCATCAAGGTTATATCCATTATTATAAATTTCCCGTAAAATATTTTTAACCTCGTGTAATTTTAATGAATACGACTCGATACTTGTTCAAAAAAAATTGAGTGTGATTACTTGCCAGATATCGAAACCATTCATAACGTTATACTTGAATTATTATTATTCATCGTGAGTTCATAAATTTTAGGAAATACCAGTCATTATGGTGGGTATAATGATATTACTTTAAATAGAAAAGGATATTATTAACACGAGAACATAATTATGCAAAAGTAATTATTTCTTTGCTCATCACAAGAATGAATTAGAAATATCACGTTTTTGATTTTTTCAAATACATGTTATTATATTATGTTATATAATAATAAAATTATGTTGTTTTTTCTTTTAATATATTTTGTTTGAAGTCACATTTTTAAATATATTTTGTATTGAGTTAATGCGGTCCTGAAACACTCAATTGCTGGTAAAATATTGGGAGTTACTATCTCGAGTACCAATTGGAAATATAGGTACCTTTATAATGCTGGCGAACGTAAATTCAATGTTTAGGAACTTGCATTTCACTGTGTGCTTAACTTTGTGATGCTTCATTCGGGGTAAAGGCTCGTGGAGTTGTGTTGGAAGTTTTGACATAATTACCATCCAAACATAAGGGACCGCTTATTCCTCTCACTTACACGGCGAAATTCCTGTGTCAATATTTCGAGTTATTATGTATGTTGACAGACTTAACAATTACACACAGTTAGATATCAACCGACTAACTACTACTCGAGATAAGTTTCTACTCTGTCTGGCCAAATCGTTTCAAGAGACTGTTTAGTTAATTTAATATTTACATTAGAAGTTTGGGTCTCTGATTCTATAACATCATCGCTTTTACGATCTTCGTTTGATTTATAGGAATAAGTTTTTAATGAATATATTCACCCTGCTGTACATTACATAAATCATTGCCAAGTTTTGTTTGTGCCGGCTTTGAATCAATATTCATTGGTGATTCATTATTTATGTTTCGGATGTTTTTATCTGAAGCAGATAACGAAGAAATCTGATCTTGTATCAATAAAAACATATAACTTAGGTAGTTTGCGTAGAAATAAAATGTATGTCTGGAAATTGTTAAAATGAAATGGTTACTTTGTTCGTGTCTTATAGATTTTTACTGCTTCCGCGGCATGTTTATCAATGTGTACACAAACCACAAACAAGCATTGGTATATTCGTACACATCTTTTACTTTGTATCCCCTGCAAGAATGTCGTTTCGATTATATTTATTACATCGTAATATTAGCAATATGTGTAACCTGTGAGTGCCTTGTGATGTTTGTTGGTATTATTAGAGTTATCTATCGCAACATGCCTCACTGGCATAATGGTTGTGGTGTGTTGAGGTTCTTTAGTGTATTAATTGCAAATGTTGATAACTTATCAACGCTACTGAAGTTAAATAAGAATGTATAAAGAATGTATGAGAGACGAAGAGATATTGTTTGCTGAATCAGGGTTGTACGAGAGTTTTTGTTAAAACAATGTTGTGTGATTTTTTTTTACTTACACAAATAAATCCCTGTCTTCATGGCATGTATATAAACGTAGCACCCATAATTTTTTAATTTTTCTGTCATTTCCAAATCATCTGTGGTCAATTTGTGGGGAAAAATATTTATTGAATTGTTTTTTTATTACCAGTTATTAACAGTTTTTTAAAATCAGAAAAATAATAAATACGCGAATATTGAACACTTCTTTTTTTTATTTATACAAGTAGTTACCGTACTTAATTATTATAAATTATTCTTTATTAATCATTACGTGAACTCTTTTATTGTTGTCTAGATGTTTTGTGCATAAATAGATTTATAGCACATCGAATATTGTAAGAGAATATTTTATAAATACGTGTGTTGTTGCCATCCTTTGCAAGAGTGGAATGTTAATGATTTTTAAATTAAATTTAGAATCCCGATGTTGGTGTTGTGGACGGTAGCATTGATATGCATAAATGGCTTTCGGTAGCCACCGTATGTCGTAAGATATTGAGTCTGTATGTTTCAAAGTACATAATATTATTATAATATTATTATTATTATCAAGAACGAGTATGTAGGTTCTAAGAAACATTCATACTTCACATGGTTAAATATATGGGTAGGTACGTAAGATTCAACATTTTGTAATCTATGGTATATTATGTGTATGCAAAATCGAAAATTATCATTATTTCTTTATCTACGCTTTGTCCATTTGTAGTATGTGTTTACTGGCAGCGTGTTTATTTCAATATCTTAATTAATTTACCATATTGAGCTAAAGATAATGAACCATAAATGTATTATTGATGGTGCCTAATCTTTGTTAGGAGAATAGTTTGGATATAAATCACTTTAGCGCTGGTGTCGGCAACATTTTCCAAACTTAAATTTTAAACTCATGAGGGGAGGTGTCGTTTAAGTGCATTGGTAATTTAGAATAAGGATTTCTATTTTTATATATCGCGTGATTAGATTTTGAATTCCGAGAAATCATCACAGTGAAGTTTCACATGTAAAATCAGCTCACTGCGATTTAAATTAGTGTTAAATAAATATCCATTTTTAAAATTGTATCACTTTCCTCATTTAATTTCATGTTCTGTGGGTATAGGTATTTATTTTATCAACTTATTAAATTATGTATTTTGCGACCCGACATTATTATATCCTTGTACATTATTATCATCTATGTATTTGGCAACGTTGCTTGCGTTTCCTTTGAGATAATAATTAAGTGTGTATTATCAATGGTAGAATTATGTTAATATTTTTCGTGCAACACATAATAATTGTAAAATTTGTAGGCTGTTTTAATGGTATATTTATATTTTAGTTTATTTCGAAATTTAAATAGGATTTGAATTATAAACTTCAAATTAATAGCCACAATAAGTAAATACAAAAATACTACGTTAGAGTTTCGGCCTGACTTTTTATAATAAGTATTGTCGAACATTCTTGTCTTACCTGAAGAAAAAAATAATGTATTATTAGGCTTTCAACTACCTCTAATCAAAGTAAAATGCTTTATTTTTATATGAAAATATCAAAAAGCCACCAGAGAAAATTTCAAGTAATTATAAATCTCTCAGATATGAAGTAAATATCATAGATATTAAATCTACCTATTGGAGATACGAAGTAATAATACAAAAAAAACGACTCATTTATCTTCATAGTTCAGTGCCTATATTAGCAACCATGCTCGTACCCGGGGTGGCAGCTGTCCCCTTTTCCCCCTTTTTAGGGTCTTTAAAATAGTAGGAAAATAGGCAAAATTAGTGTAGAAGCTCCCCCATCTCCCCTGAAAAGTCAGCTAAAATTTGTGATTTTATGGGAAATGTTTGTGTCACTTGTGTCTATAAAAATACTAAACCAATGTTTGATAAAATAAATAAATATTATAATATCAAGAATCAATGATTTTATATGCTGACATTAATTATATGCTCTTTAAAACGTGCTCCTGTAAAGTTTGCTTTTTCTGCCATATCAACTTTCACCATAATACTACAAAAATATAAAGTGGCACTAAAATTGATGTGGTGTAAAAATTTTGCTCGCAAATCAAATTATCAAATCGTGAAAACTGATAGGTTGACAGATTTAATAAAAGAAGGTTCTAAAATTCTTGAACAAGAACGAGGAAATCGTGAAAAACTTCAAATTCCCATAACAAATGAAAATTTGATAACTATATATATATATATATATATATATATATATATATGAATGACTGTGTGATCAAATTTTCATCGGAAATGCATGTGCAACATGCATTCGATTAATGAAAGATCACTTGATTTTACGCAGGAGATAGTATGAGGTGAAGGTTTTACTCCATTTCACTGCGTACAGTCGGGCAGAGACTTGGCTCTTGCCTTTGCATATGGGACGAGACACGGCCCGTCACCGGAATATGCAGATTGGATTTGCAGAATAGGTGTTGTGTTTCTGCATTGTGTATACATGTGCTTCTTCAGGACCATCTCGCAGAATGGCCGACACAACATTAAATCCAGTATGCGGGGAGTATCGCATATTATGAATGACTGTGTGATCAAATTTTCATCGGAAATGCATGTGCAACATGCATTCGATTAATGAAAGATCACTTGATTTTACGCAGGAGATAGTATGAGGTGAAGGTTTTACTCCATTTCACTGCGTACAGTCGGGCAGAGACTTGGCTCTTGCCTTTGCATATGGGACGAGACACGGCCCGTCACCGGAATATGCAGATTGGATTTGCAGAATAGGTGTTGTGTTTCTGCATTGTGTATACATGTGCTTCTTCAGGACCATCTCGCAGAATGGCTGACACAACATTAAATCCAGTATGCGGGGAGTATCGCATATTATGAATGACTGTGTGATCAAATTTTCATCGGAAATGCATGTGCAACATGCATTCGATTAATGAAAGATCACTTGATTTTACGCAGGAGATAGTATGAGGTGAAGGTTTTACTCCATTTCACTGCGTACAGTCGGGCAGAGACTTGGCTCTTGCCTTTGCATATGGGACGAGACACGGCCCGTCACCGGAATATGCAGATTGGATTTGCAGAATAGGTGTTGTGTTTCTGCATTGTGTATACATGTGCTTCTTCAGGACCATCTCGCAGAATGGCCGACACAACATTAAATCCAGTATGCGGGGAGTATCGCATATTATGAATGACTGTGTGATCAAATTTTCATCGGAAATGCATGTGCAACATGCATTCGATTAATGAAAGATCAGTTGATTTTACGCAGGAGATAGTATGAGGTGAAGGTTTTACTCCATTTCACTGCGTACAGTCGGGCAGAGACTTGGCTCTTGCCTTTGCATATGGGACGAGACACGGCCCGTCACCGGAATATGCAGATTGGATTTGCAGAATAGGTGTTGTGTTTCTGCATTGTGTATACATGTGCTTCTTCAGGACCATCTCGCAGAATGGCCGACACAACATTAAATCCAGTATGCGGGGAGTATCGCATATTATGAATGACTGTGTGATCAAATTTTCATCGGAAATGCATGTGCAACATGCATTC